>CM059814.1:55977799-56032629 GCA_030435695.1 Brachymystax lenok tsinlingensis | reverse complement strand
TAATAATAGTGGCAGTAGTAGTAGTGCTAATAGTAGCAGAGTAAGTATGGCAGTAGTAGTAGTGCTAATTACAGTGGTAGTAGTGAGTACAGTGGCAGTAGTAGAGGCACACAGTGGTGGTAGTAGTAGCCGCTAATAATAGTGGCAGTAGTAGAGTAGCAAGCACAACAGTGGCAGTAGTGCAGTAGTGTCAGTGGCAATAGTAGTAGTGCTTAATTACAGTAGAGTAGGCAGGCACACAGTGGCAGTACTAGTGAGCAGTAGTACACACTAGTGGTATAGCAGTAGGCACTAATTAGGTGCAGTAGTAGTAGTGCTCACACAGTGGTAGTAGTATAGGCTAACTAATGGCAGTGGTAGCAGTAGTAGGCTAATACAGTGTGGTAGTGAGCAGTAGTGTTTACTAATAGCTGTAGTAGTAGTAGTATGCACACACTAATATAGTAGTAGTGAAAGGCTCACTACTAGTGGCATAGTAGTAGTGATTTAATAATTTAGTACAATAACAGTTAGTAGTAGTGCATAATTAGTGGTAGGTAGTAGTAGGCTAACACAGTAGTGGTAGTAGTAGATAGTAGTAGAGTAGTTAATACACAGTGGTAGTAGTAGGTTAATAATTAGTGGCAGCAGTGGAGTAGTGTTAATTAATTATGGTAGTGAGGTGAAAGTAGTGAGTGTCATCAATAATAGTGGCAGTAGCAGCAGCAGTTACCAACAGCGTGCAGCAGCAGAGTGCCACATGGCAGCAGGCAGTAGAGCGGCCACCACCAGCAAAGTGCAGTGAGCAGCAGGGCCAACAGTGGTGGCAGTGCAGAGGTGCTGCACACACAGCAAGTGCAGCAGTATAGCAGTGCCACAACAGTGGCAGCAGAGCAGAGCTACATCACACAGTGCAGTAGGTAGCAGTGCCAATAGCACAGTGGCAGCAGGCAGAGGCCACTAACCAGTGGTGCAGCAGCAGAGTGCACACTAGCAGCAGGTGGGTGGCAGTAGCAGTAGCACACACAGTGGCAGAGTAGTAGAGTGCTAATTCACACAGTGGCAGTAGTATAGAAAGGCACAATAGGTGGTATAAATGAGCAGTAGTACTAATTACAGTGGCAGTAGTATAGGCTAATTAGTGGCAGTTACAGTGTTAATAATAGTGGTGGTAGTAGTAGTAGTGTTAATAATGTAGTGGTAGTAGTAGTAGTGTTAATAATGGTGTAGTAGTAGTAGTGTGTAATAATAGAGTGGTAGTAGTAGTAGTGTTAATAATGGTGGTATGTGGTAGTAGTAGTAGTGTTAATAATAGTGGTGGTAGTAGTAGTAGTGTTAATAATGAGTGGTAGTAGTAGTAGTGTTAATAATAGTGGTAGTAGTAGTAGTGTTAATAATAGTGGTAGTAGTAGTAGTAGTGTTAATAATGGTGGTAGTAGTAGTGAGTGTTAATAATAATTGGTAGTAGTAGTAGTAGTGTTAATAATAGTGGTAGTAGTAGTAGTGTTAATAATAGTGGTAGTAGTAGTAGTAGTGTTAATAATAGTGGTAGTAGTAGTAGTAGTGTTAATAATAGTGGTAGTAGTAGTAGTGTTAATAATAGTGGTGGTAGTAGTAGTAGTGTTAATAATAGTGGTAGTAGTAGTAGTAGTGTTAATAATGAGTGGTAGTGGTGGTAGTAGTGTTAATAATAGTGGTAGTAGTAGTAGTGGTGTTAATAATAGTGGTAGTAGTAGTAGTGTTAATAATAGTGGTGGTAGTAGTAGTGTTAATAATAGTGGTAGTAGTAGTAGTAGTGTTAATAATAGTGGTAGTAGTAGTAGTGTTAATAATAGTGGTAGTAGTAGTAGTAGTGTTAATAATAGTGGTAGTAGTAGTAGTAGTGTTAATAATAGTGGTAGTAGTAGTAGTGTTAATAATAGTGGTAGTAGTAGTAGTGTTAATAATAGTGGTAGTAGTAGTAGTAGTGTTAATAATAAGTGGTAGTAGTAGTAGTAGTGTTAATAATAGTGGTGGTAGTATAGTGTTAATAATAGTGGTCAATTTAGTAGTAGGTGGTAGTCAGTGGTAGTAGTAGTGTGTAATAGTGGTGGCAGAGAGTAGTAGTAGTGTTAATAATGAGTGGTGTAGTAGTAGTGTTAATAATGGTGGTAGTAGTAGTAGTGTTAATAATAGTGGTAGTAGTAGTAGTAGTAGTAGTGTTAATAATAGTGGTGGTAGTAGTAGTAGTGTTAATAATAGTGGTAGTAGTAGTAGTAGTGTTAATAATAGTGGTAGTAGTAGTAGTAGTGTTAATAATAGTGGTAGTAGTAGTAGTAGTGTTAATAATAGTGGTAGTAGTAGTAGTAGTGTTAATAATAGTGGTAGTAGTAGTAGTAGTGTTAATAATAGTGGTAGTAGTAGTAGTAGTGTTAATAATAGTGGTAGTAGTAGTAGTAGTGTTAATAATAGTGGTAGTAGTAGTAGTAGTGTTAATAATAGTGGTAGTAGTAGTAGTAGTGTTAATAATGAGTGGTAGTAGTAGTAGTAGTGTTAATAATAGTGGTAGTAGTAGTAGTAGTGTTAATAATAGTGGTAGTAGTAGTAGTAGTGTTAATAATAGTGGTTGTAGTAGTAGTAGTGTTAATAATAGTGGTAGTAGTAGTAGTGTTAATAATAGTGGTAGTAGTAGTAGTAGTGTTAATGTAGTGGTAGTAGTAGTAGTGTTTAATAATAGTGGTAGTAGTAGTAGTGTAGTGTTAATGGTGGTGGTAGTAGTAGTAGTGTTAATAATGGTGGTGGTAGTAGTAGTAGTGTTAATAATAGTGGTAGTAGTAGTAGTAGTAGTGTTAATAATGTAGTGGTAGTAGTTAGTAGTAGTAGTAGTGTTAATAATGTAGTGGTAGTAGTAGTGTTAATAGTGGTAGTAGTAGTAGTGTTTAATAATGAGTGGTAGTAGTAGTAGTAGTGTTAATAATAGTGGTAGTAGTAGTAGTGTTAATAATAGTGGTAGTAGTAGTGGTAGTGTTAATAGTGGTGGTAGTAGTAGTAGTGTTAATAATGAGTGGTAGTAGTAGTAGTAGTGTTAATAATAGTAGGTAGTAGTAGTAGTGTTAATAATGGTGGTAGTAGTAGTAGTGTTGTTAATGAGTGGTAGTAGTAGTAGTGTTAATAATAGTGGTGGTAGTAGTAGTGTTAATAATAGTAGTAGTAGTAGTAGTGTTAATAATGAGTGAGTAGTAGTAGTAGTGTTAATAATGTGGTGGTAGTAGTAGTAGTGTTAATAATAGTGGTAGTAGTAGTAGTAGTGTTAATAATAGTGGTGGTAGTAGTAGTAGTGTTAATGTAGTGGTAGTAGTAGTAGTAGTGTTAATAATGGTAGTGGTAGTAGTAGTAGTGTTAATAATAGTGGTAGTGGTAGTAGTATTAGTAGTAATAATAATAGTGGTGGTAGTAGTAGTAGTAGTAGTAATAGTAGTAGTAGTAGTAGTAGTGTTAATAATAGTGGTAGTAGTAGTAGTAGTGTTAATAATGGTGGTAGTAGTAGTAGTAGTGTGTTAATAATAATTGGTGGCAGTAGTAGTAGTGTTAATAATGGTGGTAGTAGTAGTAGTGTTAGTGGTAGTAGTAGTAGTAGTGTTAATAATAGTGGTAGTAGTAGTAGTAGTGTTAATAATAGTGGTGGCAGTAGTAGTAGTGTTAATAATAGTGGTAGTAGTAGTAGTAGTGTTAATAATAGTGGTAGTAGTAGTAGTGTTAATAATAGTGGTAGTAGTAGTAGTGTTAATAATAGTGGTAGTAGTAGTAGTAGTGTTAATAATAGTGGTGGTAGTAGTAGTAGTGTTAATAATAGTGGTAGGTAGTAGTAGTAGTGTTAATAATTAGTGGTAGTAGTAGTAGTAGTGTTAATAATGGTGGTAGTAGTAGTAGTAGTGTTAATAATAGTGGTAGTAGTAGTAGTGTTAATATTAGTGGTGGTAGTAGTGTTAGTGTTAATAATGGTAGTAGTAGTAGTGTTAATAATAGTGGTGGTAGTAGTAGTGTGTAATAGTGGTAGTAGTAGTAGTGTTAATAATAGTGGTAGTAGTAGTAGTGTTAATAATAGTGGTGGTAGTAGTAGTAGTAGTGTTAATAATGGTGGTGGTAGTAGTAGTAGTGTTAATAATAGTGGTAGTAGTAGTAGTAGTGTTAATAATGGTGGTAGTAGTAGTAGTGTTAATAATAGTGGTGGTAGTAGTAGTGGTAGTAGTGGTGTTAATAATGAGTGGTAGTAGTAGTAGTGTTAATAATGAGTGGTGGTAGTAGTAGTAGGTAGTAGTGTTAATAATAGTGGTAGTAGTAGTAGTAGTGTTAATAATAGTGGTAGTAGTAGTAGTAGTGTTAATAATAGTGGTGGTAGTAGTAGTAGTGTTAATAATAGTGGTAGTAGTAGTAGTGTTAATAATAGTGGTAGTAGTAGTAGTGTTAATAATAGTGGTGGTAGTAGTAGTAGTGTTAATAGTTAAAGTGGTGGTAGTAGTAGTGGTAGTAGTAGTGTGTTAATAATGAGTGGTAGTAGTAGTAGTAGTGTTAATAATAGTGGTAGTAGTAGTAGTAGTGTTAATAATAGTGGTGGTAGTAGTAGTAGTGTTAATAATAGTGGTAGTAGTAGTAGTGTTAATAATAGTGGTAGTAGTAGTAGTGTTAATAATAGTGGTAGTAGTAGTAGTAGTGTTAATAATAGTGGTAGTAGTAGTAGTGTTAATAATAGTGGTAGTAGTAGTAGTGAGTGTTAATAGTGGTGGTGGTAGTAGTAGTAGT
This sequence comes from Brachymystax lenok tsinlingensis, assembly GCA_030435695.1. NCBI lineage: Eukaryota > Metazoa > Chordata > Actinopteri > Salmoniformes > Salmonidae > Brachymystax > Brachymystax lenok. The sequence goes on along the minus strand of CM059814.1, from coordinate 56,027,871 downwards.
GTTATAATAGTAGTAGTAGTGAGTGTTAATAATGAGTGGTAGTAGTAGTAGTGTTAATAATAGTGGTGGTAGTAGTAGTAGTGTTAATAATGGTGGTAGTAGTAGTAGTAGTGTTAATAATAGTGGTAGTAGTAGTAGTAGTGTTAATATAGTAGTAGTAGTGTTAGTGGTAGTAGTAGTAGTGTTAATAATGAGTGGTAGTAGTAGTAGTGTTAATAATAGTGGTAGTAGTAGTAGTAGTGTTAATAATAGGTGGTAGTAGTAGTAGTAGTGTTAATAATAGTGGTAGTAGTAGTAGTAGTGTTAATAATAGTGGTAGTAGTGAGTGGTAGTAGTAGTAGTAGTGTTAATAATAGTGGTGGTAGTAGTAGTAGTGTTAATAATGGTGGTAGTAGTAGTATTAATAATAGTGGTAGTAGTAGTAGTAGTGTTAATAATAGTGGTAGTAGTAGTAGTGTTAATAATGGTGGTATTAGTAGTAGTAGTGTTAATGTAGTAGTAGTGGTAGTAGTAGTGAGTGTTTAATAGTAGTGGTAGTAGTAATTAGTAGTAGTAGTAGTGGTAGTAGTAGTGGTGGTAGTAGTAGTAGTAGTAGTGTTAATGTAGTGGTAGTAGTAGTAGTAGTGTTAATAATGAGTGGTAGTAGTAGTAGTAGTGTTAATAATGTAGTGGTAGTAGTAGTAGTAGTGTTAATAATAGTGGTAGTAGTAGTAGTGTTAATAATAGTGGTAGTAGTAGTAGTAGTGTTAATAAGTGGTGGTAGTAGTAGTAGTAGTGTTAATAATAGTGGTAGTAGTAGTAGTAGTGTTAATAATAGTGGTAGTAGTAGTAGTAGTGTTAATAATGAGTGGTAGTAGTAGTAGTGTTAATAATGGTGGTGGTAGTAGTAGTAGTGTGGTAGTAGTAGTAGTGGTGGTAGTGGTGGTAGTAGTAGTAGTGTTAATAATAGGTGGTAGTAGTAGTAGTGTTAATAATGGTGGTAGTAGTAGTAGTAGTGTTAATAATGGTGGTAGTAGTAGGTGTTAATGTAGTAGTAGTAGTGTTAATAATAGTGGTAGGTAGTAGTAGTAGTGTTAATAATAGTGGTAGTAGTAGTAGTAGTGTTAATAATGGTGGTAGTAGTAGTAGTAGTGTTAATAATAGTGGTAGTAGTAGTAGTAGTGTTAATAGTGGTGGTAGTAGTAGTAGTAGTGTTAATAGTGGTGGTAGTAGTAGTAGTGTTAATAATAGTGGTAGTAGTAGTAGTAGTGTTAATAATAGTGGTAGTAGTAGTAGTAGTGTTAATAATAGTGGTAGTAGTAGTAGTAGTGTTTTAATAATAGTGGTAGTAGTAGTAGTAGTGTTAATAATAGTGGTAGTAGTAGTAGTAGTGTTAATAATAGTGGTGGTAGTAGTAGTGTTAATAATAGTGGTAGTAGTAGTAGTAGTAGTGTTAATAATAGTGGTAGTAGTAGTAGTAGTGTTAATAATAGTGGTAGTAGTAGTAGTGTTAATAATAGTGGTAGTAGTAGTAGTGTTAATAATAGTGGTAGTAGTAGTAGTAGTGTTAATAATAGTGGTAGTAGTAGTAGTAGTGTTAATAATAGTGGTAGTAGTAGTAGTAGTGTTAATAATAGTGGTAGTAGTAGTAGTGTTAATAATAGTGTGGTAGTAGTAGTAGTGTTAATAATAGTGGTAGTAGTAGTAGTGTTAATAATAGTGGTGGTAGTAGTAGTAGTGTTAATAATAGTGGTGGTAGTAGTAGTAGTGTTAATAATAGTGGTAGTAGTAGTAGTGTTAATAATAGTGGTAGTAGTAGTAGTGTTAATAATAGTGGTGGTAGTAGTAGTAGTGTTAATAATAGTGGTGGTAGTAGTAGTAGTGTTAATAATAGTGGTAGTAGTAGTAGTGTTAATAATAGTGGTAGTAGTAGTAGTAGTGTTAATAATAGTGGTAGTAGTAGTAGTAGTGTTAATAATAGTGGTAGTAGTAGTAGTGTTAATAATAGTGGTGGTAGTAGTAGTAGTGTTAATAATAGTGGTGGTAGTAGTAGTAGTGTTAATAATAGTGGTAGTAGTAGTAGTGTTAATAGTTAATAATGGTGGTGGTAGTAGTAGTAGTAGTGTTAATAATAGTGGTAGTAGTAGTAGTAGTGTTAATAATAGTGGTAGTAGTAGTAGTGTTAATAATAGTGGTGGTAGTAGTAGTAGTGTTAATAATAGTGGTAGTAGTAGTAGTAGTGTTAATAATAGTGGTAGTAGTAGTAGTAGTGTTAATAATAGTGGTAGTAGTAGTAGTGTTAATGTGGTGAGTAGTGAGTGTTAATAATTAGTGGTGGTGAGTAGTAGTAGTGTTAATATTAGTGGTAGTAGTAGGTGGTGACAGTTAGTAGTGTTAATAGTGGTGGTAGTAGTAGTAGTGTTAATAATAGTGGTAGTAGTAGTAGTAGTGTTAATAATGAGTGGTAGTAGTAGTAGTGTTAATAATAGTGGTAGTAGTAGTAGTAGTGTTAATAATAGTGGTGGTAGTAGTAGTAGTGTTAGTGTTAATAATGGTGGTAGTAGTAGTAGTGTTAATAATAGTGGTAGTAGTAGTAGTGTTAATAATAATAGTAGTAGTAGTAGTAGTAGTGTTAATAATAGTGGTAGTAGTAGTAGTGGTAGTGTTAATAATAGTGGTAGTAGTAGTAGTAGTGTTAATAATAGTGGTAGTAGTAGTAGTAGTGTTAATAATGGTGGTAGTAGTAGTAGTAGTGTTAATAATGAGTGGTAGTAGTAGTGTAGTGGTAGTAGTAGTAGTGTTAGTGGTAGTAGTAGTAGTAGTGTTAATAATAGTGGTAGTAGTAGTAGTGTTAATAATGGTGGTAGTAGTAGTAGTGTTAATAATAGTGGTAGTAGTAGTAGTGTTAATAGTGGTGGTAGTAGTAGTAGTGTTAATAATAGTGGTAGTAGTAGTAGTGTTAATAATAGTGGTAGTAGTAGTAGTGTTAATAATAGTGGTAGTAGTAGTAGTAGTAGTGTTAATAATAGTGGTAGTAGTAGTAGTGTTAATAATAGTGGTAGTAGTAGTAGTGTTAATAATAGTGGTGGCAGTAGTAGTGTTAATAATAGTGGTGGTAGTAGTAGTGTTAATAATAGTGGTAGTAGTAGTAGTAGTGTTAATAATAGTGGTAGTAGTAGTAGTGTTAATAATAGTGGTGGTAGTAGTAGTAGTGTTAATAATAGTGGTAGTAGTAGTAGTGTTAATAATAGTGGTAGTAGTAGTAGTAGTGTTAATAATAGTGGTAGTAGTAGTAGTAGTGTTAATAATAGTGGTAGTAGTAGTAGTAGTAGTGTTAATAATAGTGGTAGTAGTAGTAGTAGTGTTAATAATAGTGGTGGTAGTAGTAGTAGTGTTAATAATAGTGGTGGTAGTAGTAGTAGTGTTAATAATAGTGGTAGTAGTAGTAGTAGTGTTAATAATAGTGGTAGTAGTAGTAGTGTTAATAATAGTGGTAGTAGTAGTAGTAGTGTTAATAATAGTGGTGGTAGTAGTAGTAGTGTTAATAATAGTGGTAGTAGTAGTAGTAGTAGTGTTAATAATAGTGGTGGTAGTAGTAGTAGTGTTAATAATAGTGGTAGTAGTAGTAGTGTTAATAATAGTGGTGGTAGTAGTAGTAGTGTTAATAATAGTGGTAGTAGTAGTAGTAGTGTTAATAATAGTGGTAGTAGTAGTAGTAGTGTTAATAATAGTGGTAGTAGTAGTAGTAGTGTTAATAATAGTGGTAGTAGTAGTAGTAGTGTTAATAATAGTGGTAGTAGTAGTAGTGTTAATAATAGTGGTAGTAGTAGTAGTAGTGTTAATAATAGTGGTAGTAGTAGTAGTAGTGTTAATAATAGTGGTAGTAGTAGTAGTAGTGTTAATAATAGTGGTGGTAGTAGTAGTAGTGTTAATAATAGTGGTGGTAGTAGTAGTGTGTTAATAGTGAGTAGTAGTAGTAGTGTTAATAATAGTGGTAGTAGTAGTAGTGTGTTAATAATAGTGGTAGTAGTAGTAGTGTTAATAATAGTGGTAGTAGTAGTAGTAGTGTTAATAATAGTGGTGGTAGTAGTAGTAGTAGTGTTAATAATAGTGGTAGTAGTAGTAGTAGTGTTAATAATAGTGGTAGTAGTAGTAGTAGTGTTAATAATAGTGGTAGTAGTAGTAGTAGTGTTAATAATAGTGGTGGTAGTAGTAGTAGTAGTGTTAATAATAGTGGTAGTAGTAGTAGTGTTAATAATAATTGGTAGTAGTAGTAGTGTTAATAATAGTGGTAGTAGTAGTAGTAGTGTTAATAATGAGTGGTAGTAGTAGTAGTAGTGTTAATAATGGTGGTAGTAGTAGTAGTAGTAGTGTTAATAATAGTGGTAGTAGTAGTAGTAGTGTTAATAATAGTGGTAGTAGTAGTAGTGAGTGTTAATAATAGTGGTAGTAGTAGTAGTAGTGTTAATAATGAGTGGTAGTAGTAGTAGTAGTGTTAATAATGGTGGTAGTAGTAGTAGTAGTGTTAATAATAGTGGTGGTAGTAGTAGTAGTGTTAATAATTAGTGGTAGTAGTAGTAGTAGTGTTAATAATAGTGGTAGTAGTAGTAGTGTGTTAATAATAGTGGTGGTAGTAGTAGTAGTGTTAATAATAGTGGTAGTAGTAGTAGTGTTAATAATGAGTGGTAGTAGTAGTAGTGTTAATAATAATAGTGGTAGTTGGTAGTAGTAGTAGTGTTAATAATAGTGGTGGTAGTAGTAGTAGTGTTAATAATAGTGGTGGTAGTAGTAGTAGTGTTAATAATGGTGGTGGTAGTAGTAGTAGTGTTGTTAATAGTGGTAGTGGTAGTAGTAGTGTTAATAATGGTGGTAGTAGTAGTAGTAGTGTTAATAATGAGTGGTAGTAGTAGTAGTGTTAATAATGGTGGTAGTAGTAGTAGTAGTGTTAATAATAGTGGTAGTAGTAGTAGTAGTGTTAATAATAGTGGTAGTAGTAGTGGTAGTGTTAATAATGGTGGTGGTAGTAGTAGTGTTAATAGTGGTGGTAGTAGTAGTGTTAATAATGGTGGTAGTAGTAGTAGTAGTGTTAATAATAGTGGTAGTAGTAGTAAGTGTGTTAATAGGTGGTGGCAGTGGTGGTGTTAGTAGTGGTGGTAGTAGTGTTAATGTGTTGGTGGTAGTAGTAGTGGTGTTAATGTAATAGTGGTAGTAGTAGTAGTGGTATTAGTGGTGGCAGTAGTAGTAGTGAGTGTGGTGGTAGTAGTGAGTAGTGTTAATGTAGGTGATTAGTAGTAGTAGTGTTAATAATGGTGGTAGTAGTAGTAGTAGTAGTAGTGTTAATAATAGTAGTGGTAGTAGTAGTAGTAGTGTTAATAATAGTGGTGGTAGTAGTAGTAGTGTTGATAATAGTGGTAGTAGTAGTAGTGTTAATAATGGTGGTAGTAGTAGTAGTGTTAATTAATAGTGGTGGTAGTAGTAGTAGTGTTAATAATAGTGGTAGTAGTAGTAGTAGTGTTAATAATGGTGGTAGTAGTAGTGGTGGTAGTAGTGGTAGTAGTAGTAGTAGTGTTAATATTAGTGGTGGTAGTAGTAGTAGTGTTAGTAGTAATTGGTGATGTAGTGGTAGTAGTTGTAATAGTAGTAGTAGTAGTGGTAGTAGTGGTGTTAATAAGTAGTGGTGAGTAGTAGTAGTAGTATTGATGATGTAGTGGTAGTAGTTGTAGTAGTAATGGTAATGGTAGTGGTAGTACTATTAGTAGTAGTAGTAGTATTGATGATGTAGTGGTAGTAGTTGTTGTAGTAGTAGTGGTATTGATACTGTAGTAGTAGTAGTAGTGGTAGTAGTGATGATGTAGTGGTAGTATTATTGATGCTGTAGTAGTAGTAGTAGTGTTAGTAATAGTGGTAGTAGTAGTAGTAGTGTTAATGTGGTGGTAGTAGTAGTAGTAGTAGTGGTGGTAGTAGTAGTAGTGTGTGTAGTGGTAGTAGTAGTAGTGTTAATGTAGTGGTAGTAGTAGTAGTGTTAATAATGGTGGTAGTAGTGGTAGTAGTGTTAATAATGGTGGTAGTAGTAGTAGTGTTAATAATGGTGGTAGTAGTAGTAGTAGTAGTAGTAGTAGTAGTAGTAGTAGTGTGTTAATAATAGTGGTAGTAGTAGTAGTGTTAATAATGGTTGGTAGTAGTAGTAGTAGTGTTATTGTTAATAATGGTAGTAGTAGTGTTAAATAGTGGTAGTAGTAGTAGTAGTGTTAATAATGGTGGTAGTAGTAGTAGTAATGTTAATATTAGTGGAAGTAGTAGTAGTAGTAGTGTTAATAATAGTGGTAGTAGTAGTGTTAATAATAGTGGTAGTAGTAGTAGTGTTAATAATAGTAGTAGTAGTAGTAGTGTTAATAATAGTGGTAGTAGTAGTAGTGTTAATAATAGTGGTAGTAGTAGTAGTAGTAGTGTTAATAATAGTGGTAGTAGTAGTAGTAGTGTTAATAATAGTGGTAGTAGTAGTAGTGTTAATAATAGTGGTGGTAGTAGTAGTAGTGTTAATAATATTGGTAGTAGTAGTAGTGTTAATAATAGTAGAAGTTGTAGTAGTGTTAATAATAGTGGGGTTAGTAGTAGTAGTGTTAATAATAGTAGTAGAAGTAGTAGTGGTAGTAGTAGTATTGATGATGGAAGTGGTAGTAATAATAGTTTTATGATGTAGTAGTAGTAGTATTGATGATGTAGTGGTAGTAGTATTGGTGATGTAGGGTTGGTAGTAGTAGTAGTAGGAGTAATAGAATTATTGATGATGTAGTAGTAGTAGTAGTAGTAGTAGTAGTAGTAGTAGTAGTAGTAGTAGTAGTAGTTGTAGTTGTAGTTGTAGTATTGATGGTGTAGTGGTAGTAGTTGTAGTAGTAGTAGTAGTATTGATGATGTAGTAGAAGTAGTAATAGTAGTGGAAGTAGTATTAGTAGTAGTATTGATTATGTAGTGGTAGTAGTTAGCAGTAGCAGTAGTATTGATGATGTAGTTGTAGTAGTAGTATAGATGATGTAGTGGTAGTAGTTGTAGTAGTAGTAGTATTGATGATGTAGTGGTAGTCATTGTAGTAGTAGTAGTAGTATTGCTGATGTAGTAGTAGTGGTAGTAGTAGTAGTTTTGACGATGTAGTGGTAGTAGTTATAGCAGTAGTAGCAGTAGTAGTAGTATTGATGATGTAGTAGTAGAAGTAGTATAGATGATGTAGTGGTTGTAGTAGTAGTAGTAGTAGTAGTAGTAGTAGTATTGATGATGTAGTGGTAGTAGTAGTAGTAGTAGTAGTAGTAGTGATTATGTAGTGGTAGTGGTTTAGTAATGGTGTGTTAGTATAATGGTAGTGGTAGTAGTAGTAGTAGTGGTAGTAGTAGTAGGTGGTAGTAGTAGTAGTAGTAGTAGTGGTAGTAGTAGTAGTAGTAGTGTTAATAATAGTGGTAGTGGTAGTAGTAGTGTTAATAATGGTGGTAGTAGTAGTAGTAGTAGTGGTAGTAGTAGTAGTGGTTAATATTAGTAGGTAGTAGTAGTGTTAATAATAGTGGTAGTAGTAGTAGTAGTAGTGTTAATAATGAGTGGTAGTAGTAGTAGTGTTAATAATAGTGGTAGTAGTAGTAGTAGTAGTATTGTTAATAATAGTGGTAGTAGTAGTAGTAGTAGTAGTGTTAATAATAGTGGTAGTAGTAGTAGTAGTGTTAATAATAGTGGAAGTAGTAGTAGTAGTAGTGTTAATAATAGTGGTAGTAGTAGTAGTGTTAATAATAGTGGTAGTAGTAGTAGTGTTAATAATAGTGGTAGTAGTAGTAGTGTTAATAATAGTGGTAGTAGTAGTAGTGTTAATAATAGTGGTAGTAGTAGTAGTAGTAGTGTTAATAATAGTGGTAGTAGTAGTAGTAGTGTTAATAATAGTGGTAGTAGTAGTAGTAGTGTTAATAATAGTGGTGGTAGTAGTAGTAGCGTTAATAATATTGGTAGTAGTAGTAGTGTTAATAATAGTAGAAGTTGTAGTAGTGTTAATAATAGTGGGGTTAGTAGTAGTAGTGTTAATAATAGTAGTAGAAGTAGTAGTGGTAGTAGTAGTATTGATGATGGAAGTGGTAGTAATAATAGTTTTATGATGTAGTAGTAGTAGTATTGATGATGTAGTGGTAGTAGTATTGGTGATGTAGGGTTGGTAGTAGTAGTAGTAGGAGTAATAGAATTATTGATGATGTAGTAGTAGTAGTAGTAGTAGTAGTAGTAGTAGTAGTAGTAGTAGTAGTTGTAGTTGTAGTATTGATGGTGTAGTGGTAGTAGTTGTAGTAGTAGTAGTAGTATTGATGATGTAGTAGTAGTAGTAATAGTAGTGGAAGTAGTATTAGTAGTAGTATTGATTATGTAGTGGTAGTAGTTAGCAGTAGCAGTAGTATTGATGATGTAGTTGTAGTAGTAGTATAGATGATGTAGTGGTAGTAGTTGTAGTAGTAGTAGTATTGATGATGTAGTGGTAGTCATTGTAGTAGTAGTAGTAGTATTGCTGATGTAGTAGTAGTGGTAGTAGTAGTAGTTTTGTCGATGTAGTGGTAGTAGTTATAGCAGTAGTAGCAGTAGTAGTAGTATTGATGATGTAGTAGTAGAAGTAGTATAGATGATGTAGTGGTTGTAGTAGTAGTAGTAGTAGTAGTAGTAGTAGTAGTATTGATGATGTAGTGGTAGTAGTAGTAGTAGTAGTAGTAGTAGTGATTATGTAGTGGTAGTAGTTTAGTAATGGTTGTATTATTGATGCTGTAGTAGTAGTAGTAGTAGTAGTAGTAGTAGTAGTAGTAGTAGTAGTAGTATTTATGACGTAGTAGTAGTATTAGTAGTAGTAGTAGTAGTATTGGTAGTAATGATGATGCTAGTGGTATAGTAGTAGTAGTAGTAGTAGTAGTAGTAGTAGTAGTAGTAGTAGTAATAGTAGTAGTAGTTTTGATGACGTAGCGGTAGTAGTTATAGCAGTAGTAGTGGTGTTGATGATGTGTTAGTAGTAGTAGTATAGATGATGCTGTGGTCATAGTTGTAGTAGTAGTAGTAGTAGCATTGATGATTTAGTGGTAGTAGTTATAGTAGTAGTAGTACTAGTATTGATGATGTAGTGGTAGCAGTTGCAGTAGTTGTAGTAGTATTGATGATGTGGTAGTAGTAGTAGTAGTAGTAGTAGTAGTAGTAGTAGTAGTAGTAGTAGTAGTAGTAGTTTGATGATGTAGTGGTAGTTGTTGTAGTAGTAGTAGTAGTAGTAGTAGTGGTAGTAGTAGTAGTAGTAGTGTTAATAATAGTGGTGGTAGTAGTAGTAGTGTTAATAATAGTGGTAGTAGTAGTAGTGTTAATAATAGTGGTAGTAGTAGTAGTAGTGTTAATAATAGTGGTAGTAGTAGTAGTAGTGTTAATAATAGTGGTAGTAGTAGTAGTAGTGTTAATAATAGTGGTAGTAGTAGTAGTAGTGTTAATAATGGTAGTAGTAGTAGTAGTGTTAATAATGGTGGTAGTAGTAGTAGTGTAATAATAGAGTGGTAGTAGTAGTAGTAGTGTTAATAATAGTGGTAGTAGTAGTAGTAGTGTTAATAATAGTGGTGGTAGTAGTAGTAGTGTTAATAATAGTGGTGGTAGTAGTAGTAGTGTTAATAATAGTGGTAGTAGTAGTAGTAGTGTTAATAATAGTGGTAGTAGTAGTAGTGTTAATAATAGTGGTAGTAGTAGTAGTGTTAATAATAGTGGTAGTAGTAGTAGTAGTAGTAGTGTTAATAATAGTGGTTGTAGTAGTAGTAGTGTTAATAATAGTGGTAGTAGTAGTAGTAGTGTTAATAATGAGTGGTAGTAGTAGTAGTAGTGTTAATAATGGTGGTGGTAGTAGTAGTGTTAATAATAGTGGTGGTAGTAGTAGTAGTAGTAGTTTTGGTAGTAGTGGTAGTAGTTAGTGGTAGTGGTAGTAGTAGTAGTAGTGTTAATAATGAGTGGTAGTAGTAGTAGTAGTGTTAATAATGTAGTGGTAGTAGTTGTAGTAGTAGTAGTTAATAATAGTGGTAGTAGTAGTGATGTAGTGTATTAATAATGGTGGTGGTAGTAGTAGTGTTAATTAGTAGTGGTGGTAGTAGTAGTAGTGTTAATAATGTAATGGTTGTAGTAGTAGTAGTAGTGTTAATAATGAGTGGTAGTAGTAGTAGTAGTAGTGTTAGTAGTGGTAGTAGTAGTAGTAGTGTTAATAATGTAGTGGTAGTAGTAGTAGTAGTAGTGTTAATGAATGTGGTAGTAGTAGTAGTAGTGTTAATGTAGTGGTAGTAGTAGTAGTGGTTAATAATGTAGTAGTGGTAGTAGTGTTAATAGTAGTGGTAGTAGTAGTAGTGTTAATGGTAGTGGTAGTAGTGTAGTAGTAGTATTAATAATGTAGTGGTAGTAGTGGTAGTAGTAGTAGTGGTAGTAGTAGTAGTAGTAGTAGTAGTAGTGGTAGTAGTATTGGTGATGTAGTGGTGGTAGTAGTAGTAGTAGTAGTAGTAGTGATAATGTAGTGGTAGTAGTAGTAGTAGTGTGAATAATAGTGGTGGTAGTAGTAGTAGTAGTAGTAGTGGTAATGGTAGTGGTAGTACTATTAGTAGTAGTAGTAGTATTGATGATGTAGTGGTAGTAGTTGTTGTAGTAGTAGTGGTATTGATACTGTAGTAGTAGTAGTAGTGGTAGTAGTGATGATGTAGTGGTAGTATTATTGATGCTGTAGTAGTAGTAGTAGTGTTAGTAATAGTGGTAGTAGTAGTAGTAGTGTTAATATTAGTGGTAGTAGTAGTAGTAGTAGTAGTAGTAGTAGTAGTAGTAGTGGTAGTAGTAGTAGGGTTAATAATAGTGGTAGTAGTAGTAGTAGTAATAGTGGTGGTAGTAGTAGTAGTGTTAATATTAGTGGTAGTAGTAGTAGTAGTAGTAGTAGTAGTAGTAGTAGTAGTAGTAGTAGTGTTAATAATAGTGGTAGTAGTAGTAGTGTTAATAGATATTGGTAGTAGTAGTAATAGTATTGTTAATAATAGTGGCGGTAGTAGTAGTAGTAGTAGTAGTGTTAATAATAGTGGTAGTAGTAGTAGTAATGTTAATATTAGTGGAAGTAGTAGTAGTAGTAGTGTTAATAATAGTGGTGGTAGTAGTAGTAGTGTTAATAATAGTGGTAGTAGTAGTAGTGTTAATAATAGTGGTAGTAGTAGTAGTAGTGTTAATAATAGTGGTAGTAGTAGTAGTGTTAATAATAGTGGTAGTAGTAGTAGTAGTAGTGTTAATAATAGTGGTAGTAGTAGTAGTAGTGTTAATAATAGTGGTAGTAGTAGTAGTAGTGTTAATAATAGTGGTAGTAGTAGTAGTAGTGTTAATAATAGTGGTAGTAGTAGTAGTGTTAATAATAGTAGTAGTAGTAGTAGTGTTAATAATAGTGGTAGTAGTAGTAGTAGTGTTAATAATAGTGGTAGTAGTAGTAGTGGTAGTAGTAGTATTGATGATGTAGTAGTAGTAGTAGTAATAATGGTGGTAGTAGTAGTAGTAGTAGTATTGATAGTAGTAGTAGTGGTAGTAGTATTGGTTAATGTAGTGGTGGTAGTAGTAGTAGTAGTGTTAATGTGGTGGTAGTAGTAGTAGTAGTAGTAGTAGTGGTAGTAGTAGTAGTAGTAGTAGTGGTGGCAGTAGTAGGTAGTGTTATTGATGGTGTAGTGGTAGTAGTTGTGTAGTAGTAGTAGTGTTAATAATGGTGGTGATGTAGTAGTGGTAGTAATAGTAGTGGTAGTATTAGTAGTAGTTAAGTAATAGTGGTAGTAGTAGTAGTAGTGTTAATGTAGTGGTGGTAGTAGTAGTAGTAGTGTTAATATGGTGGTAGTAGTAGTAGTGTTAATAAGTGGTGATGTAGTGGTGTAGTAGGTGGTAGTAGTAGTAGTAGTGATGTAGTGGTAGTCATTGTAGTAGTAGTAGTAGTGTTGTAGTGTAGTAGTAGTAGTGGTAGTAGTAGTGTGTAATGGTGGTAGTAGTATTAGTGGTAGTGGTAGTAGTAGTAGTGGTGGTAGTGGTGAATAATGATGGTGGTAGTAGTAGTAGTGAGTGTTAATAATGGTGGTAGTGGTAGTAGTGGTAGTAGTAGTGGTAGTAGTAGTAGTAGTGTTAATGGTGAGTGGTAGTGGTAGTAGTGTTAATGGTGGTAGTAGTAGTAGTAGTGTTAATAATGGTGGTAGTAGTAGTAGTAGTAGTGTTAATAATAGTGGTAGTAGTAGTAGTAGTAGTGTTAATGGTGGTGGTAGTAGTAGTAGTGGTAGTAGTAGTAGTAGTGGTAGTAGTAGTAGTAGTGGTAGTAGTGATGATAGTGGTAGTAGTAGTAGTAGTAGTGGTAGTAGTAGTAGTAGTAGTAGTAATAATAGTGGTAGTAGTAGTAGTGTTAGTAGTGTAGTAGTAGTAGTGTTAGTGGTGGTAGTAGTAGTAGTGTTAATAATGAGTAGTAGTAGTAGTAGTAGTGTTAATAATGAGTGGTAGTAGTAGTAGTAGTGTTAATAATAGTGGTAGTAGTAGTAGTAGTAGTAGTAGTAATGATGGTGGTAGTAGTAGTAGTGTTAATAATGGTGGTGTAGTAGTAGTAGTAGTGGTAGTAGTAGTAGTAGTAGTAGTAGTAGTGGTAGTAGTGGTAGTAGTAGTAGTAGTAGTGTGTTAATAGTAGTAGTAGTAGTAGTAGTTAATAATAGTGGTAGTAGTAGTAGTGTTAATAATGGTGGTAGTAGTAGTAGTAGTAGTAGTAGTGTGTAGTAGTAGTAGTAGTAGTAGTGTTAATAATGGTGGTAGTAGTAGTAGTAGTGTTAATGTAGTGGTAGTAGTAGTAGTGTTAATAATGAGTGGTAGTAGTAGTAGTAGTGTTAGTAGTGGTGGTAGTAGTAGTAGTGTTAATAATAGTGGTAGTAGTAGTAGTAGTGTTAATAATAGTGGTAGTAGTAGTAGTAGTGTTAATAATAGTGGTAGTAGTAGTAGTAGTAGTGTTAATAATAGTGGTAGTAGTAGTAGTAGTGTTAATAATAGTGGTAGTAGTAGTAGTAGTAGTGTTAATAATAGTGGTAGTAGTAGTAGTAGTGTTAATAATAGTGGTAGTAGTAGTAGTAGTGTTAATAATAGTAGTGGTAGTAGTAGTAGTGTTAATAATAGTGGTAGTAGTAGTAGTGTTAATAATAGTGGTAGTAGTAGTAGTAGTAGTGTTAATAATAGTGGTAGTAGTAGTAGTAGTGTTAATAATAGTGGTAGTAGTAGTAGTAGTGTTAATAATAGTGGTAGTAGTAGTAGTAGTGTTAATAATAGTGGTAGTAGTAGTAGTGTTAATAATAGTGGTAGTAGTAGTAGTGTTAATAATAGTGGTAGTAGTAGTAGTAGTGTTAATAATAGTGGTAGTAGTAGTAGTGTTAATAATAGTGGTAGTAGTAGTAGTGGTAGTAGTAGTAGTGGTGGCAGTGGTAGTAGTAGTAGTGTTAATAGTGGTTGGTAGTAGTAGTAGTAGTGTTAATGAGTAGGTGGTAGTAGTATTGGTGATGTAGTTGGTAGTAGTAGTAGTGTTAATTATTGATGATGTAGTAGTAGTAGTAGTAGTAGTGGTAGTAGTAGTAGTAGTAGTGTTAATAGTTGGTGGTAGTAGTAGTAATGATGGTGTAGTGGTAGTAGTTGTAGTAGTAGTAGTAGTTAATTGATGGTGGTAGTAGTAGTAGTAATAGTAATAGTGGAGTAGTAGTAGTAGTAGTAGTTAATAATAGTGGTAGTAGTAGCAGTAGCAGTAGTTAATAATAGTGGTAGTAGTAGTAGTGTATAATGATGTAGTGGTAGTAGTTGTAGTAGTAGTAGTATTGGTAGTAGTAGTAGTGTTGTAATAGTGGTAGTAGTAGTAGTAGTATTGTTAATAGTAGTAGTGGTGGTAGTAGTAGTTTGTTAATGTGGTAGTAGTAGTAGTGTTAATAATGGTGGTAGTAGTAGTAGTGTTAATAATGTAGTGGTAGTAGTAGTAGTAGTAGTGTTAATAATAGTGGTAGTAGTAGTAGTAGTAGTAGTAGTAGTAGTAATTGATGTAGTGGTAGTAGTAGTAGTAGTAGTAGTAGTAGTAGTAGTGTTAATGTAGTGGTAGTAGTAGTAATGGTAGTATTATTGATGGTGTAGTAGTAGTAGTAGTAGTAGTAATAGTGGTAGTAGTAGTAGTAGTAGTGTTAATATGGTAGTAGGTAGTAGTAGTAGTAGTGTTAATGATAGTGGTAGTGGTGGTAGTAGTTTTAATAATAGTTGTAGTAGTAGTAGTAGTGTTAATAATAGTGGTAGTAGTAGTAGTAGTAGTAGTAGTAGTAGTAGTAGTAGTAGTAGTAGTAGTGTTAATAATAGTGGTAGTAGTAGTAGTAGTAGTGTTAATAATAGTGGTAGTAGTAGTAGTATAGATGATGCTGTGGTAATAGTTGTAGTAGTAGTAGTAGTAGTGTTAATGATTTAGTGGTAGTAGTAGTAGTGTTAATAGTGTGTAGTGTAGTAGTAGTAGTAGTAGTGTTAATAATAGTGGTAGTAGTAGTAGTAGTAGTGTTAATAATAATGGTGGTAGTAGTAGTGGTAGTAGTAGTAGTGGTAGTAGTAGTAGTAGTAGTAGTAGTAGTAGTGTTAATAATGTAGTGGTAGTTGTTGTAGTAGTAGTAGTAGTAGTAGTAGTGGTAGTAGTAGTAGTAGTAGTGGTTTAGTAGTATTGATGATGTAGTGGTAGTAGTTGTAGTATCAGTAGTAGTTTAGTGGTATTGATGATGTAGTAGTAGTAGTGTTATTAATAGTGGTAGTAGTAGTAGTAGTGTAATAATAGTAGTAGTAGTAGTAGTGTTAATAATGGTGGTAGTAGTAGTAGTAGTGTTAATAATGGTGGTAGTAGTAGTAGTAGTGTTAATAATGGTGGTAGTAGTAGTAGTAGTGTTAATAATAGTGGTAGTAGTAGTAGTAGTGTTAATAATAGTGGTAGTAGTAGTAGTAGTGTTAATAATAGTGGTAGTAGTAGTAGTAGTGTTAATAATTGGTGGTAGTAGTAGTAGTAGTGTTAATAATGGTGGTAGTAGTAGTAGTGTTAATAATAATTGGTAGTAGTAGTAGTAGTGTTAATAATAGTGGTAGTAGTAGTAGTAGTGTTAATAATGGTGGTAGTAGTAGTAGTAGTGTTAATAATAGTGGTAGTAGTAGTAGTAGTGTTAATAATAGTGGTAGTAGTAGTAGTAGTGTTAATAATAGTGGTAGTAGTAGTAGTAGTGTTAATAATAGTGGTAGTAGTAGTAGTGTTAATAATAGTGGTAGTAGTAGTAGTGTTAATAATAGTGGTAGTAGTAGTAGTAGTGTTAATAATAGTGGTAGTAGTAGTAGTGTTAATAATAGTAGTGGGGTAGTAGTAGTAGTGTTAATAATAGTGGTAGTAGTAGTAGTAGTGTTAATAATAGTGGTAGTAGTAGTAGTAGTAGTAGTGTTAATAATAGTGGTAGTAGTAGTAGTAGTGTTAATAATAGTGGTAGTAGTAGTAGTAGTGTTAATAATAGTGGTAGTAGTAGTAGTAGTGTTAATAATAGTGGTAGTAGTAGTAGTAGTGTTAATAATAGTGGTAGTAGTAGTAGTAGTGTTAATAATAGTGGTAGTAGTAGTAGTAGTGTTAATAATAGTGGTAGTAGTAGTAGTGTTAATAATAGTGGTAGTAGTAGTAGTGTTAATAATAGTGGTGGTAGTAGTAGTAGTGTTAATAATAGTGGTAGTAGTAGTAGTAGTGTTAATAATAGTGGTAGTAGTAGTAGTGTTAATAATAGTGGTAGTAGTAGTAGTAGTGTTAATAATAGTGGTAGTAGTAGTAGTGTTAATAATAGTGGTAGTAGTAGTAGTAGTGTTAATAATAGTGGTAGTAGTAGTAGTAGTGTTAATAATAGTGGTAGTAGTAGTAGTAGTAGTAGTAGTAGTAGTGTTAATAATAGTGGTAGTAGTAGTAGTAGTGTTAATAATAGTGGTAGTAGTAGTAGTAGTAGTAGTGTTAATAATAGTGGTAGTAGTAGTAGTTGTAGTAGTGGTAATAATAGTGGTAGTAGTAGTAGTGTTAATAATAGTGGTTGTAGTAGTAGTAGTGTTAATAGTAGTAGTAGTAGTAGTAGTAGTGTTAATAATAGTGGTAGTAGTAGTAGTGTTAATAATAGTTGTAGTAGTAGTAGTAGTAGTAGTGTTAATAATAGTGGTTGTAGTAGTAGTAGTGTTTATAATAGTGGTTGTAGTAGTAGTGTTAATAATAGTTGTAGTAGTAGTAGTAGTAGTAGTGTTAATAATAGTGGTTGTAGTAGTAGTAGTAGTGTTAATAATAGTGGTAGTAGTAGTAGTAGTAGTGTTAATAATAGTGGTAGTAGTAGTAGTAGTGTTAATAATAGTGGTAGTAGTAGTAGTGTTAATAATAGTGGTAGTAGTAGTAGTAGTTAATAATAGTGGTGGTAGTAGTAGTAGTGTTAATAATAGTGGTAGTAGTAGTAGTAGTGTTAATAATAGTTGTAGTAGTAGTAGTGTTAATAATAGTGGTAGTAGTAGTAGTGTTAATAATAGTGGTAGTAGTAGTAGTGTTAATAATAGTGGTAGTAGTAGTAGTAGTGTTAATAATAGTGGTGGTAGTAGTAGTGTTAATAATAGTGGTAGTAGTAGTAGTAGTGTTAATAATAGTGGTAGTAGTAGTAGTAGTAGTAGTAGTAGTAGTGTAAATAATAGTGGTAGTAGTAGTAGTAGTGTTAATAATAGTGGTAGTAGTAGTAGTAGTAGTAGTGTTAATAATAGTGGTAGTAGTAGTAGTTGTAGTAGTGGTAATAATAGTGGTAGTAGTAGTAGTGTTAATAATAGTGGTTGTAGTAGTAGTAGTAGTAGTAGTAGTAGTAGTAGTAGTGTTAATAATAGTGGTAGTAGTAGTAGTGTTAATAATAGTTGTAGTAGTAGTAGTAGTAGTAGTGTTAATAATAGTGGTTGTAGTAGTAGTAGTGTTTATAATAGTGGTTGTAGAAGTAGTGTTAATAATAGTTGTAGTAGTAGTAGTAGTAGTAGTGTTAATAATAGTGGTTGTAGTAGTAGTAGTAGTGTTAATAATAGTGGTAGTAGTAGTAGTAGTGTTAATAATAGTGGTAGTAGTAGTAGTAGTGTTAATAATAGTGGTGGTAGTAGTAGTAGTGTTAATAATAGTGGTAGTAGTAGTAGTAGTGTTAATAGTGGTAGTAGTAGTAGTAGTGTAGTAGTAGTAGTAGTGTTAATAATAGTGGTAGTAGTAGTAGTGTTAATAATAGTGGTGGTAGTAGTAGTAGTGTTAATAATAGTTGTAGTAGTAGTAGTAGTAGTAGTGTTAATAATAGTGGTTGTAGTAGTAGTAGTGTTTATAATAGTGGTAGTAGAAGTAGTAGTGTTAATAATAGTGGTTGTAGTAGTAGTGTTAATAATAGTAGTAGTAGTAGTAGTGTTAATAATAGTGGTGGTAGTAGTAGTGTTAATAATAGTGGTAGTAGTAGTAGTAGTGTTAATAATAGTGGTTGTAGTAGTAGTGTTAATAATAGTTGTAGTAGTAGTAGTAGTAGTAGTGTTAATAATAGTGGTTGTAGTAGTAGTAGTGTTTATAATAGTGGTTGTAGAAGTAGTAGTGTTAATAATAGTGGTGGTAGTAGTAGTAGTGTTAATAATAGTGGTAGTAGTAGTAGTAGTGTTAATAATAGTGGTAGTAGTAGTAGTAGTGTTAATAATAGTGGTAGTAGTAGTAGTGTTAATAATAGTAGTAGTAGTAGTAGTGTTAATAGTAGTGGTAGTAGTAGTAGTAGTGTTTATAATAGTGGTTGTAGAAGTAGTAGTGTTAATAATAGTGGTTGTAGAAGTAGTAGTGTTAATAATAGTGGTGGTAGAAGTAGTAGTGTTAATAATAGTGGTAGTAGTAGTAGTGTTAATAATAGTGGTAGTGGTAGTAGTGTTAATAATAGTGGTAGTAGTAGTAGTAGTGTTAATAATAGTAGTAGTAGTAGTAGTAGTGTTAATAATAGTGGTAGTAGTAGTAGTAGTGTTAATAATAGTGGTAGTAGTAGTAGTGTTAATAATAGTGGTAGTAGTAGTAGTAGTAGTGTTAATAATAGTGGTGGTAGTAGTAGTAGTGTTAATAATAGTGGTAGTAGTAGTAGTGTTAATAATAGTGGTAGTAGTAGTAGTAGTGTTAATAATAGTGGTTGTAGTAGTAGTAGTGTTTATAATAGTGGTTGTAGAAGTAGTAGTGTTAATAATAGTGGTGGTAGTGGTAGTGTTAATAATAGTGGTAGTAGTAGTAGTAGTGTTAATAATAGTGGTAGTAGTAGTAGTGTTAATAATAGTAGTAGTAGTAGTAGTAGTAGTGTTAATAATAGTGGTAGTAGTAGTAGTAGTGTTAATAATAGTGGTAGTAGTAGTAGTGTTAATAATAGTAGTAGTAGTAGTAGTGTTAATGATAGTAGTAGAAGTAGTAGTGGTAGTAGTGGTAGTAGTAGTAGTATTAGTATTAATGATGTAGTGGTAGTAGTTGTAGTAGTAGTAGTAGTAGTTTAGTAGTATTGATGATGTAGTAGTAGTAGCATTGATGTTGTAGTAGTTGTAGTAGTAATGGTAATGGTAGTGGTAGTACTATTAGTAGTAGTAGTAGTAGTTGTAGTATTGATGATGTAGCGGTAGTAGTTGTAGTAGTTGTAGTAGTATTGATGATGTAGTAGTAGTAGTAGTATTAATGATGTAGTGGTAGTAGTTGTAGTAGTAGTAGTAGTAGTTTAGTAGTATTGATGATGTAGTAGTAGTAGTATTGATGATGTAGTGGTAGTAGTTGTAGTAGTAATGGTAATGGTAGTGGTAGTACTATTTGTAGTAGTAGTAGTAGTATCAGCAATGAGTAGAGTAGTTAGCCAGCGTTAATAACGTCCATTGAGAACTCACAACGACTACACCACTTAGCTAAGAATGACGTGAATAATCAAATCAATAAACTTTGGCTGGTTAGTTAGATAGCATATAGTTAATATACTGCCTAGCACGTTGAATGTATTAGTATCCAACTAACGTTAGGACGGTAACTAGTTAACATACCAGTACATACTGTAATGCTATGCGTTTCGACAGGACAGCGTAGCTAACAAATTGTCAGCCAATATAACATGTAACGTAACCTATTAGATAAGTCATGACTTTATTACACTGATCAACAATTTGTCATAATTAGTTAAAGCAATGAATTTGTATCCGTTCTCTCGTCGGACTTCGGCTGCAAATTTTCCGACATTTTTCTTAAAACGTTGTGAAGCCACAACCATTTTCTGAAGAATTGCAATATTGCACGGAAATTGTGTACACTTTTTGTATACTTCGTGTTTTGGTCAATTTAACACGACATCCGGGAACTTTTGGCATGCTAACTATATCCACTGTATGACCAATAAGCATACGACATACTCAATTTACGTCACAAATAGTCAAGTTAGTGTGGTTAGTGTGAGCATTGGAATACAGCTATAGAGAGGTGATACTGTGAAGAGCGACGCTGGAGGATGCAGGTACAGGGAGAACATTTCAGAAACTATGGACATGAAACAGGACAGGAACAACATCTGGACAGGGAATAAAATAACGACATCAATGCTGACACGGGGATGAAACAGAGGAACAGACAGATAAAGGGGAGGTCTCTCAGCCCCAGTCTCAGTGATGTGTCTCTCAGCCCCAGTCTCAGTGTTGTGTCTCTCAGCCCCAGTCTCAGTGATGTGTCTCTCAGCCCCAGTCTCAGTGATGTGTCTCTCAGCCCCAGTCTCAGTGATGTGTCTCTCAGCCCCAGTCTCAGTGATGTGTCTCTCAGCCCCAGTCTCAGTGATGTGTCTCTCAGCCCCAGTCTCAGTGATGTGTCTCTCAGCCCCAGTCTCAGTGATGTGTCTCTCAGCCCCAGTCTCAGTGATGTGTTTCTCAGCCCCAGTCTCAGTGATGTGTCTCTCAGCCCCAGTCTCAGTGATGTGTCTCTCAGCCCCAGTCTCAGTGATGTGTCTCTCAGCCCCAGTCTCAGTGATGTGTCTCTCAGCCCCAGTCTCAGTGTTGTGTCTCTCAGCCCCAGTCTCAGTGATGTGTCTCTCAGCCCCAGTCTCAGTGATGTGTCTCTCAGCCCCAGTCTCAGTGATGTGTTTCTCAGCCCCAGTCTCAGTGATGTGTCTCTCAGCCCCAGTCTCAGTGATGTGTCTCTCAGCCCCAGTCTCAGTGATGTGTCTCTCAGCCCCAGTCTCAGTGATGTGTCTCTCAGCCCCAGTCTCAGTGTTGTGTCTCTCAGCCCCAGTCTCAGTGATGTGTCTCTCAGCCCCAGTCTCAGTGATGTGTCTCTCAGCCCCAGTCTCAGTGATGTGTTTCTCAGCCCCAGTCTCAGTGATGTGTCTCTCAGCCCCAGTCTCAGTGATGTGTCTCTCAGCCCCAGTCTCAGTGATGTGTTTCTCAGCCCCAGTCTCAGTGATGTGTTTCTCAGCCCCAGTCTCAGTGATGTGATAATCCGTTTGGAAGGGCTCAGCATGGATATCCAGCCAGGATAGTTTATCTTTCAGTGTAGAATGATTCACGGGATAAATGAAATCCTAATCTTGTTTTCTCTGTTTTAACAGTCTCCTGGGGAAATCTGAGAGAGGAGAACCATGTTAGAAGATCTAACAACAACACCATCACATAAAAAGACCTCTTTATTTACAAGCTTTAGCTTTAGCCTCAATGTCTTCAGCAAAACTACAAACAAGACAAGGTCATCTTTGAATAACGGCCTTTTCTTCCTGTACCTACCATCCATCGTCATTTCGTTGGCCATCAAGAAATACCGGTAGAGAGAGAGAGAGAGAGAGAGAGAGAGAGAGAGAGAGAGAGAGAGAGAGAGAGAGAGAGAGAGAGAGAGAGAGAGAGAGAGAGATAGTCACTTAGTGAACCACTACTATCATAGCCCTGCGCTCCAGATCTCCCCACCAATATGTCTATGTCGACAACTAGTCTCTTTTATTGATGGCTGGGTCTCATCTCACACACACACACACACACATTAATGTCTGGGTCTCATCTCAGTAACTACCCACAACCTGAACTTCACTCACACGCCGCTCACGCAGACACTCACGCGCACACAAATGAACACACACACACTCAAGCAATAAATCAAACAATTGGAGGGTCTGGTGGATATGGAGAACCAAACCCCTCCTCCTCTTCTTGAATGCAAGAGGAGGAGGATGGATGACAGCAAAGGACAATCCATCTCAAGTACGTCTTCAACCTGCAACTCAGGTGGGATTGAACCACTGTGAGGAGGAGGAGGAGGAGGAGGTGAAGAGGAGAGGAAGAGGAGAGGGTAGGAGAGGGGGAGAAGGAGAGGAAGATGAGAGGGGAGGAGAGAAGGAGAAGTAGAAGAAGAAGAAGAGAGGAGAGGAAGTGGAGAGGGGGAGAAGGAGAGGAAGAGGAAGAGGAGAGGAGAGGGGGAGAAGGAGATGAAGATGAGAGGGGAGAAGAGAAGGAGAAGTAGAAGAAGAAGAGGAGAGGAGAGGAAGTGGAGAGGGGGAGAAGAAGAGGAAGAGGAGAGGAGAAGAAGGAGATGAAGAGGAAGAGGAGAGGAGAAGGGGAGAAGGAGAGGAAGAGGAGAGTAAGAGGGGAAGGGAGGGAATATGAAGAGGAGAGGAGAGGAGAAGAGAAGAGAGGAGAAGAGAAGAGAGGAGAGGAGTGGAAAGGGGGAGAAGGAGTGGAAGAGGAGAGGAGAGGAGGACGTATATGAAGAGGAGGGGAGAGGAGAGGAAAGAGGAGGAGAGGAGAGGACAGAAGAGGATGGGAGAGGAGAGGAGATGAGAGGAGAGGAGAGGGAATATGAAGAGGAGGGTAGAGGAGGGGAGAGGAGGGGAGAAGAGGAGAGGAATATGGTATCCAACCCAACCAACCAACAGTGTTCCAAAGATTCCACTAGAATATGGTATCCAACCCAACCAACCAACAGTGTTCCAAAGATTCCACTAGAATATGGTATCCAACCCACCCAACCAACAGTGTTCCAAAGATTCCACTAGAATATGGTATCCAACCCAACCAACCAACAGTGTTCCAAAGATTCCACTAGAATATGGTATCCAACCCAACCAACCAACAGTGTTCCAAAGATTCCACTAGAATATGGTATCCAACCCACCCAACCAACAGTGTTCCAAAGATTCCACTAGAATATGGTATCCAACCCACCCAACCAACAGTGTTCCAAAGATTCCACTAGAATATGGTATCCAACCCAACCAACCAACAGTGTTCCAAAGATTCCACTAGAATATGGTATCCAACCCACCCAACCAACAGTGTTCCAAAGATTCCACTAGAATATGGTATCCAACCCACCCAACCAACAGTGTTCCAAAGATTCCACTAGAATATGGTATCCAACCCAACCAACCAACAGTGTTCCAAAGATTCCACTAGAATATGGTATCCAACCCACCCAACCAACAGTGTTCCAAAGATTCCACTAGAATATGGTATCCAACCCACCCAACCAACAGTGTTCCAAAGATTCCACTAGAATATGGTATCCAACCCAACCAACCAACAGTGTTCCAAAGATTCCACTAGAATATGGTATCCAACCCACCCAACCAACAGTGTTCCAAAGATTCCACTAGAATATGGTATCCAACCCAACCAACCAACAGTGTTCCAAAGATTCCACTAGAATATGGTATCCAACCCACCCAACCAACAGTGTTCCAAAGATTCCACTAGAATATGGTATCCAACCCACCCAACCAACAGTGTTCCAAAGATTCCACTAGAATATGGTATCCAACCCAACCAACCAACAGTGTTCCAAAGATTCCACTAGAATATGGTATCCAACCCACCCAACCAACAGTGTTCCAAAGATTCCACTAGAATATGGTATCCAACCCAACCAACCAACAGTGTTCCAAAGATTCCACTAGAATATGGTATCCAACCCAACCAACCAACAGTGTTCCAAAGATTCCACTAGAATATGGTATCCAACCCAACCAACCAACAGTGTTCCAAAGATGCCACTAGAATATGGTATCCAACCCAACCAACCAACAGTGTTCCAAAGATTCCACTAGAATATGGTATCCAACCCAACCAACCAACAGTGTTCCAAAGATTCCACTAGAATATGGTATCCAACCCAACCAACCAACAGTGTTCCAAAGATTCCACTAGAATATGGTATCCAACCCACCCAACCAACAGTGTTCCAAAGATTCCACTAGAATATGGTATCCAACCCAACCAACCAACAGTGTTCCAAAGATTCCACTAGAATATGGTATCCAACCCAACCAACCAACAGTGTTCCAAAGATTCCACTAGAATATGGTATCCAACCCAACCAACCAACAGTGTTCCAAAGATGCCACTAGAATATGGTATCCAACCAATGTTCCCTCTCGTTGTCTTCGGCACTGAGCAAATTTCATGGCTGCTGAGCGCAAACATAAACATGATGAAAATTCTGTGCAACTTCCAGCGTGTGTTTACTGTGAACACTAAGGCTGTATTCGATGTAAGTTACAGTTTTAATAACAGTGTTTTAACTGTGACTATCTGATCATAATAAAGGCCTACCATCAAAAACAATGGAGAATATTGACAGAATTGTTTTTGCTGTTCTACCATTCAGCCTACAGCAGCCAATGTGTGGTGTTCAATACAGGCCGACATTCCAAGAGAAAACACATGCAGGGCTCGACATTAACCTGTTTATCCACTTGTCCTTCAGACAAGGATGTGACTTGTGTTGTTTGATGCAAGAAACCAATTTACAAAATAAAATGCATTATTATTCCCATTATTACAGAGAATCAGACACATTGTGCTACCCTCTGCCTACTGGCTACTTAATTCACTAACTAGTACAGGATATGAACTAAATGATCTAGAACTGGACTAATAACTCACTAACTAGTACAGGATACGAACTAAATGATCTATAACTGGACTAGTAACTCACTAACTAGTACAGGATATGAACTACATGATCTATAACTGGACTAGTAACTCACTAACTAGTACAGGATATGAACTAAATGATCTGTAACTGGACTAGTAACTCACTAACTAGTACAGGATATGAACTAAATGATCTATAACTGGACTAGTAACTCAC
Organism: Brachymystax lenok tsinlingensis; assembly: GCA_030435695.1. Taxonomy (NCBI): domain Eukaryota; kingdom Metazoa; phylum Chordata; class Actinopteri; order Salmoniformes; family Salmonidae; genus Brachymystax; species Brachymystax lenok. Next base: position 56,003,717 of record CM059814.1, on the reverse strand, counting down.
TAACTAGTACAGGATATGAACTAAATGATCTATAACTGGACTAGTACCTCACTAACTAGTACAGGATATGAACTAAATGATCTATAACTGGACTAGTACCTCACTAACTAGTACAGGATATGAACTAAATGATCTATAACTGGACTAGTACCTCACTAACTAGTACAGGATATGAACTAAATGATCCATAACTGGACTAGTAACTCACTAACTAGTACAGGAAATGAACTAAATGATCTATAACTGGATTAGTAACTCACTAACTAGTACAGGATATAAACTAAATGATCTATAACTGGAAAAATAACTCACTAACTAGTTCAGGATATGAACTAAATGATCTATAACTGGACTAGTACCTCACTAACTAGTACAGGATATGAATTAAATGATCTATAACTGGACTAGTAACTCACTAACTAGTACAGGATATGAACTACATGATCTATAACTGGACTAGTACCTCACAAACTAGTACAGGATATGAACTAAATGATCTATAACTGGACTAGTACCTCACTAACTAGTACAGGATATGAACTAAATGATCTATAACTGGACTAGTACCTCACTAACTAGTACAGGATATGAACTAAATGATCTATAACTGGACTAGTAACTCACTAACTAGTACAGGATATGAACTAAATGATCCATAACTGGACTAGTACCTCACTAACTAGTACAAGATATGAACTAAATGATCCATAACTGGACTAGTAACTCACTAACTAGTACAGGATATGAACTAAATGATCTATAACTGGACTAGTACCTCACTAACTAGTACAGGATATTAACTAAATGATCCATAACTGGACTAGTACCTCACTAACTAGTACAGGATATTAACTAAATGATCTATAACTGGACTAGTACCTCACTAACTAGTACAGGATATTAACTAAATGATCTATAACTGGACTAGTAACTCACTAACTAGTACAGGATATGAACTAAATGATCCATAACTGGACTAGTACCTCACTAACTAGTACAGGATATGAACTAAATGATCCATAACTGGACTAGTAACTCACTAACTAGTACAGGATATGAACTAAATGATCTATAACTGGACTAGTACCTCACTAACTAGTAAAGGATATGAACTAAATGATCTATAACTGGACTAGTAACTCACTAACTAGTACAGGATATTAACTAAATGATCTATAACTGGACTAGTAACTCACTAACTAGTACAGGATATTAACTAAATGATCTATAACTGGACTAGTAACTCACTAACTAGTACAGGATATTAACTAAATGATCTATAACTGGACTAGTAACTCACTAACTAGTACAGGATATTAACTAAATGATCTATAACTGGAAAAATAACTCACTAACTAGTTCAGGATATGAACTAAATGATCTATAACTGGACTAGTACCTCACTAACTAGTACAGGATATGAACTAAATGATCTATAACTGGACTAGTACCTCACTAACTAGTACAGGATATGAACTAAATGATCTATAACTGGACTAGTAACTCACTAACTAGTACAGGATATGAACTAAATGATCTATAACTGGATTAGTAACTCACTAACTAGTACAGGATATGAACTAAATGATCTATAACTGGACTAGTACCTCACTAACTAGTACAGGATATGAACTAAATGATCTATAACTGGACTAGTACCTCACTAACTAGTACAGGATATGAACTAAATGATCCATAACTGGACTAGTAACTCACTAACTAGTACAGGATATGAACTAAATGATCTATAACTGGACTAGTACCTCACTAACTAGTAAAGGATATGAACTAAATGATCTATAACTGGACTAGTAACTCACTAACTAGTACAGGATATTAACTAAATGATATATAACTGGACTAGTAACTCACTAACTAGTACAGGATATGAACTAAATGATCTATAACTGGACTAGTAACTCACTAACTAGTACAGGATATTAACTAAATGATCTATAACTGGAAAAATAACTCACTAACTAGTTCAGGATATGAACTAAATGATCTATAACTGGACTAGTACCTCACTAACTAGTACAGGATATGAACTAAATGATCTATAACTGGACTAGTACCTCACTAACTAGTACAGGATATGAACTAAATGATCTATAACTGGACTAGTAACTCACTAACTAGTACAGGATATGAACTAAATGATCTATAACTGGATTAGTAACTCACTAACTAGTACAGGATATGAACTAAATGATCTATAACTGGACTAGTACCTCACTAACTAGTACAGGATATGAACTAAATGATCTATAACTGGACTAGTACCTCACTAACTAGTACAGGATAACATCTAAACGTGCTCAAGTGGCTACATGCAGATCTTAGATCTCTAAACAAGAGCATCCACTCACGACCACAGCTGTAATCTCTGTTCAATGTAAATGACACAGATCCGTATGTGGCCGTGGTTGATTTGCATATAGGCCAAACTGTAGCTCTGATTGGTTATGAAGCACCGGTCTGTGTAGTTTATGGGCTGAGTCGTGCGCAATATAATCCTACTCCAGTACATTGTACCTACAGCAAACAAAATCTCTGGCGTAGTTCGTTTTGCTTCCTGTATGTTGCATTGAAAATGGCTACTATTGCATTGATTGGATCACACATTGGATCCCACAGTAAAGGGAAACGCTGTGATAGTGTTAACAAACAGGGAAAAAGTCTAGAAAGTTGAGTCTGGTGTTTTTCTCTGTGGGTTTATATTTATGCAGGGTGAAGCTGCACTGCGCTCCCAGGACACGCCGTTTAGACGGAACCCAACCGCTCAACTTGATCATACTGGTACCTTGACACGTTTCTGAATGGAGCCTTGAGATTGAACACACCAAACACAGCCAAAGATTTGGTAATGAAACAATCCCTGCTTTAGCCATGGACCTGCAGGTGGGACTGTCGTACTGAACCGTTTCACCAAGAAGAACATAAACATCACACATATTTCTCACCGTTTGTTATTGCTGTAAATACTTGTTGAAGGTGAGTTGAAGAGAATGTTTGTGATCATCCTCTCTCTCTCTCTCACTCTCTCTCTCAGTGTCTCTCTCTCGTTGTGTCTCTCTCTCTCTCTCTCTCTCTCTCTCTCTCTCTCTCTCTCTCTCTCTCTCTCTCTCTGCAATTCAATTCAAGGGGCTTTATTGGCATGGGAAACATATGTTAACATTGCCAAAGCAAGTGAAGTAGATAATATACAAAAGTGAAATAAAAAATGAATAGTAAACATTACACTCACAAAAGTTCCAAAATAGTAATGACATTTCAAATGTCATAATATGTCTATATGCAGTGTTGTAACGATGTGCAAATAGTTTAAGTACAAACGGGAAAATAAATAAACGTAAACATGGGTTGTATTTAAAATGGTGTATGTTGTTCACTGGTTTTCCTTTTATTGAGGCAACAGGTCACACATCTAGCTGCTGTGATGTCACACTGTGGTATTTCCCCCAATAGATATTGGAGTTTATCAACATTTGTCGGTGTAATATGTGGGAAATATGTGTCTCTAATATGGTCATACATTTTGCAGGAGGTTAGGAAGTGCAGCTCAGTTTCCACCTAATTTTCTTGGCATTGTGTCTCTCTCTGTGTCTCTCTCGCTCTCTCTCTGTGTCTCTCTCGCTCTCTCTCTGTGTTTCTCTCACTCTGTGTGTCTCTCTCTCGCTCTCTCTCTGTGTTTCTCTCACTCTGTGTGTCTCTCTCTCTCTCTCTCACTCAGTGTCTCTCTCTCTCTCTCTCTCTCTCTCTCTCTCTCTCTCTCTCTCTCTCTCTCTCTCTCTCTCTCTCTCTCTCTCTCTCTCTCTCTCTCTCTCTCTCTCTCTCTCTCTCTCTCTCTCTCTCTCTCTCTGTGTCTCTCTCTCTCTCTGGTACACTAGTCAGCTATTAGACCTGTTTATATGTCACCTCTCCATCACATTCTCTCCCTGGTCAGGTACACAGCACAGTGAACTGAAGGACTTCTCTCCCTGGTCAGGTACACAGCACAGTGAACTGAAGGACTTCTCTCCCTGGTCAGGTACACAGCACAGTGAACTAAAGGACTTCTCTCCCTGGTCAGGTACACAGCACAGTGAACTGAAGGACTTCTCTCCCTGGTCAGGTACACAGCACAGTGAACTAAAGGACTTCTCTCCCTGGTCAGGTACACAGCACAGTGAACTGAAGGACTATACTAGCTGGCTATGACACTAGCAAAACAACCATTCGTCACACAACGTCCGTCGTGCAGCGGAGAGAGACGAGAGGCAGACAGTCATGACACACATATCACAAATCTCTCTTGCGCCACACACAATTAGTAATTACAAGGATTGATTGAAATGACCGCACAGGGTTACAATTTATTTGAAAGAATCCAATTAATTAGAAAGGCTGAGGTGAGACCCCTGGCTGACAGCTGGGGTTATTCTCCTGTGGCGGAGAGATGGAGACGTTTCTGTTCTGTTATGTTGGGGGACAGATGTTATTGAGACACAGTATTGTACAGTACTGGGCTGTTGTCTACTGTGTTGTATATTGTTGTTGCTGTTGTCTACTGTGTTGTACAGTGTTGTACTGTTCTCTACTGTGTTGTATAGTGTTGTACTGTTGTCTACTGTGTTGTATAGTGTTGTACTGTTGTCTACTGTGTTGTACAGTGTTGTACTGTTGTCTACTGTGTTGTATAGTGTTGTACTGTTCGCTACTGTGTTGTATAGTGTTGTACTGTTGTCTACTGTGTTGTATATTGTTGTTGCTGTTGTCTACTGTGTTGTACAGTGTTGTACTGTTCTCTACTGTGTTGTATAGTGTTGTACTGTTCGCTACTGTGTTGTATAGTGTTGTACTGTTGTCTACTGTGTTGTATATTGTTGTTGCTGTTGTCTACTGTGTTGTACAGTGTTGTACTGTTGTCTACTGTGTTGTACAGTGTTGTACTGTTGTCTACTGTGTTGTATAGTGTTGTACTGTTCGCTACTGTGTTGTATAGTGTTGTACTGTTGTCTACTGTGTTGTATATTGTTGTTGCTGTTGTCTACTGTGTTGTACAGTGTTGTACTGTTCTCTACTGTGTTGTATAGTGTTGTACTGTTCTCTACTGTGTTGTATAGTGTTGTATAGAGTTGTACTGTTGTCTACTGTGTTATATAGTGTTGTGCTGTTCTCTACTGTGTTGTACAGTGTTGTACTGTTCTCTACTGTGTTGTATAGTGTTGTACTGTTCTCTACTGTGTTGTATAGAGTTGTACTGTAGTATACTGTGTTGTACAGTGTTGTACTGTTCTCTACTGTGTTGTATAGTGTTGTATAGAGTTGTATAGTGTTGTATAGTGTTGTACTGTTGTATACTGTGTTGTATAGTGTTGTACTGTTGTATACTGTGTTGTACAGTGTTGTACTGTTGCCTACTGTGTTGTACAGTGTTGTACTGTTCTCTACTGTGTTGTATAGTGTTGTATAGAGTTGTATAGTGTTGTATAGTGTTGTACTGTTGTATACTGTGTTGTATAGTGTTGTACTGTTCTCTACTGTGTTGTATAGAGTTGTACTGTTCTCTACTGTGTTGTATAGTGTTGTACTGTTCTATACTGTGTTGTACAGTGTTGTACTGTTGCCTACTGTGTTGTACAGTGTTGTACTGTTCTCTACTGTGTTGTATAGTGTTGTATAGAGTTGTACTGTTGTCTACTGTGTTATATAGTGTTGTACTGTTGTCTACTGTGTTGTACAGTGTTGTACTGTTCTCTACTGTGTTGTATAGTGTTGTACTGTTCTCTACTGTGTTGTACAGTGTTGTACTGTTCTCTACTGTGTTGTACAGTGTTGTACTGTTGTCTACTGTGTTGTATAGTGTTGTATAGTGTTGTACTGTTCTCTACTGTGTTGTACAGTGTTGTACTGTTCTCTACTGTGTTGTACAGTGTTGTACTGTTGTCTACTGTGTTGTATAGTGTTGTATAGTGTTGTACTGTTCTCTACTGTGTTGTACAGTGTTGTACTGTTCTCTACTGTGTTGTATAGTGTTGTACTGTTGCCTACTGTTTTGTATAGTGTTGTACTGTTCTCTACTGTGTTGTATAGAGTTGTATAGTATTGTATAGTGCTGTACTGTTGTCTACTGTGTTGCATAGTGTTGTACTGTTCTCTACTGTGTTGTATAGAGTTGTATAGTGTTGTACTGTTCTCTACTGTGTTGTATAGTGCTGTACTGTTGTCTACTGTGTTATATAGTGTTGTATAGTGTTGTATAGTGTTGTACAGTGTTGTACTGTTGTCTACTGTGTTGTATAGTATTGTATAGTGTTGTACTGTTGTCTACTGTGTTATATAGTGTTGTATAGAGTTGTATAGTGTTGTACAGTGTTGTACTGTTCTCTACTGTGTTGTATAGTGTTGTACTGTTGTCTACTGTGTTGTATAGTGTTGTAAAGTGCTGTACTGTTGTCTACTGTGTTGTATAGTGTTGTACTGTTGTCTACTGTTTTGTATAGTGTTGTATAGTGTTGTACTGTTGTCTACTGTGTTGTACAGTGTTGTACTGTTGTCTACTGTGTTGTATAGTGTTGTACTGTTCTCTACTGTGTAGTATATTGTTGTACTGTTCTCTACTGTGTTGTATAGTGTTGTACTGTTGTCTACTGTGTTATATAGTGTTGTATAGAGTTGTATAGTGTTGTATAGCGTTGTACTGTTGTCTACTGTGTTGTATAGTGCTGTACTGTTGTCTACTGTGTTGTATAGTGTTGTACTGTTGTCTACTGTGTTGTATAGTGTTGTATAGTGTTGTATAGTATTGTATAGTGTTGTACTGTTGTCTACTGTGTTATATAGTGTTGTATAGAGTTGTATAGTGTTGTATAGCGTTGTACTGTTGTCTACTGTGTTGTATAGTGCTATACTGTTGTCTACTGTGTTGTATAACGGTGCTCCAACACAGAATTACAAAGATATGTTAGTTAACAAAGACAGATGTTTAGTGTGAGAAGAAGCACCTGTTACCATGAGAAATCACATCGGTCATCAAACATCAATAAACACCTCAATGTCTCTCTCTCTCTCTCTCTCTCTCTCTCTCTCTCTCTCTCTCTCTCTCTCTCTCCTAATCTCTCTCCTAATCTCTCTCCCAATATTTCTCTGTTGGTTTACAATCTTTGTCTCACCACAATGTCAACACACTGAGTTACACAACACATCCCATTGGTATATCTTGGTAACAGATACAACACATCCCATTGGTATATCTTGGTAACAGATACAACACATCCCATTGGTGTATGTTGGTAACAGATACAACACATCCCATTGGTATATCTTGGTAACAGATACAACACATCCCATTGGTATATCTTGGTAACAGATACAACACATCCCATTGGTGTATGTTGGTAACAGATACAATACATCCCATTGGTGTATGTTGGTAACAGATACAACACATCCCATTGGTATATCTTGGTAACAGATACAACACATCCCATTGGTATATCTTGGAAACAGATACAACACATCCCATTGGTATATCTTGGTAACAGATACAACACATCCCATTGGTGTATGTTGGTAACAGATACAACACATCCCATTGGTGTATCTTGGTAACAGATACAACACATCCCATTGGTGTATCTTGGTAACAGATACAACACATCCCATTTGTGTATCTTGGTAACAGATACAACACATCCCATTGGTGTATCTTGGTAACAGATACAACACATCCCATTGGTGTATCTTGGTAACAGATACAACACATCCCATTGGTGTATCTTGGTAACAGATACAACACATCCCATTGGTGTATGTTGGTAACAGATACAACACATCCCATTGGTGTATCTTGGTAACAGATACAACACATCCCATTGGTGTATCTTGGTAACAGATACAACACATCCCATTGGTGTATCTTGGTAACAGATACAACACATCCCATTGGTGTATCTTGGTAACAGATACAACACATCCCATTGGTGTATCTTGGTAACAGATACAACACATCCCATTGGTGTATCTTGGTAACAGATACAACACATCCCATTGGTGTATCTTGGTAACAGATACAACACATCCCATTCGTGTATCTTGGTAACAGATACAACACATCCCATTGGTGTATCTTGGTAACAGATACAACACATCCCATTGGTGTATCTTGGTAACAGATACAACACATCCCATTGGTGTATCTTGGTAACAGATACAACACATCCCATTGGTGTATCTTGGTAACAGATACAACACATCCCATTGGTGTATCTTGATAACAGAAACAACACATCCCATTGGTGTATCTTTATAACAGAAACAGATGAATCATCATCCATACTCATAAAAATTAATCCTAAATTGTTTTGTAGTTTTTGTTCATGGTGTAAATGTAATTTCAGCATGCTGTGTGTTTCTCTCTCCAGCTCCATTGATCTAAGTCTGGATCAGTAATGAGATTATCACTCCATTGATGAGCTTTAAACACCACACACACACACACACACACATGCAGGAACGCATGGACACTCAGAAACACACACACTCACACACAGTAAAAGGCCCAGTCAAAAATGTGCAATTCCCTGTGTTTTATATATATTTCCACAATATGAGGTTGGAATAATACTGTGAACATGTAAAAAAGATTGTCATTATTGGGTATTGTGTGTAGATTGAGGAGTAAAAATATTTATTTAATCAATTTTAGAATAAGACTGTAACATAACAAAATGTGGAAAACGTCAAAGGGTCTGAATACTTCCCGAACGCGCTGTAAATCCTTTAAAGTATAACATTATAATTCAACATTTGACACCACCTTGGGCTATAGCAGATAGATAGAAGCTGTTATGGCTGGTATAGCTAATAGTAAAATGAGTCATGTGAACACTTGGGAGAGAGCTGGTGCTTTGGAAAGGTTTACACATTTCAAACACTGTCTGTCACATAGGCCATCAATTTGAATTAATAACAGGACCAATCTCACACCTATCCTCATCCCAGTCGCACGCTGGCGCTCACATACACTACACAGCGGTCGGGAATCGGTCACACGCCCACACCAGTTCAGGTGTGTGTCTGAGACAGGGCTAAGAGAAGGATGACCCCAAACACACACACTGCGCAGAATGAGAAGGGAGACAGGATGAATACTGTAGGCTGAATGAGAAGGGAGACAGGATGAATACTGTAGGCTGAATGAGAAGGCAGGATGAATACTGTAGGCTGAATGAGAAGGGAGACAGGATGAATACTGTAGGCTGAATGAGAAGGCAGGATGAATACTGTAGGCTGAATGAGAAGGGAGACAGGATGAATACTGTAGGCTGAATGAGAAGGGAGACAGGATGAATACTGTAGGCTGAATGAGAAGGCAGGATGAATACTGTAGGCTGAATGAGAAGGGAGACAGGATGAATACTGTAGGCTGAATGAGAAGGCAGGATGAATACTGTAGGCTGAATGAGAAGGGAGACAGGATGAATACTGTAGGCTGAATGAGAAGGGAGACAGGATGAATACTGTAGGCTGAATGAGAAGGGAGGATGAATACTGTAGGCTGAATGAGAAGGGAGACAGGATGAATACTGTAGGCTGAATGAGAAGGGAGACAGGATGAATACTGTAGGCTGAATGAGAAGGGAGACAGGATGAATACTGTAGGCTGAATGAGAAGGGAGACAGGATGAATACTGTAGGCTGAATGAGAAGGCAGGATGAATACTGTAGGCTGAATGAGAAGGGAGACAGGATGAATACTGTAGGCTGAATGAGAAGGCAGGATGAATACTGTAGGCTGAATGAGAAGGGAGACAGGATGAATACTGTAGGCTGAATGAGAAGGGAGACAGGATGAATACTGTAGGCTGAATGAGAAGGGAGACAGGATGAATACTGTAGGCTGAATGAGAAGGGAGGATGAATACTGTAGGCTGAATGAGAAGGGAGACAGGATGAATACTGTAGGCTGAATGAGAAGGCAGGATGAATACTGTAGGCTGAATGAGAAGGGAGACAGGATTAATACTGTAGTCTGAATGAGAAGGCAGGATGAATACTGTAGGCTGAATGAGAAGGGAGACAGGATGAATACTGTAGGCTGAATGAAAAGGCAGGATGAATACTGTAGGCTGAATGAGAAGGGAGACAGGATGAATACTGTAGGCTGAATGAGAAGGCAGGATGAATACTGTAGGCTGAATGAGAAGGGAGACAGGATGAATACTGTAGGCTGAATGAGAAGGCAGGATGAATACTGTAGGCTGAAAGAGAAGGGAGACAGGATGAATACTGTAGACTGAATGAGAAGGGAGACAGGATGAATACTGTTGGCTGAATGAGAAGGCAGGATGAATACTGTAGGCTGAATGAGAAGGGAGACAGGATTAATACTGTAGGCTGAATGAGAAGGCAGGATGAATACTGTAGGCTGAATGAGAAGGGAGACAGGATGAATACTGTAGTCTGAATGAGAAGGCAGGATGAATACTGTAGGCTGAATGAGAAGGGAGACAGGATGAATACTGTAGTCTGAATGAGAAGGCAGGATGAATACTGTAGGCTGAATGAGAAGGGAGACAGGATGAATACTGTAGGCTGAATGAGAAGGGAGGATGAATACTGTAGGCTGAATGAGAAGGGAGACAGGATGAATACTGTAGGCTGAATGAGAAGGCAGGATGAATACTGTAGGCTGAATGAGAAGGGAGACAGGATGAATACTGTAGGCTGAATGAGAAGGGAGACAGGATGAATACTGTAGGCTGAATGAGAAGGGAGGATGAATACTGTAGGCTGAATGAGAAGGGAGACAGGATGAATACTGTAGGCTGAATGAGAAGACAGGATGAATACTGTAGGCTGAATGAGAAGGGAGACAGGATGAATACTGTAAGCTGGATGAGAAGGCAGGATGAATACTGTAGGCTGAATGAGAAGGGAGACAGGATGAATACTGTAGTGAATAATGCTACATCGTTATGTACCTCAGTAATGAGGTCCACAATGCTACATCGTTATGTATCTCAGTATTAATTTCCACAATGCTACATCGTTATGTACCTCAGTAATGAGGTCCACAATACTACATCATTATGTACCTCAGTATTGAGGTCCACAATGCAACATCGTTGTGTACCTCAGTAATAATGTCCACAATACTACATGGTTATGTACCTCAGTAATAATGTCCACAATACTACATTGTTATGTATCTCAGGTAATAAGGTCCACAATTAGACATCGTTATGTACCTCAGTAATAATGTCCACAATACTACATCCTTTTTAACCTCAGTAATGAGGTCCACAATGCTACATCGTTATGTACCTCAGAAATGAGGTTCACATTGCTACATCGTTATGTACCTCAGTAATGAGGTTCACAATGCTACATCGTTTTGTACCTCAGTAATGAGGTCCACAACGCTACATCATTATGTACCTCAGTAATAAGGTCCACAACGCTACATCGTTATGTATCTCAGTATTAATTTCCAAAATGCTACAGTACATGCATATCTCTGTGACGGTCCTCCTTTACATAAGCCTTTTATAAATGGACCTAAATCCTGGACCTAAAGCCTTTTATAAATGGACCTAAATCCTGGACCTAAAGCATTTTATAAATGGACCTAAATCCTGGACCTAAAGACTTTTATAAATGGACCTAAAGCCTGGACCTAAAGCCTTTTATAAATGGACCTAAAGCCTGGACCTAAAGCCTTTTATAAATGGACCTAAATCCTGGACCTAAAGCCTTTTATAAATGGACCTAAAGCCTGGACCTAAAGCCTTTTATAAATGGACCTAAATCCTGGACCTAAAGCCTTTTATAAATGGACCTAAAGCCTGGACCTAAAGCCTTTTATAAATGGACCTAAAGCCTGGACCTAAAGCCTTTTATAAATGGACTTGATTCATGCTTAACGAGAAGCACATTTATTTACTGTTTAATAATGTGGGTTAGAGATGTCCTCTTGATTGTCGCAGGTCACCTGTAAAAGATGAGAAACATTTGTTAAGCGTTTGAGTTGGGACCAGGCCATTGGTTTGGTGCCAAAACTTTTTGTTGTTCTTCTCACGATGAATATATATAATATTTAAAACATGAAGGTAGATGATCAGACGTATGTATTATTACCTTGTATACCTGGTATTGAAGAGGGTTCTGTTAATTTCCTGGTCAGATAAATGGGGAGTGTCCGTGTGCGTAGTTCAGAGGGGTTGGTCAAAATGCGGAAGACACATTTCGGGTTGAATGCATTCTGTTGTGCAACAGGCTAGATATCCTCCTTTCCCCTCCTTAATGAAGAGTAGTATGGTAGTAGCTAACCCGGGGGACATACAGTTTATATCCCAGATGGTATTTATGTTCTTATCCCGGAGGATAGACGTGTTTATATCCCAGATGGTATCTATGTTCTTATCCCGGAGGATAGACGTGTTTATATCCCAGATGGTATCTATGTTCGTATCCCGGAGGATAGACGTGTTTATATCCCAGATGGTATCTATGTTCTTATCCCGGAGGATGGACGTGTTTATATCCCAGATGGTATCTATGTTCGTATCCCGGAGGATAGACGTGTTTATATCCCAGATGGTATCTATGTTCTTATCCCGGAGGATAGACGTGTTTATATCCCAGATGGTATCTATGTTCTTATCCCGGAGGATAGACGTGTTTATATCCCAGATGGTATCTATGTTCTTATCCCGGAGGATAGACGTGTTTATATCCCAGATGGTATCTATGTTCGTATCACGGAGGATAGACGTGTTTATATCCCAGATGGTATCTATGTTCTTATCCCGGAGGATCGACGTGTTTATATCCCAGATGGTATCTATGTTCTTATCCCGGAGGATAGACGTGTTTATATCCCAGATGGTATCTATGTTCTTATCCCGGAGGATGGACGTGTTTATATCCCAGATGGTATCTATCTTCTTATCCCGGAGGATAGACGTGTTTATATCCCAGATGGTATCTATGTTCTTATCCCGGAGGATAGACGTGTTTATATCCCAGATGGTATCTATGTTCTTATCCCGGAGGATAGACGTGTTTATATCCCAGATGGTATCTATCTTCTTATCCCGGAGGATAGACGTGTTTATATCCCAGATGGTATCTATGTTCTTATCCCGGAGGATGGACGTGTTTATATCCCAGATGGTATCTATGTTCTTATCCCGGAGGATAGACGTGTTTATATCCCAGATGGTATCTATCTTCTTATCCCGGAGGATAGACGTGTTTATATCCCAGATGGTATCTATGTTCTTATCCCGGAGGATAGACGTGTTTATATCCCAGATGGTATCTATGTTCTTATCCCGGAGGATAGACGTGTTTATATCCCAGATGGTATCTATCTTCTTATCCCGGAGGATAGACGTGTTTATATCCCAGATGGTATCTATGTTCTTATCCCGGAGGATGGACGTGTTTATATCCCAGATGGTATCTATGTTCTTATCCCGGAGGATGGACGTGTTTATATCCCAGATGGTATCTATGTTCTTATCCCGGAGGATAGACGTGTTTATATCCCAGATGGTATCTATGTTCTTATCCCGGAGGATAGACGTGTTTATATCCCAGATGGTATCTATGTTCTTATCCCGGAGGATAGACGTGTTTATATCCCAGATGGTATCTATGTTCTTATCCCGGAGGATAGACGTGTTTATATCCCAGATGGTATCTATGTTCTTATCCCGGAGGATAGACGTGTTTATATCCCAGATGGTATCTATGTTCTTATCCCGGAGGATAGACGTGTTTATATCCCAGATGGTATCTATGTTCTTATCCCGGAGGATAGACGTGTTTATATCCCAGATGGTATCTATGTTCTTATCCCGGAGGATAGACGTGTTTATATCCCAGATGGTATCTATGTTCTTATCCCGGAGGATAGACGTGTTTATATCCCAGATGGTATCTATGTTCTTATCCCGGAGGATAGACGTGTTTATATCCCAGATGGTATCTATCTTCTTATCCCGGAGGATAGACGTGTTTATATCCCAGATGGTATCTATGTTCTTATCCCGGAGGATGGACGTGTTTATATCCCAGATGGTATCTATGTTCTTATCCCGGAGGATAGACGTGTTTATATCCCAGATGGTATCTATCTTCTTATCCCGGAGGATAGACGTGTTTATATCCCAGATGGTATCTATGTTCTTATCCCGGAGGATAGACGTGTTTATATCCCAGATCGTATCTATGTTCTTATCCCGGAGGATAGACGTGTTTATATCCCAGATGGTATCTATGTTCTTATCCCGGAGGATAGACGTGTTTATATCCCAGATGGTATCTATGTTCTTATCCCGGAGGATAGACGTGTTTATATCCCAGATGGTATCTATGTTCTTATCCCGGAGGATAGACGTGTTTATATCCCAGATGGTATCTATGTTCTTATCCCGGAGGATAGACGTGTTTATATCCCAGATGGTATCTATGTTCTTATCCCGGAGGATAGACGTGTTTATATCCCAGATGGTATCTATGTTCTTATCCCGGAGGATAGACGTGTTTATATCCCAGATGGTATCTATGTTCTTATCCCGGAGGATCGACGTGTTTATATCCCAGAGGGTATCTATGTTCTTATCCCGGAGGAAAGACGTGTTTATATCCCAGATGGTATCTATGTTGTTATCCCGGAGGATCGACGGAATATAGATGGGATATACCACAACAAGCTTCCATTCCCCCTGTCACACAGGGATTTATGGCTGATTTAAGATGAAATGGTCACCCCTGTTACGGTCACCCCTGTTACGGTCACCCCTGTTACAGTCACCCCCGTTACAGTCACCCCTGTTACAGTCACCACTGTTACACTCACCCCAATTACACTCACCCCTGTAACAGTCACCCGTTACCATCACCCCTGTTACTTTATTTGGCACTTACTATAGTCATGTTTTTAATTGACCCTCTTGAGATGGGAAATGTTTGTTAAGTTGAACATGTGCTCTTTATGACAGAATGTTAACATTTGGTGTCATCAGTAGTATTGTTTTACCAAGATCTCAAAAGGCACCTAATTAGTGGAAGATATTTGGGGGAGGGGTTAGGAGAGAAAGTTATGAAGAGAGAAAAATAAGAACTTTCAGAATAAATATATATTTGTGCCAAAAGAGTCCCAAATCTTTAAGGAGGGTTTGGCCTAGTTTGGTGGCTGGATTTGTGGTCTGATCAAAGCCTGTCACCAAAGTAACATTAACAGGGTTTTGTTGATATGACTGCCAATTTCACTGCCGGACCCTGAGTCCTGATACAATCCACTAAAAACAGTTAACACACATAGTCACAGATACACTGTTCTGTTCCAGAAATATTACAATCACATATACAGATACACTGAAATATGAGACTGAGACAGAGAGAGAGAGAGAGAGAGAGAGACAGACAGAGAGACAGAGAGCGAGACAGAGACAGAGACAGACAGACAGAGACAGAGACAGAGACAGAGACAGAGACAGAGACAGAGACAGAGACAGAGACAGAGACAGAGACAGAGACAGAGACAGAGACAGAGACAGAGAGGATCAGACAGAGACAGAGAGGATCAGGGGAAGAGCAGCAGATGAGAAGAAACCCCAGCTCTACATCTGTCACTCCTCCTTTTATTAATCCTTTATTCATTTAGCTCCCTCTCTTCATCAAGGTCAACATTCCCTTTATGAGATGAAAGTCTTAACGCATTCTTACCTTCTCTAATCTGTTCATTCTCTCCGGGTTTTCAACACCAGCGTGTCAGAGAGACAACACTAAGGCTGAGTCCCAAATGGCGCCCTATGTCCCTATATAGTGCACTACTACAGGGCCCTGGTCAAAAGTAGTGTACTAAGCAGGGAATAGGGTGCCATGTTGGACAAAACCCTCTCCTCTTCAACCATAAAAGCATTACTCCTGTAATCTCTTTTTCTATTGTTTGTGCGACGGCTGCTACCGTGCTACCTCGGAGTGGAGAGACTAACAGGCTTTCAGGTAGAATCATTTTCAACGTTAAGATGTTGAAACTGCTAATCCTCTATACAGCGGCTTACAGTACATGTGCTAAACTGACGGCGAGACTTGAGCGCCATATCACATTAAGACCACAGTGATACCACTGAAAGACCACAGAAAGACCACAGAAAGAAAACTGAAAGACCACAGAAAGACCACTGAAAGACCACACAAAGAAAACTGAAAGACCACAGAAAGACCACAGAAAGAAAACTGAAAGACCACTGAAAGACCACAGAAAGACCACTGAAAGAAAACTGAAAGACCACTGAAAGACCACTGAAAGACCACAGAAAGACCACTGAAAGACCACTGAAAGACCACACAAAGAAAACTGAAAGACCACAGAAAGACCACTGAAAGACCACACAAAGAAAACTGAAAGACCACAGAAAGACCACAGAAAGACCACAGAAAGACCACTGAAAGACCACTGAAAGACCACAGAAAGACCGCAGTGAGACTACAGAAGAAATATATAACCTAGAACAGAAAAACCCTACACCAAAACAAAACTAAACACTCCAGCCTGTCTTCTCAGGCCTGGACGTGACATACAGAAAGAAAACTGAAAGACCACTGAAAGACAACAGAAAGACCACAGTGAGACCACAGAAAGACCACTGAGCCTGGTCGATGTGTCTCCGTGTTTAGAACGATGACCAGCATCACGACTTCTGTATTATACAGAGCCTGGTCGATGTGTCTCCGTGTTTAGAACGATGACCAGCATCACGACTTCTGTATTATACAGAGCCTGGTCGATGTGTCTCCGTGTTTAGAACGATGACCAGCATCACGACTTCTGTATTATACAGAGCCTGGTCGATGTGTCTCCGTGTTTAGAACGATGACCAGCATCACGACTTCTGTATTATACAGAGCCTGGTCGATGTGTCTCCGTGTTTAGAACGATGACCAGCATCACGACTTCTGTATTATACAGAGCCTGGTCGATGTGTCTCCGTGTTTAGAACGATGACCGGCGTCATGACATTTGTCACCCATGGGGCTCAGGTCAAAAGCAGTGTCCTATACAGGGAAAACGATGCCATTTGTCACACTTCCTCTGTAGATGTTGACAGTGAGTTTATAACAGAAATACCGACTCAACATGAAGGTATAAATACTGCTCCTACAGTACCATACAGTATGTCACTAGCCACCTCACCTCACCTCGCCTCGCGACACACACACACACACACACACACACACACACACTCTCACAGGTCACGTGCCACGCCAGCAGATAGCTAGAACTGCCAGGACAGCAGACAAACTACATCTCACTCCAGAAATCATTATTGTTTTAGAGATGACACCACAGAATGTCAGATTAGGATTTCGATCAGAATAGGATTAGATCAGAATTGGATTAAATCAGAATAGGTACCAGAATAACATTAGATCAGAATAGGATTAGATCAGAATAGGATTAGATCAGAATAGGATTTGATCAGAATAGGATTAGATCAGAATAGGTACCAGAATATGATTACATCAGAATAGGAATAGATCAGAATAGGCTGAGATCAGAATAGGTACCAGAATAGGTACCAGAATAGGATTAGATCCGAATATGATTAGATCAGATTAGGATTAGATCATAATATGTACCAGAATTGTATTATATCAGAATAGGCTGAGATCAGAATAGGATTAGATCAGAAAAGGATTAGATCAGAATAGGATAAAATCAGAAAAGGCTGTGATCAGAATAGGATAAAATCAGAATAGGTACCAGAATAAGATTAGATCAGAATAGGATAGATCAGAATAGGATTGGATAAAGAATATGTTTAGATCAGAATAGGATTAAATCAGAATAGGTTTAGATCAGAATAGGATAGATCAGAATAGGATTGGATAAAGAATAGGTTTAGATCAGAATACGTTTAGATCAGAATAGGATTAGATCAGAATAGGATTAGACCAGTATAGGTTTATATCAGAATAGGATTAGATCAGAATAGGATATATCAGAATAGGATTGGATACAGAATAGGTTTAGATCAGAATAGGTTTAGATCAGAATAGGATTAGATTCACTATAGGTTTAAATCAGAATAGGATTAGATCAGAATAGGATTAGATCAGAATAGGATTATATTCACAATATGTTTAGATCAGAATAGGATTAGATCAGAATAGGATTAGATTCACAATAGGTTTAGATCAGAATAGGATTAGATCAGAATAGGTACCAGAATAGGATTAGATCAGAATAGGTTTATATCAGAATAGAATTAGATCAGAACAGGTTTAGATCAGAATAGGATTAGATCAGAATAGGTTTTGATCAGAACAGGTTTAGAAATGATCTGGTCAGTGGTGTGTAGTTTATTCAGTCAGAATATACATTAGTATGTCAACACTCAGTACATTGTTTTGAAAAGTGTCAACAGTAGATTGAACCTGCGTCTGATTGAACCTGAACACTACACGTCAGCACAGAACAGGTCCTGAAACAGGTTCAGAGCTGTGAAGGTCAGAGGCATGCAGTAAAGCCTACAGTACACTCATTTAAAACACCTTGGGGAATCGATTGAACATGGGCACTTCCTATAGGTTTAGAATGAACCCTGTTTAAATCAAAACACCTCTGTACTTCCACTCCACTCAGCAAGGACAATTACATCTATTGGCTATCTGCACATCTGGGTAGTTAGGTAGCCAATTACAGTCCGCATCCCAAATGGACCCCTGTTCCCTATATTGTGCACTACTTTTGAACAGGGCCCTATGGGGGAAGAAGGTGTCATTTGGGACGTAGAATGTCTCGGGTTGGTCCCTTGAAGGATAATAATGGCCAGTAATTATGATGTGTTCATTTTAATGGGCTGTTATTGACAACCCAGCCACCACACACACACACACACACACACACACACACAGGCCAGCCATCTCACAAACACACACACACACACACACACACACAGGCCAGCCGTCTCACACACACACACACACACACACACACACACACACACACACACACAGGCCAGCCGTCTCACACACTAAAACACACAGAAACACACACACATACACACACACAGGCCGGCCGTCGTACGCACGCATACACACACCTCATCCCCCTGTAATTGCTTTTGAAAACAGCCTTTTGAATCAATTATATCTGACATTGTGTTTGAGTCGCTGGCATCAGGGTCATGAAGACTGCACAGTGGGGGAGAGATGCAGACCTGTGTGTGTGCAAAATGGTTCATTATAACAGGGGAGGGAGGTTTGTGTTGTTACATGGTTCATTATAACAGGAGAGGGAGGTTTGTGTTGTTACATGGTTCATTATAACAGGAGAGGGAGGTTTGTGTTGTTACATGGTTCATTATAACAGGAGAGGGAGGTTTGTGTTGTTACATGGTTCATTATAACAGGAGAGGGAGGTTTGTGTTGTTACATGGTTCATTATAACAGGAGAGGGAGGTTTGTGTTGTTACATGGTTCATTATAACAGGGGAGGGAGGTTTGTGTTGTTACATGGTTCATTATAACAGGAGAGGGAGGTTTGTGTTGTTACATGGTTCATTATAACAGGAGAGGGAGGTTTGTGTTGTTACATGGTTCATTATATCGGGGGAGGGAGGTTTGTGTTGTTACATGGTTCATTATAACAGGGGAGGGAGGTTTGTGTTACATGGTTCATTATAACAGGAGAGGGAGGTTTGTGTTGTTACATGGTTCATTATAACAGGAGAGGGAGGTTTGTGTTGTTACATGGTTCATTATAACAGGAGAGGGAGGTTTGTGTTGTTACATGGTTCATTATAACAGGAGAGGAGGTTTGTGTTGTTACATGGTTCATTATAACAGGAGAGGGAGGTTTGTGTTGTTACATGGTTCATTATATCGGGGGAGGGAGGTTTGTGTTGTTACATGGTTCATTATAACAGGGGAGGGAGGTTTGTGTTACATGGTTCATTATAACAGGAGAGGGAGGTTTGTGTTGTTGCATGGTTCATTATAACAGGGGAGGGAGGTTTGTGTTGTTACATGGTTCATTATAACAGGGGAGGGAGGTTTGTGTTGCGACATGGTTCATTATAACAGGAGAGGGAGGTTTGTGTTGTTACATGGTTCATTATAACAGGAGAGGGAGGTTTGTGTTGTTACATGGTTCATTATAACAGGAGAGGGAGGTTTGTGTTGTTACATGGTTCATTATAACAGGAGAGGGAGGTTTGTGTTACATGGTTCATTATAACAGGAGAGGGAGGTTTGTGTTACATGGTTCATTATAACAGGGGAGGGAGGTTTGTGTTACATGGTTCATTATAACAGGGCAGGGAGGTTTGTGTTACATGGTTCATTATAACAGGAGAGGGAGGTTTGTGTTGTTACATGGTTCATTATAACAGGAGAGGGAGGTTTGTGTTGTTACATGGTTCATTATAACAGGGGAGGGAGGTTTGTGTTGTTACATGGTTCATTATAACAGGAGAGGGAGGTTTGTGTTGTTACATGGTTCATTATAACAGGGGAGGGAGGTTTGTGTTACATGGTTCATTATAACAGGAGAGGGAGGTTTGTGTTGTTACATGGTTCATTATAACAGGAGAGGGAGGTTTGTGTTACATGGTTCATTATAACAGGAGAGGGAGGTTTGTGTTACATGGTTCATTATAACAGGAGAGGGAGGTTTGTGTTACATGGTTCATTATAACATGAGAGGGAGGTTTGTGTTACATGGTTCATTATAACAGGAGAGGGAGGTTTGTGTTGTTACATGGTTCATTATAACAGGGGAGGGAGGTTTGTGTTGTTACATGGTTCATTATAACAGGGGAGGGAGGTTTGTGTTACATGGTTCATTATAACAGGAGAGGGAGGTTTGTGTTGTTACATGGTTCATTATAACAGGAGAGGGAGGTTTGTGTTACATGGTTCATTATAACAGGGGAGGGAGGTTTGTGTTGTTACATGGTTCATTATAACAGGGGAGGGAGGTTTGTGTTGCTACATGGTTCATTATAACAGGAGAGGGAGGTTTGTGTTACATGGTTCATTATAACAGGGGAGGGAGGTTTGTGTTACATGGTTCATTATAACAGGAGAGGGAGGTCTGTGTTGTTACATGGTTCATTATAACAGGGGAGGGAGGTTTGTGTTACATGGTTCATTATAACAGGAGAGGGAGGTTTGTGTTGTTACATGGTTCATTATAACAGGAGAGGGAGGTTTGTGTTACATGGTTCATTATAACAGGAGAGGGAGGTTTGTGTTACATGGTTCATTATAACAGGAGAGGGAGGTTTGTGTTACATGGTTCATTATAACAGGAGAGGGAGGTTTGTGTTGTTACATGGTTCAATATAACAGGAGAGGGAGGTTTGTGTTACATGGTTCATTATAACAGGAGAGGGAGGTTTGTGTTACATGGTTCATTATAACAGGAGAGGGAGGTTTGTGTTGTTACATGGTTCATTATAACAGGAGAGGGAGGTTTGTGTTGTTACATGGTTCATTATAACAGGAGAGGGAGGTTTGTGTTACATGGTTCATTATAACAGGAGAGGGAGGTTTGTGTTACATGGTTCATTATAACAGGAGAGGGAGGTTTGTGTTGTTACATGGTTCAATATAACAGGGGAGGGAGGTTTGTGTTACATGGTTCATTATAACAGGAGAGGGAGGTTTGTGTTACATGGTTCATTATAACAGGGGAGGGAGGTTTGTGTTGTTACATGGTTCATTATAACAGGAGAGGGAGGTTTGTGTTGTTACATGGTTCATTATAACAGGAGAGGGAGGTTTGTGTTGTTACATGGTTCATTATAACAGGAGAGGGAGGTTTGTGTTGTTACATGGTTCATTATAACAGGGGAGGGAGGTTTGTGTTGTTACATGGTTCATTATAACAGGGGAGGGAGGTTTGTGTTGTTACATGGTTCATTATAACAGGAGAGGGAGGTTTGTGTTACATGGTTCATTATATCAGGGGAGGGAGGTTTGTGTTGTTACATGGTTCATTATAACAGGAGAGGGAGTTTTGTGTTGTTGCATTGTTCATTATAACAGGGGAGGGAGGTTTGTGTTGTTACATGGTTCATTATAACAGGAGAGGGAGGTTTGTGTTGTTATATGGTTCATTATAACAGGGGAGGGAGGTTTGTGTTACATGGTTCATTATAACAGGAGAGGGAGGTTTGTGTTGTTACATGGTTCATTATAACAGGAGAGGGAGGTTTGTGATTACATGGTTCATTATAACAGGAGAGGGAGGTTTGTGTTACATGGTTCATTATAACAGGAGAGGGAGGTTTGTGTTGTTACATGGTTCAATATAACAGGAGAGGGAGGTTTGTGTTGTTACATGGTTCAATATAACAGGGGAGGGAGGTTTGTGTTGTTACATGGTTCAATATAACAGGAGAGGGAGGTTTGTGTTACATGGTTCATTATAACAGGAGAGGGAGGTTTGTGTTACATGGTTCATTATAACAGGAGAGGGAGGTTTGTGTTGTTACATGGTTCAATATAACAGGGGAGGGAGGTTTGTGTTACATGGTTCATTATAACAGGAGAGGGAGGTTTGTGTTACATGGTTCATTATAACAGGGGAGGGAGGTTTGTGTTGTTACATGGTTCATTATAACAGGAGAGGGAGGTTTGTGTTGTTACATGGTTCATTATAACAGGAGAGTGAGGTTTGTGTTGTTACATGGTTCATTATAACAGGAGAGGGAGGTTTGTGTTGTTACATGGTTCATTATAACAGGAGAGGGAGGTTTGTGTTGTTACATGGTTCATTATAACAGGAGAGGGAGGTTTGTGTTGTTACATGGTTCATTATAACAGGGGAGGGAGGTTTGTGTTACATGGTTCATTATAACAGGAGAGGGAGGTTTGTGTTGTTAAATGGTTCATTATAACAGGAGAGGGAGGTTTGTGTTGTTATATGGTTCATTATAACAGAGGAGGGAGGTTTGTGTTACATGGTTCTTTATAACAGGAGAGGGAGGTTTGTGTTACATGGTTCATTATAACAGGAGAGGGAGGTTTGTGTTACATGGTTCATTATAACAGGAGAGGGAGGTTTGTGTTACATGGTTCATTATAACAGGAGAGGGAGGTTTGTGTTACATGGTTCAATATAACAGGGGAGGGAGGTTTGTGTTACATGGTTCATTATAACAGGAGAGGGAGGTTTGTGTTACATGGTTCATTATAACAGGAGAGGGAGGTTTGTGTTGTTACATGGTTCAATATAACAGGAGAGGGAGGTTTGTGTTACATGGTTCATTATAACAGGAGAGGGAGGTTTGTGTTACATGGTTCATTATAACAGGAGAGGGAGGTTTGTGTTGTTACATGGTTCAATATAACAGGGGAGGGAGGTTTGTGTTACATGGTTCATTATAACAGGAGAGGGAGGTTTGTGTTACATGGTTCATTATAACAGGGGAGGGAGGTTTGTGTTGTTACATGGTTCATTATAACAGGAGAGGGAGGTTTGTGTTGTTACATGGTTCATTATAACAGGAGAGGGAGGTTTGTGTTGTTACATGGTTCATTATAACAGGAGAGGGAGGTTTGTGTTGTTACATGGTTCATTATAACAGGAGAGGGAGGTTTGTGTTGTTACATGGTTCATTATAACAGGAGAGGGAGGTTTGTGTTGTTACATGGTTCATTATAACAGGAGAGGGAGGTTTGTGTTGTTACATGGTTCATTATAACAGGAGAGGGAGGTTTGTGTTGTTACATGGTTCATTATAACAGGAGAGGGAGGTTTGTGTTGTTACATGGTTCATTATAACAGGGGAGGGAGGTTTGTGTTGTTACATGGTTCATTATAACAGGGGAGGGAGGTTTGTGTTGTTACATGGTTCATTATAACAGGGGAGGGAGGTTTGTGTTGTTACATGGTTCATTATAACAGGGGAGGGAGGTTTGTGTTGTTACATGGTTCATTATAACAGGGGAGGGAGGTTTGTGTTGTTACATGGTTCATTATAACAGGGGAGGGAGGTGTGTGTTGTTACATGGTTCATTATAACAGGAGAGTGAGGTTTGTGTTACATGGTTCATTATAACAGGAGAGGGAGGTTTGTGTTGTTACATGGTTCATTATAACAGGAGAGATATAGACATGGTTAGAGACAGGAGACAGGAATACAGACAGGAGACAGGAATAGAGACAGAGACAGGGATAGAGACTGGAGACAGGGATAGAGACTGGAGACTGGGATACAGACAGGAGACAGGAATAGAGACAGAGACAGGAATCAGGGATAGAGACAGGAGACAGGAAACTGGAGACAGAGATAGACACGGAAGACAGGGATAGAGACAGGAGACAGGAAACAGGGATAGAGACAGGAGACAGGAAACAGGAGACAGAGATAGAGACGGAAGACAGGGATAGAGACAGGAGACAGGAAACAGGGATAGAGACAGGAGACAGGAAACAGGAGACAGGAATAGAGACTGGAGACAGGGATAGAGACAGAAGACAGGGATAGAGACATGAGACAGGAATAGAGACAGGAGACAGGAAACAGGAGACAGGGATAGAGACAGGAGACAGGGATAGAGACAGGAGACAGGAAACAGGAGACAGGGATAGAGACGGAAGACAGGGATAGAGACAGGAGGCAGGAAACAGGCATAGAGACATGAGACAGGAATAGAGACAGGAATAGAGACTGGAGACAGGGATAGAGACAGAAGACAGGGATAGAGACATGAGACAGGAATAGAGACAGGAGACAGGAAACAGGAGACAGGGATAGAGACAGGAGACAGGGATAGAGACAGGAGACAGGGATAGAGACAGGAGACAGGGATAGAGACAGGAGACAGGGATAGAGACAGGAGACAGGGATAAAGACAGGAGACAGGGATAGAGACAGGAGACAGGGATAGAGACAGGAGACAGGGATAGAGACAGGGATAGAGACAGGAAACAGGGATACTGGAGACAGGGATAGAGACTGGAGACAGGGATACAGATAGGAGACAGGGATAGAGACAGGAGACAGGGATAGAGACAGGAGACAGGGATAGAGACAGGGATAGCGACAGGGATAGAGACAGTGATAGAGACAGGGATAGAGACAGGAGACAGGAAACAGGAGACATGGATACAGACAGGAGACAGGGATAGAGACTGGAGACAGGGATAGAGACTGGAGACAGGGATAGAGACAGGGATAGAGACTGGAGACAGGGATAGAGACAGGAGACATGGATAGAGACTGGAGACAGGGATACAGACAGGAGACAGGGATAGAGACAGGAGACAGGGATAGAGACAGGGATAGAGACAGGGATAGAGACAGGAGACAGGGATAGAGACAGGAGACAGGGATAGAGACAGGAGACAGGGATAGAGACAGGGATAGAGACAGGGATAGAGACAGGAGACAGGAAACAGGAAACAGCAGACAGGGATACAGACAGGAGACAGGGATAGAGACTGGAGACAGGGATAGAGACTGGAGACAGGAAACAGGAGACAGGGATAGAGACAGGGAAAGAGACAAGAGACGGGAAACAGGAGACAGGAGACAGGAAACAGTAGACAGGGATAGAAACAGGGATACAGACAGGAGACAGGCATAGAGACAGGAGACAGGGATAGAGACTGGAGACAGGGATAGAGACAGGAGACAGGGATAGAGACAGGGATACAGACAGGAGAAGGGGATAGAGACAGGAGACAGGGATAGAGACAGGGATACAGACAGGAGACAGGGATAGAGACAGGGATACAGACAGGAGACAGGGATAGAGACTGGAGACAGGGATAGAGACAGGAGACAGGGATAGAGACAGGAGACAGGGATAGAGACAGGAGACAGGAATAGAGACAGGGATACAGACAGGAGACAGGGATAGAGACAGGAGACAGGGATAGAGACAGGGATACAGACAG
>CM059814.1:55892799-55972799 GCA_030435695.1 Brachymystax lenok tsinlingensis | reverse complement strand
CCTGTATATAGTCTAAACATTGACTCTGTACCGGTACCCCCTGTATATAGTCTCCACATTGACTCTGTAGTACCCCCTGTATATAGTCTCCACATTGACTCTGTACCGGTACCCCCTGTATATAGCCTCCACATTGACTCTGTACCGGTACCCCTGTATATAGTCTCCACATTGACTCTGTGCAGTACAACCTGTATATAGTCTCCACATTGACTCAGTACCGGTACCCCCTGTATATAGCCTCCACATTGACTCTGTGCAGTACCCCCTGTATATAGTCTCCACATTGACTCTGTACAGTACCCCCTGTATATAGTCTCCACATTGACTCTGTACAGGTACCCCCTGTATATAGTCTCCACATTGACTCTGTGCAGGTACTCCCTGTATATAGTCTCCACATTGACTCTGTACCAGTACCCCCTGTATATAGTCTCCACATTGACTCTGTACCGGTACCCCCTGTATATAGCCTCCACATTGACACTGTACCGGTACCCCTGTATATAGTCTCCACATTGACTCTGTACAGGTACCCCCTGTATATAGTCTCCACATTGACTCTGTACCGGTACCCCCTGTATATAGTCTCCACATTGACTCTGTACCGGTACCCCCTGTATATAGCCTCCACATTGACTCTGTACCAGTACCCCCTGTATATAGTCTCCACATTGACTCTGTACCGGTACCCCCTGTATATAGCCTCCACATTGACTCTGTACCGGTACCCCCTGTATATAGTCTCCACATTGACTCTGTGCAGTACCCCCTGTATATAGTCTCCACATTGACTCTGTACAGGTACCCCCTGTATATAGCCTCCACATTGACTCTGTGCAGTACCCCCTGTATATAGTCTCCACATTGACTCTGTACAGGTACCCCCCTGTATATAGTCTCCACATTGACTCTTTACCAGTACCCCCTGTATATAGTCTCCACATTGACTCTGTACTGGTACCCCCTGTATATAGTCTCCACATTGACTCTGTACTGGTACCCCCTGTATATAGTCTCCACATTGACTCTGTACCGGTACCCCCTGTATATAGTCTCCACATTGACTCTGTACTGGTACACACTGTATATAGTCTCCACATTGACTCTGTACTGGTACCCCCTGTATATAGTCTCCACATTGACTCTGTACCGGTACCCCCTGTATATAGCCTCCAAATTGACTCTGTACCAGTACCCCCTGTATATAGCCTCCACATTGACTCTGTACCGGTACCCCCTGTACAGTGGCGGCAGGTAGCCTAGTGGTTAGAGTGTTGGACTTGTAACCGGAGGGTTGCAAGTTCGAATCCCCGAGCTGACAAGGAAAAAATATGTCGTTCTGCCCCTGAACAAGGCAGTTAACCCACTGTTCCCCGGGCGCCGAAGACGTGGATGTCGATTAAGGCAGCCCCCCGCTCCTCTCTGATTCAGAGGGGTTGGGTTAAATGTGGAAGACACATTTCGGTTGAAGGCATTTGGTTGTACAACTGACTAATAATGGTGACTTTGACTTTTTGTATATAGTCTCCACATTGACTCTATACCAGTACCCCCTGTATATAGCCTCCACATTGACTCTGTACCGGTACCCCCTGTATATAGTCTCCACATTGACTCTGTACTGGTACCCCCTGTATATAGTCTCCACATTGACTCTGTACAGTACCCCCTGTATATAGTCTCCACATTGACTCTGTACTGGTACCCCCTGTATATAGTCTCCACATTGACTCTGTACAGGTACCCCCTGTATATAGTCTCCACATTGACTCTGTACCGGTACCCCCTGTATATAGTCTCCACATTGACTCTGTACAGTACCCCCTGTACATAGTCTCCACATTGACTCTGTACCGGTACCCCCTGTATATAGTCTCCACATTGACTCTGTACCAGTACCCCCTGTATATAGTCTCCACATTGACTCTGTACAGTACCCCCTGTATATAGTCTCCACATTGACTCTGTACCGGTACCCCCTGTATATAGTCTCCACATTGACTCTGTGCAGTACCCCCTGTATATAGCCTCCACATTGACTCTGTACTGGTACCCCCTGTATATAGTCTCCACATTGACTCTGTACAGGTACCCCTGTATATAGTCTCCACATTGACTCTGTACCGGTACCCCCTGTATATAGCCTCCACATTGACTCTGTACCGGTACCCCCTGTATATAGTCTCCACATTGACTCTGTACCGGTACCCCCTGTATATAGTCTCCACATTGACTCTGTACCGGTACCCCCTGTATATAGTCTCCACATTGACTCTGTGCAGTACCCCCTGTATATAGTCTCCACATTGACTCTGTACCGGTACCCCCTGTATATAGTCTCCACATTGAGTTTGTACCGGTACCCCCTGTATATAGTCTCCACATTGACTCTGTACCAGTACCCCCCTGTATATAGCCTCCACATTGACTCTGTACCAGTACCCCCCTGTATATAGCCTCCACATTGACTCTGTACCAGTACCCCCTGTATATAGTCTCGCTGTTGTAATTTTACTGCTGCTCATCAATTACTTGTTACTTTTATTTATTTTTTTATTTTACTTTAATGAAACTGCATTGCTGGTTAAGGGGCTTGTAAGGCAGCATTTGACTGTAAGGTTCTACACCCGTTGTATTCGGGAGATGTGACAAATACAATTTGATTTGATTTGACAGCTAGAAAGAGAGAGAAGGAGAGAAACGGAGACATACAGAGACAGACAGGATGTGTGGGAACTTGTAAACGGTTTTTGTGTCGGGAGACCTATCTAAAACCGACGTCGTCAATCGAGGACTTAGCAGGTTGAACTCAGGGTTTTTGGGCAGAACTATACAAAAGCACTTCTAAACTTTATCCTTGATTACACGAGGTACGATACCAATCGGGCCTGTCTATATGACCAAGTGGGTTCAAACCCAGGTCGCCTGTGTGCCACACAACTGTGTTAGCCCGCCGAGCTAAAGCCTAGGTATTTATACGGGGAGCTAACGCAAGTTTAACATTGGCATCATGAGACGCTGACTACTTAGTTAAAGTGTGAACATGTTAATTGCTATTAAGCAGTCTTTTGATTCTGTATTGAGGAGAACACTGTAGAATACTGTTCAACAGTGGCTTGGAATGCACATGTACTGTGTCTAGTCACCAAACCCCTCTATCTACCTCTATGTACTGTAGCTAGTCACCAAGCCTCTCTATCTACCTCTATGTACTGTGTCTAGTCACCAAACCCCTCTATCTACCTCTATGTACTGTAGCTAGTCACCAAGCCTCTCTATCTACCTCTATGTACTGTGTCTAGTCACCAAACCCCTCTATCTACCTCTATGTACTGTGTCTAGTCACCAAACCCCTCTATCTACCTCTATGTACTGTGTCTAGTCACCAAACCCCTCTATCTACCTCTATGTACTGTAGCTAGTCACCAAGCCTCTCTATCTACCTCTATGTACTGTGTCTAGTCACCAAACCCCTCTATCTACCTCTATGTACTGTGTCTAGTCACCAAACCCCTCTATCTACCTCTATGTACTGTCTAGTCACCAAAGGCCTCTATCTACTTGTATGTACTGTGTCTAGTCACCAAAGGCATCTATCTACCTCTATGTACTGTGTCTTGTCACCAAACCCCTCTATCTACCTCTATGTACTGTGTCTAGTCACCAAACCCCTCTATCTACCTCTATGTACTGTAGCTAGTCACCAAACCCCTCTATCTACCTCTATGTACTGTGTCTAGTCACCAAACCCCTCTATCTATCTCTATGTACTGTGTCTAGTCACCAAACCCCTCTATCTACCTCTATGTACTGTAGCTAGTCACCAAACCCCTCTATCTACCTCTATGTACTGTGTCTAGTCACCAAAGGCCTCTATCTACTTGTATGTACTGTGTCTAGTCACCAAAGGCATCTATCTACCTCTATGTACTGTGTCTAGTCACCAAACCCCTCTATCTACCTCTATGTACTGTAGCTAGTCATCAAAGGCCTCTATCGACTGCCATGTACTGTAGCTAGTCACCAAACCCCTCTATCTACCTCTATGTACTGTGTCTAGTCACCAAACCCCTCTATCTACCTCTATGTACTGTAGCTAGTCATCAAAGGCCTCTATCGACTGCCATGTACTGTAGCTAGTCATCAAAGGCCTCTATCGACATCCATGTACTGTAGCTAGTCACCAAACCCCTCTATCTACCTCTATGTACTGTGTCTAGTCACCAAAGGCCTCTATCGACCTCCATGTACTGTAGCTAGTCACCAAAGGCCTCTATCGACCTCCATGTACTGTAGCTAGTCACCAAAGGCCTCTAAACATCTCTAAGGTTAACATTATTTCTGAGCCAAAATGTTTTTGTGCTGCAGCGTTGAGTGTGTAGGTTCCTGACCTTCTGTCTATAATGGCTAGGGCTCTATTCAAACCACATAATGGATGAACTCAAGGGCAGACAACGTCATCTCTATTGACCTTGTGGCCATCGTTTAACAAGCACGCACATACACACCACACACACACACACACTCACACACACACACACACTCACACACACACACACACACACACACACACACACACACACACACTCACACACACACACACACACACTCACACACACACACACACACACACACACACACACACACACACACACACTCCATACATAGATAATCACATGCACACAACCACTCGCACACATGGACACAGAAAAATGTCCACACACACACATCCACCCAGAGATTTGTTTAACAATCTCTGAGCAAAAAAAAATGGTTATGTTTGACAAGGATTTACTGTTGTGTTCATACTACTGCACAAACATTAATAAATGATTCATAAAACAGAGATAACATTGACATGACTTTATCTTTCAAACTCAACTTCAAGCACAGGGCGCAGTACTCAGTGAGTATCAATGCTCTAGGTTCCACGGTAACAACATAAAGTAGTACCTAAGTCAAATGCTGCGCAGTGGTATCACATTATTATATGTCAAACGTAACAGGTACTGTACACGTCTTCACACGTCACATGTTCTCAAACTTCTAGAAGACAATAAAGACAGGGTTCCGTTTCAGACACAATCAGTGACGTCAGAAAGGAATCTGGAAAGAGACAGCAGGGGACTTCCATCAGGTAGTGTCCCCTCCTGATCTACTCTTCTCCTGTCGTTCCCTACTTCCACTCCTTTATTCATCCCTTTGTTTTCGGAAATGAGAGTTGACAGACAGAAATTGGAAAGAGACGGGTTAAACCAAGTGGAAAACTGTTCATTTCAAAGTCAGAGAAAGAGAGGAAGGAGAGAGAGAGAGAGAGACAGAGAGAGAGAGAGAGAGAGAGAGAGAGAGAGAGAGAGAGAGAGAGAGAGAGAGAGAGGGAGAGAGAGAGAACTAAATAACCTTCGTCTTCTATTGATCATTCATCAGTCCATTGGAGATGATCTCTCTCTAATAGAAATGCTCTGTTCCACAGGATACAGAGGTATGTCCTCATCACACACACACACACAAAGACACACACAGACACACACACACAAAGACACACACACACACAAACACACATGCTAGCACACACACACTTACACAAATCCACCCGCTATGAACACAGTGGTGTTGTAACGCCCAGGCCCGAGATGACAGGCTGGAGCGTTTTGGCTTCGTTTTGGTGTAGGGGTTTCTTGTGTTCTATGGTGTCTATTTCTATGTTGGGATAATGGTTCCCAATTAGAGGCAGCTGAGTCTCGTTACCTCTAATTGGGAACCATATATATGTTTGGGGGTTGCACTTTAGTTTCGTGGGTTATTGATTATGTTATGGTTATCGTGTTCAGTCAGGTTCTTGTCATTCTTGTATAGTTAGGTTCTGCCCTTCGTGTTTAGTTAGGTTCTGCCCTTCGTATTTAGTTAGGTTTCGCCAGTCGGGTTTAGGTTTAGAGCTCTGTGTTCAGTTTAGGATTTAGCGTTAGGGTTCACGTCTTGTTCATCGTTTATTGTTTTGTTCCGTCTCGTCCCGTTTTTGTAAATTAACATGTATTCTGGTTACGTCGCTGCGCTTTGGTCATTCCCGAGAGAGGATAATCGTGACAGGTGTAGAAACTCTGTTCGTATGTCCAGGCTAGTGCAGCAGAGAGACGAAACTGACAATCTGGAAAAAATACCTTCTGTTGGTCATGTGGCAGAGCTTATGAACTGTCTGGCACACACGGCAGTGTGTGTGTGTGTGTATCAGGGTGTGTGTGTGTGTGTATCAGGGTGTGTGTGTGTGTGTATCAGGGTGTGTGTGTCAGTGTGTGTGTGTGTTGCTGAAGGAAAGGCAAATAGAAGGTCTGTTTACTAACAGTGCCTGGAAGCTCTCTCTGTTCCACTCAACACACACGGCTCCGCTCAGCTCAGACCACGGGGCCTTGTTCAGTACTAAACGTTTTGAAACAGACGGGGAGATACAAATGAGCATTTTCCATTGGTGCGACAGGCAGCCTAGTGGTTAGAGTGGTGGGCCAGTAACCGAAAGGTTGCTGGATCAAGTCTCCGAGCTGACAAGGTAAAAATATGTTGTTCTGCCCCTGAGCAAGGCAGTTTAACCCACTGTTCCCCAGGCGTCGTGGATGTCGATTAAGGCAGCCCACAATGTTCTTGATCACACAATGTTCTAGAAAGTTTGTATAGAAATGTAGGCAACCCTGTTCCAACTAGGCACAACACCTGACCAACAGAGATAATTGGTCAGTTCAGTGATTGGCTAAATTCAACATGCCTGGTCTTCCAGGTCGATTCCATTAAAACCAGGAAGTGGCTGTGGTCCTCCAGGACAGGGGTTGCCTACCCCTGGAGTAGAACATCAGATTGGTAGATAGAACATAGGGACTTGTGTCAACTCTGTACTTTGCATTTCTATCTCTATCATTCTGGATGTTTCATCCATTCATATCTAGTCCATGTCAGTCTCTTCTCACCAGACACCTTGTAAAACTACATACAGAGAGGACAAGGAAGAATCATCCGTTCATGTCTAGTCCATGTCAGTCTGTTCTCACCAAACACCTTGTAAAACTACATACAGAGAGGACAAGGAAGAATCATCAATTCATGTCTAGTCCATGTCAGTCTCTTCTCACCAAACACCTTGTAAGACTACATACAGAGAGGACAAGGAAGAATCATCAATTCATGTCTAGTCCATGTCAGTCTCTTCTCACCAAACACCTTGTAAGACTACATACAGAGAGGACAAGGAAGAATCATCCATTCATGTCTAGTCCATGTCAGTCTCTTCTCACCAGACACCTTGTAAAGCAGAAAGTACAGTACTGCTGCTGCATCCACACATGGACTGGAATCCTGCTCTCTCTCTCTTTTTTTCTCTCTCTCTCTCTCTCTCTCTCTCTCTCTCTCTCTCTCTCTCTCTCTCTTTCTCTCGCTCTCTCTCTCTCTCTCTCTCTCTCTCTCTCTCTCTCTCTCTCTCTCTCTCTCTCTTTCTGACTTCTTATCTCTCTCTTGCTCCAATCTTGTCCATGTTCTGTTATAATCTGCACTCGGCACAGCCAGAAGAGGACTGGCCACCCCTCATAGCCTGGTTCCTCTCTAGGTTTCTTCCTAGGTTCTGGCCTTTCTAGGGAGTTTTTCCTAGCCACCGTGCTTTTACACCTGCATTGCTTGCTGTTTGGGGTTTTAGGCTGGGTTATTGTACAGCACTCTGTGACATCAGCTGATGTAAGAAGGGTTTTATAAATACATTTGATTTGATGATTTGATTTGCTCTTTTTCTCTCTCTCTCTCCCTCTCTCCCTCTCTCCCTCTCTCTCTCTCTCTCTCTCTCTCGCTCTTGCTCTTTCTCTCTTTCTCTCTATCCCCCGCTTTCTCTCTATCTCGCTATCTCACACTCTCTTTCTCCCTTCCTCTCTACCTCTGTCTCTCCCTCTCTTCATCAGGAGTCTTATTATTAATCCACAATAATTAGCGTTGTGCATTACAGGAAGTGGTATCCTGGCAACCGTCACCATTACCGGTAACCGTGGCGCTAGCTGGAGAGGCCAGGCCGGGCTGCCATTAGCGATTCATTAAATTGGGTTTATAATTTTTCAATTTATTGACTTTTCTTTTCAAACGTCGTCTCCCATTAGGTGTATTGTCGAGTTCTGAACCCAAAATGGCACCCTATTCCCTACGTAGTTCACTACTTTTTGGTGGACTGTGGTAAAACATAGTGCACTACATAGGGTTAGGGTGCTATTTAGGAGGCAGCCCTTGTCTCCAACAGGCAAGCGGCGACCACATCACATCTGTCATGTTACCCTACAGACGTCCCTCAACGCAGGCTCTGTGTCTGTGTGTCCCTCTGCTTAGGGACAGACAAAACCATTTTGGCAGTGGCTCGAGGGCCTGTCTCTTCTGACTCTAACTCCCCCTCCTCTCGTCTCCTAGCTTCCATCCCTCCATCTCTCCCTCCTCTGTTCTCCAGGAGAACGCCAGAGCTCTTTCTGTTTGCAATGGAAAATGAGCCCCTGACGATTAAGTGCAATTTAGGCAGCAAACTTTGAACATCATCTATGTTTCTGTCGTGAGCCAGATTACCTGAAAAAAAAAACATGCCTTGCAGATTACAATATGTACTCCCTCTACCTGTCTATCTCTCTCTCTGTATCTCTCACTTTCTCTCTCTCTCTCTCTCTCTCTCTCTCTGTATCTCTCACTTTCTGTCTCTCTCTCTCCATCTATCTCTCTCTTTCTGTTTGTCCATCAGTCTCTCTCTGTCCATCTTTCCCTCTTGTCCATCTCTCTCTCTCTCTCTCTCTCTCTCTCTCTCTCTCTCTCTCTCTCTCTGTCTCTCTGTCTCTCTGTCTCTCTGTCTTTCTCTCTGTCCATCTCTCTCTCTCTGTCCGTCTCTCTTTCTTTGTCCGTCTTTCCCTTTCTCTCTTCTGGCTCAATCCCAGATCAATCCAGGTAGACTTTTCACCTCCAGATAAGCCTATACACCTGTTCTGAAAGGCCCCAGAGTCTGCAACACCACTAAGCAAGGGGCACCACCAAGCAAGCAGCACCATGAAGACCAAGGAGCTCTCCAAACAGGTCAGGGACAAAGTTGTGGAGAAGTACAGATCAGGGTTGGGTTATAAAAAAATATCAGAAACTTTGAACATCCCACGGAGCACCATTAAATCCATTATTAAAAAATGTAAAGAATATGGCACCACAACAAACCTGCCAAGAGAGGACCGCCCACCAAAACTCACAGACCTGGCAAGGAGGGCATTAATCAGAGAGACAACAAAGAGACTAAAGATAACCCTGAAGGAGCTGCAAAGCTCCACAGCGGAGAATGGAGTATCTGTTCATAGGACCACTTTAAGCCATACACTCCAACGAGCTGGGCTTTACGGAAGAGTGGCCAGAAAAAAATAAGCAAAGGTTTGCCAAAAGGCATGTGGGAGACTCCCCAAACATATGAAAGAAGGTACACTGGTCAGATGAGACAAAAAGTTGCTTTTTGGCTATCAAGGAAAACACTATGTGTGGCGCAAAACCCAACACCTCTCATCACCCCGAGAACACCAAGCCTGGTGGTGGCAGCATCATGCTGTGGGGATTTTTTTTCCATCGGCAGGGAATTCTTGAGGGAAACCTGTTTCAGTCTTCCAGAGATTTGAGACTGGGACGGAGGTTCACCTTCCAGCAGGACAATGACCCTAAGCATACTGCTAAAGCAACATTCGAGTGGTTTAAGGGGAAACATTTAAATGTCTCGGAATGGCCTCGGAATCTGTGGTATGACTTAAAGATTGCTGTACACCAGCGGAACACATCCAACTTGAAGGAGCTGGAGCAGTTTTGACTTGAAGAATGGGCAAAAAATCTCAGTGGATAGATGTGCCAAGCTTATAAAGACATACCCCAAGAGACTTGCAGCTGCAATTGCAGCAGGTGGCTCTACAAAGTATTGACTTTGGGGGGGGGTAATAGTTATGAACGCTCAAGTTATCAGTTTCTTTGTCTTATTTCTTGTTTGTTTCACAATAAAAAATATTTAGCATCTTCATAGTGGTAGGCATCTTATCTAAATCAAATGATACAAACCCACCAAAAATCTTAATTCCAGGTTGTAAGGCAACAAAACAGGAAAAGTGCCAAGGGTGGTGCATACTTTCGCAAGCCACTGTACCCTCCATGGTAATAGGGTTCTGTCTGTGATATATCCTCCACGGTAATAGGGTTCTATCTGTGATATATCCTCCTTGGGAATAGGGTTCTATCTGTGATATATCCTCCATGGTAATAGGGTTCTATCTGTGATATATCCTCCATGGTAATAGGGTTCTATCTGTGATATATCGTCCACGGTAATAGGGTTTTATCTGTGATATATCCTCCACGGTAATAGGGTTTTATCTGTGATATATCCTCCATGGTAATAGGGTTCTGTCTGTGATATTTCCTCCATGGTAATATGGTCCTATCTGTGATATATCCTCCATGGTAATAGGGTTCTGTCTGTGATATTTCCACCATGGTAATAGGGTTCTATCTGTGATATATCCTCCATGGTAATAGGGTTCTATCTGTGATATATCCTCCATGGTAATAGGGTTCTATCTATGATATATCCTCCATGGTAATAGGGTTCTATCTGTGATATATCCTCCATGGTAATAGGGTTCTGTCTGTGATATATCCTCCATGGTAATAGGGTTCTGTCTGTGATATATCCTCCATGGTAATAGGGTTCTATCTGTGATATATCCTCCATGGTAATATGGATCTATCTGTGATATATCCTCCATGTTAATGGGGTTCTGTCTGTAATATATCCTCCATGGTAATAGGGTTCTGTCTGTGATATATCCTCCATGGTAATAGGGTTCTGTCTGTGATAGATCCTCCATGGTAATAGGGTTCTGTCTGTGATAGATCCTCCATGGTAATAGGGTTCTGTCTGTGATATATCCTCCATGGTAATAGGGTTCTGTCTGTGATATATCCTCCATGGTAATAGGGTTAAACACATTCATGGAAACAGTATGGCAAGAATTAGCTAAATCACATTCATGGAAACATTAAGTCAAGAATTAGCATAAACACATTCATGGACACATTACGGTATTACTAAGCATAATCACATTCATGCCACTACTTGTTGTTTTGGAAATGTGAATTCTTCAAATTCAAGAAAACACCAGTTTCAAGCTCTTCATTAAGTTAAACACACATTTTGTTGTACCTGTATTTAATTGGTTGACGTGTTACTTCTTCACCTTTAAATACATACTAGTGTCTTCCTGTGTCATTGAATGAACTTTAAATACATACTATTGTCTTCCAGTACCATTAAATAGCCTTTAACAACATACTATTGTCTTTCAGTATCACCATTAAATACATACTATTGTCTTCCTGTATCATTAAATAAACTTTTAAAACATACTATTGTCTTCCAGTATCATTAAATCACCTTTAACTACATGCTATTGTCTTCCTTTGTCATTAAATCACCTTAACTACATACTATTTCTTTCAGTATCACCTTTAACTACATACTATTGTCTTTCAGTATCACATTTAAATACATACTATTGTCTTTCAGTATCACCTTTAAAAACATACTATTGTCTTCCTGTATCATTAAATATCCTTTAAATACATACTATTGTCTTTCAGTATCACCTTTAAATACATACTATTGTCTTCCATTATCACCTTTAACTACATAGTATTGTCTTTCAGTATCACCTTTAAAAACATACTATTGTCTTCCTGTATCATTAAATATCCTTTAAATACATACTATTGTCTTTCAGTATCACCTTTAAATACATACTATTGTCTTCCATTATCACCTTTAACTACATAGTATTGTCTTTCAGTATCACCTTTAACTACATACTATTGTCTTTCAGTATCACCTTTAACTACATACTATTGTCTTTCAGTATCACCTTTAAATACATACTATTGTCTTCCTGTATCATTAAATATCCTTTAACTACATACTATTGTCTTTCAGTATCACATTTAAATACATACTATTGTCTTTCAGTATCACCTTTAAATACATACTATTGTCTTCATGTATCATTAAATATCCTTTAACTACATACTATTGTCTTTCAGTATCATCTTTAAATACATACTATTGTCTTTCAGTATCACCTTTAAATACATACTATTGTCTTCCAGTTTCATTAAATCACCTTTAACTACATACTAATGTTTTTCAGTATCAATAACTAACCTTTAACTACATACTATTGTCTTCCAGGATCATTAAATAACCTTTAACTACATACTATTGTCTTTCAGGATCATTATACAACCTTCAAATACATACTAATGTCTTTCAGTATCACCTTTAAATACATACTATTGTCTTCCTGTATCATTAAATATCCTTTAACTACATACTATTGTCTTTCAGTATCATCTTTAAATACATACTATTGTCTTTCAGTATCACCTTTAAATACATACTATTGTCTTCCAGTTTAATTAAATCACCTTTAACTACATACTAATGTTTTTCAGTATCAATAACTAACCTTTAACTACATACTGTTGTCTTCCAGGATCATTAAATAACCTTTAAATACATACTAGTGTCTTCCTGTGTCATTAAATAACCTTTAACTAAATACTATTGTCTTTCAGTATCACCTTTAAATACATACTATTGTCTTCCAGGATCATTAAATAACCTTTAAATACATACTACTGTCTTCCAGGATCACCTTTAACTACATACTATTGTCTTCCAGTTTCATTAAATAACCTTTAACTACATACTATTGTCTTCCAGTATCAACTTTAATTAAACACTATTGTCTTTCAGAATCACCTTTAACTACATTCCTATTGTCTTCCAGGATCATTAAATAACCTTTAAATACATACTATTGTCTTTCAGGATCATTATACAACCTTCAAATACATACTAATGTCTTTCAGTATCACCTTTAACTACATACTATTGTCTTCCAGGATCATTAAATAACCTTTTAACTACATACTATTGTCTTCCAGTTTCAACTTTAATTAAATACTATTGTCTTTCAGAATCACCTTTAAATACATACTGTTGTCTTCCTGTTTCAATAAATAGCCTTTAACTACATACTATTGTCTTTCAGTATCATCTTTAAATACATACTATTGTCTTTCAGTATCACCTTTAAATACATACTATTTACTAACTGTATCAACTTTACATACTATCGTCTTCCTGTATCATTGAATAGCCTTTAACTACATACTATTGTCTTTCAGTATCACCTTTAAATACATACTATTGTCTTCCTGTATCATTAAATAACATTTAACTACGTACAATTGTCTTTCAGTATCACCTTAAACTACATACGATTGTCTTTTAGTATCATTAAATAACCTTTAACTACATACTATTGTCTTCCAGTATCACCTTTAAAAACATACTATTGTCTTCCATTATCACCTTTAACTACATACTATTGTCTTTCAGTATCACCTTTAAATACATACTATTGTCTTTCAGTATCATCTTTAAATACATACTATTGTCTTCCATTATCACCTTTAAATACATACTATTGTCTTTCAGTATCACCTTTAAATACATACTATTGTCTTTCAGTATCACCTTTAAATACATACTATTGTCTTTCAGTATCACATTTAAATACATACTATTGTCTTTCAGTATCACCTTTAAATATGTACTATTGTCTTTCAGTATCACCTTTAATTACATACTATTGTCTTCCAGGATCATTAAATCACCTTTAACTACATACTATTGTCTTCCAGGATCATTAAATAACCTTTAACTACATACTATTGTCTTTCAGTATCATTAAATAACCTTTAACTACATACTATTGTATTTCAGTATCACCTTTAACTACATACTATTGTCTTCCAGTTTCATTAAATAACCTTTAACTACATACTATTGTCTTCCAGTATCAACTTTAATTAAACACTATTGTCTTTCAGAATCACCTTTAACTACATTCCTATTGTCTTCCAGGATCATTAAATAACCTTTAAATACATACTATTGTCTTTCAGGATCATTATACAACCTTCAAATACATACTAATGTCTTTCAGTATCACCTTTAACTACATACTATTGTCTTCCAGGATCATTAAATAACCTTTTAACTACATACTATTGTCTTCCAGTTTCATTAAATAGCCTTTAACTACATACTATTGTCTTCCAGGATCACCTTTAATTACATACTATTGTCTTCCAGGATCATTAAATAACCTTTAAATACATACTATTGTCTTTCAGTATCATTAAATAACCTTTAACTACATACTATTGTCTTCCAGTATCATTAAATAACCTTTAACTACATACTATTGTCTTCCAGTATCATTAAATAACCTTTAACTACATACTATTGTCTTCCAGGATCATTAAATCACCTTTAACTACATACTATTGTCTTCCAGGATCATTAAATAACCTTTAAATACATACTATTGTCTTTCAGTATCATTAAATAACCTTTAACTACATACTATTGTCTTTCAGTATCACCTTTAACTACATACTATTGTCTTCCAGTTTCATTAAATAACCTTTAACTACATACTATTGTCTTCCAGTATCAACTTTAATTAAACACTATTGTCTTTCAGAATCACCTTTAACTACATTCCTATTGTCTTCCAGGATCATTAAATAACCTTTAAATACATACTATTGTCTTTCAGGATCATTATACAACCTTCAAATACATACTAATGTCTTTCAGTATCACCTTTAACTACATACTATTGTCTTCCAGTTTCAACTTTAATTAAATACTATTGTCTTTCAGAATCACCTTTAAATACATACTGTTGTCTTCCTGTTTCAATAAATAGCCTTTAACTACATACTATTGTCTTTCAGTATCACCTTTAAATACATACTATTGTCTTTCAGTATCACCTTTAAATACATACTATTGTCTTTCAGTATCACCTTTAAATACATACTACTGTCTTTCAGTATCACCTTTAAATACATACTATTGTCTTTCAGTATCACCTTTAAATACATACTATTGTCTTTCAGTATCACCTTTAAATACATACTATTGTCTTTCAGTATCACCTTTAAATACATACTATTTACTGACTGTATCAACTTTACATACTATCGTCTTCCTTTATCATTGAATAGCCTTTAACTACATACTATTGTCTTTCAGAATCACCTTTAAATACATACTATTGTCTTCCTGTATCATTAAATAACATTTAACTACGTACAATTGTCTTTCAGTATCACCTTAAACTACATACGATTGTCTTTTAGTATCATTAAATAACCTTTAACTACATACTATTGTCTTCCATTATCACCTTTAACTACATACTATTGTCTTTCAGTATCATCTTTAAATACTTACTATTGTCTTCCTTTATCACCTTTAAATACATACTATTGTCTTCCATTATCACCTTTAAATACATACTATTGTCTTCAATTATCACCTTTAAATATGTACTATTGTCTTTCAGTATCACCTTTAATTACATACTATTGTTTTCCATTATCACCTTTAAATACATACTATTGTTTTCCATTGTCACCTTTAAATACATACTATTGTCTTCCATTATCACCTTTAAATACATACTATTGTCTTCCATTATCACCTTTAAATATGTACTATTGTCTTTCAGTATCACCTTTAACTACATACTATTGTCTTCCATTATCACCTTTAACTACATACTATTGTCTTCCATTATCACCTTTAACTACATACTATTGTCTTTCAGTATCACCTTTAAATATGTACTATTGTCTTTCAGTATCACCTTTAATTACATACTATTGTCTTTCAGTATCACCTTTAAATACATACTATTGTCTTTCAGTATCACCTTTAAATACATACTATTGTCTTTCAGTATCACATTTAAATACATACTATTGTCTTTCAGTATCACCTTTAAATATGTACTATTGTCTTTCAGTATCACCTTTAATTACATACTATTGTCTTCCAGGATCATTAAATCACCTTTAACTACGTACTATTGTCTTCCAGGATCATTAAATAACCTTTAACTACGTACTATTGTCTTTCAGTATCATTAAATAACCTTTAACTACATACTATTGTATTTCAGTATCACCTTTAACTACATACTATTGTCTTCCAGTATCAACTTTAATTAAACACTATTGTCTTTCAGAATCACCTTTAACTACATTCCTATTGTCTTCCAGGATCATTAAATAACCTTTAAATACATACTATTGTCTTTCAGGATCATTA
Organism: Brachymystax lenok tsinlingensis; assembly: GCA_030435695.1. Classification (NCBI taxonomy): domain Eukaryota; kingdom Metazoa; phylum Chordata; class Actinopteri; order Salmoniformes; family Salmonidae; genus Brachymystax; species Brachymystax lenok. Next base: position 55,956,541 of record CM059814.1, on the reverse strand, counting down.
TACAACCTTCAAATACATACTAATGTCTTTCAGTATCACCTTTATCTACATACTATTGTCTTCCAGGATCATTAAATAACCTTTTAACTACTTACTATTGTCTTCCAGTTTCATTAAATAGCCTTTAACTACATACTATTGTCTTCCAGGATCACCTTTAATTACATACTATTGTCTTCCAGGATCATTAAATAACCTTTAAATACATACTACTGTCTTCCAGGATCACCTTTAACTACATACTATTGTCTTCCAGGATCATTAAATCACCTTTAACTACATACTATTGTCTTCCAGGATCATTAAATAACCTTTAACTACATACTATTGTCTTCCAGTATCATTAAATAACCTTTAACTACATACTATTGTCTTTCAGTATCACCTTTAACTACATACTATTGTCTTCCAGTTTCATTAAATAACCTTTAACTACATACTATTGTCTTCCAGTATCAACTTTAATTAAACACTATTGTCTTTCAGAATCACCTTTAACTACATTCCTATTGTCTTTCAGTATCACCTTTAATTACATACTATTGTCTTCCAGGATCATTAAATCACCTTTAACTACGTACTATTGTCTTCCAGGATCATTAAATAACCTTTAACTACGTACTATTGTCTTTCAGTATCATTAAATAACCTTTAACTACATACTATTGTATTTCAGTATCACCTTTAACTACATACTATTGTCTTCCAGTATCAACTTTAATTAAACACTATTGTCTTTCAGAATCACCTTTAACTACATTCCTATTGTCTTCCAGGATCATTAAATAACCTTTAAATACATACTATTGTCTTTCAGGATCATTATACAACCTTCAAATACATACTAATGTCTTTCAGTATCACCTTTATCTACATACTATTGTCTTCCAGGATCATTAAATAACCTTTTAACTACTTACTATTGTCTTCCAGTTTCATTAAATAGCCTTTAACTACATACTATTGTCTTCCAGGATCACCTTTAATTACATACTATTGTCTTCCAGGATCATTAAATAACCTTTAAATACATACTACTGTCTTCCAGGATCACCTTTAACTACATACTATTGTCTTCCAGGATCATTAAATCACCTTTAACTACATACTATTGTCTTCCAGGATCATTAAATAACCTTTAACTACATACTATTGTCTTCCAGTATCATTAAATAACCTTTAACTACATACTATTGTCTTTCAGTATCACCTTTAACTACATACTATTGTCTTCCAGTTTCATTAAATAACCTTTAACTACATACTATTGTCTTCCAGTATCAACTTTAATTAAACACTATTGTCTTTCAGAATCACCTTTAACTACATTCCTATTGTCTTCCAGGATCATTAAATAACATTTAAATACATACTATTGTCTTTCAGGATCATTATACAACCTTCAAATACATACTAATGTCTTTCAGTATCACCTTTAACTACATACTATTGTCTTCCAGTTTCAACTTTAATTAAATACTATTGTCTTTCAGAATCACCTTTAAATACATACTGTTGTCTTCCTGTTTCAATAAATAGCCTTTAACTACATACTATTGTCTTTCAGTATCACCTTTAAATACATACTATTGTCTTTCAGTATCACCTTTAAATACATACTATTGTCTTTCAGTATCACCTTTAAATACATACTACTGTCTTTCAGTATCACCTTTAAATACATACTATTGTCTTTCAGTATCACCTTTAAATACATACTATTGTCTTTCAGTATCACCTTTAAATACATACTATTGTCTTTCAGTATCACCTTTAAATACATACTATTTACTAACTGTATCAACTTTACATACTATCGTCTTCCTTTATCATTGAATAGCCTTTAACTACATACTATTGTCTTTCAGTATCACCTTTAAATACATACTATTGTCTTCCTGTATCATTAAATAGCCTTTAACTACATACTACTGTCTTTCAGAATCACCTTTAAATACATACTATTGTCTTCCTGTATCATTAAATAACATTTAACTACATACAATTGTCTTTCAGTATCACCTTAAACTACATACGATTGTCTTTTAGTATCATTAAATAACCTTTAACTACATACTATTGTCTTCCAGTATCAACTTTAACTACATACTATTGTCTTTCAGTGTCATCTTTAAATACATACTATTGTCTTCCAGTATCATTAAATAAACTTTTAATTACATACTATTGTCTTCCATTATCACCTTTAAATACATACTATTGTCTTCCATTATCACCTTTAAATACATACTATTGTCTTTCAGTATCACCTTTAAATACATACTATTGTCTTTCAGTATCACCTTTAAATACATACTATTGTCTTTCAGTATCACCTTTAATTACATACTATTGTCTTCCATTATCACCTTTAAATACATACTATTGTCTTCCATTATCACCTTTAAATACATACTATTGTCTTCCATTATCACCTTTAACTACATACTATTGTCTTCCATTATCACCTTTAAATACATACTATTGTCTTCCATTATCACCTTTAAATACATACTATTGTCTTTCAGTATCACCTTTAAATATGTACTATTGTCTTTCAGTATCACCTTTAACTACATACTATTGTCTTTCAGTATCACCTTTAATTACATACTATTGTCTTTCAGTATCACCTTTAAATACATACTATTGTCTTTCAGTATCACCTTTAAATATGTACTATTGTCTTTCAGTATCACCTTCAACTACGTACTATTGTCTTTCAGTATCACCTTTAAATACGTACTATTGTCTTTCAGTATCACCTTTAAATATGTACTATTGTCTTTCAGTATCACCTTTAAATATGTACTATTGTCTTTCAGTATCTCCTTTAAATATGTACTATTGTCTTTCAGTATCACCTTTAAATATGTACTATTGTCTTTCAGTATCACCTTTAAATACATACTATTGTCTTTCAGTAACACCTTTAACTACATACTATTGTCTTTCAGTATCACCTTTAAATAATGACTATTGTCTTTCAGTATCACCTTTAAATACGTACTATTGTCTTTCAGTATCTCCTTTAAATATGTACTATTGTCTTTCAGTATCACCTTTAAATATGTACTATTGTCTTTCAGTATCACCTTTAACTACATACTATTGTCTTTCAGTATCACCTTTAACTACATACTATTGTCTTTCAGTATCACCTTTAAATACATAGTATTGTATTTCAGTATCACCTTTAAATACATAGTATTGTATTTCAGTATCACCTTTAAATATGTACTATTGTCTTTCAGTATCACCTTTAACTTCTTCAGGATCGGTGACCTTTTCACAGCAGGAGGTATGGGAAGTGTCCTTTTCACAGCAGGAGGTATGGGAAGTGTCCTTTTCACAGCAGGAGGTATGGGAAGTGTCCTTTTCACAGCAGGAGGTATGGGAAGTGACCTTTTCACAGCAGGAGGTATGGGAAGTGACCTTTTCACAGCTGGAGGAACAGGAAGTGAGAAATATAAAGATATATAAAAATGTGTGTACGTCTCACGTGTAGTGTCAAAGCGCCCAATTTAACTTCCTGCCTGACAAAAGAAGGTCTTCAAAGACGTCACTTGAATGTTCCAAACGGCTGCCATGGTAACCAGGCAAGCTGTGGCGACTGGAGACAATAATTTCACATGAAAAATAGGAGACTGTTTCAAAAAGACCTGGGAGGATGGAAAAAGAGGAAGGGCAGTTACAATGATGCTTTCAAATACTGTCTGTGTGTGTCTGTGTGTGTGTGTGTGTGTGTGAGTGTGTGTGTCTGTGTGTGTGAGTGTGCGTGTGCGTGTGCGTGTGTGTGTGTGCGTGTGTGTGTGTGTGTGTGTGTGTGTGTGTGTGTGTGTGTGTGTGTGTTTCTGTCTCCCTGTGACCCTCTTCTTCATGGCATCAGCCAACTCTTGGTTTGCAACACACTTCTGATCTGGCCTCTGCAGAGAATCCCTATGTTGTGTTCAGTTTCAGTTGTTCCGTTAATAGTCAATCCATGTAACAGCTTGTGTGAGCTGATCATTTTGGAACTTTGAATCATCAAGCTTTTTTTAGGCTCCATTCCTCCATGCTTTTGTCTGAGGACTGAAAATACTAAATTAAATAGTTTTGCCTGAGTGGCATCGTCTAGCCACAGTGAAGACGGGACTCTGGTTAAAAGTAGTGCACTATTTTCGCAATAGGGAGCTATTTGGAACGCAGTGCACAGAGTGTTGTTTTTGTAACGGCCAGCGAGACTCGTTTGCTAAGCATCTGCAGAGCGGTTTAACCTCTGTCCTTCCCAGAATCCCTAGGGAGAGCTGGAGGTCAAAGGCAGTGGTCAAGCTTCAGGTTCACCCCAGGCATCCAATAGGAAGTCACTTCCTGTTTGATGTTTATTTATCATTCCACTCTGAGGGCCGACCGGGGGTGTTTAGAGTGTCGGAATAGAATGCGCCTGAATGCTGTTGTTGTCATCGCTTGGCGGAGAGAGATGCTAATTTGGAGTTATAGGGCAACGCTTTAGAACGGTGGGTCGGGTTCGAGGGGAGAGCGACAAATGTGAACTTCTAACCACTGGGGGTAAGACCTGTCAATCAACACCTTGAGCCAATCAGCATTCAGCCTGCAGGTTCACCTCTGCAACCTTGCCTTGCCTCAGAAAGATAGTCCTCCCAATGTGGCTACTGTCTCCAAAGCTTCTTGATTATCCCCCCGGGCGCGTCCCAAGTGGCAACCTATCCCCTATAGGCCCTGGTCATAAATAGTGCACTATAAAGGTAGGATGCAGAAATAGACTCTATTTATCAACAATATTCTCTTCCTTTTGTTTCTCTCTTTCTACGTTACACTTTCTTCCCTCCCGTGGGTTTATTTCATTGTTTTGAGCAATTAAACCAAGAGCGTTAGCTGGCAGTACCATCCACTTGTTTTCCATTCTTATTTAACCTTTATTTAAACTAGGCAAGTCAGTTATGAACAAATTCTTATTTACAATGACAGCCTAGAAACAATGGGTTAACTGCCTTGTTCAGTCAGCTCTGGGATTCGATCGAGCAACCTTTCAGTTACTAGCCCAGTGCTCTAACCACTAGGCTACCTGCCGTTGAGCTTTCAGTACCGGCCACATCTACAGTACCGTAGAGCTTGATAAACGATTCCCAGCATTAGCTTTCAGTACCGGCCACATCTACAGTACCGTAGAGATTAATAAATGATTCCAAACATTAGCTTTCAGTACTGGCCACATCCACATCACTGTAGAGAAGAGGAGAGGAGAGGAGTGGAGAGGAGAGGAGAGGAGAGGAGAGGAGAGGAGAAGAGAGGAGAGGAGAGGAGAGAGGAAGAGAGGAAAGGAGAGGAAAGGACAGGACAGGAGAGGACAGGACAGGACAGGAGAGGAGAGGAGAGGAGAGGAGAGGAGAGGAGAGGAGAGGAGAGGAGAGGAGAGGAGAGGAGAGGAGAAAGACCAGACCAGTCAGTTGTACCAGTGTAACCTAATCCTGTTAGGAGACTATTCTGCCAGACGTAGGGGTGAAGCCAGATTATCTACCAGAAATCAACATCCCTGTCTGTCAGCACGCTCAGAACTGGTGATCTGCCTAAACACTTCTCTGGGCTCTGGGCTTGGAGGAGAAACTCTCTGGGCTCTGGGCATGGAGGATAAACTCTCTGGGCATGGAGGAGAAACTCTCTGGGCATGGAGGATAAACTCTCTGGGCTCTGGGCATGGAGGAGAAACTCTCTGGGCTCTGGGCATGGAGGAGAAACTCTCTGGGCTCTGGGCATGGAGGAGAAACTCTCTGGGCTCTGGGCATGGAGGAGAAACTCTCTGGGCTCTGGGCATGGAGGAGAAACTCTCTGGGCTCTGGGCATGGAGGAGATGCTGTGGGCAGGGTGGAGAGGACAAAGGAGAGCGTGAGAGGGGCTTTGGCACTGCCTTCACCTGAGAGGACAATAATGAAGTGGAGCGAGAGAGAAAGAGAGAGAGACAGCGAGAGAGAGAGAGAGAGAGAGAGAGAGAGAGAGAGAGAGAGAGAGAGAGAGAGAGAGAGAGAGAGAGAGAGAGAGAGAGAGAGAGAGAGAGAGAGAGAGAGAGAGAGAGAGAGAGAGAGAGAGAGAGAGAGAGAGAGAGAGAGAGAGAGAGAGAGAGAGAGAGAGACACTAGGGAATGTGATTAAGGTGTTTGAGATGGAAGTACAAACACACACAAGCACACACACACACACACACCCCACTGGGCACACTATGGCTGAATCAATGTTGTTTCAACCAACGTTGAATAGACATTGAATTGACGTTCGTGCCCAGTGGGACAGTCCTAACGTCACTGAGTGTGCCATTGGGCTGCATGTTAGCTGCTGCGTCCCTGAACCACCTCAGTCTCAGGAGTTGGTAGCAGGTTTACAGATCCACATATTTCCTATCCCTATTCTCTTGATAGAAATCACAATGATGGATTTCACTTACCTGCTTCCTCCACACTCCAGAGGGTTCCTTTAGGGGAGGAAGTTCTGGTTGTCCTCTCACAGTCCTCCCACAGTCCTCTCACGGTCCTCTCACAGTCCTCTCACGGTCCTCTCACAGTCCTGTGTGTCTGTGTCTGTGTGTGTGCGTCTGTGTGTGTGTGTGTGTGTGTGTGTGTGTGTGTGTGTGTGTGTGTGTGTGTGTGTGTGTGTTTGTGTGTGCATGTGTGTGTGTGTCTGTGCGTGTCTGTGTGTGTTTGTGTGTGCATTTGTGTGTGTGTCTGTGTGTGTCTGTGTGTGTGTAATGTGTGTGTGTGTGTGTCTGTGTGTAATGTGTGTGTAATGTGTGTGTGTGCCTCTGTGTGTGTGCGTCTGTCGTCTGTCTGTCTGTATGCCCAAGACGTTTACACGAAGACACACACAGCTGTTTACGTCATACTTCCACCAGCATCAAAGATGCCTGCTCATTCTCAGCCTGTTGTACACAGTGACCTAGGGAGGCAGACAGACAGACAGACAGCGTCAGATTTGGAGACAGCTAGTGTGTGTGTGTGTGTGTGTGTGTGTGTGTGTGTGTGTGTGTGTGTGTGTGTGTGTGTGTGTGTGTGTGTGTGTGTGTGCGTGCGTGCGTGCGTGCGTGTGTGTGTGTGAGGAGCTTCTAATGTGTGTTTGGTTGCTAAGGAACTGTCTGGCTTAGCTCCGATCGTGGTGGTTCCTGTCCGTCAAACAGATCAGGAAGGAAACACTTGGAAACCGAGCTTCTCTATTGGCTGTTACCACCAGGTAGAGGAAACTGGTCAGTATGGAGGGTAGAAATGTGACAGAATAAGAAAGTGGTTTCAGTGTTTAGTTTCAGACGTGATAATCCATTTCTCACACATGAGTTGAAGATGTAAATGGCCCCAGTTTCCCTGTATAGTGCACTACTTTAGACCCTATTCACTACATAGTGCACTACTTTAGACCCTATTCCCTACATAGTGCGCTACTTTAGACCAGAGCCCTATTCCTTATATAGGGCACTACTTTAGACCCTATATCCTAAATAGTGCACTACATTAGACCCTATTCCCTATATAGGGCACTACTTTAGACCCTATTCCCTATATTGTGCACAACTTTAGACCAGAGCCCTAATACCTATATAGTGCACTACTTTAGACCCTATTCCCTATATAATGCACTACTTTAGACCCTATTCCCTCTATAGTGCACTACTTTAGATGAGAGCCCTATTCCCTATATAGTGCACTACTTTAGACCCTATTCCCTATATAGTGCACTACTTTAGACCCTATTCCCCTATATAGTGCACTACTTTAGACCCTATTCCCTATATAGTGCACTACTTTAGACCCTATTCCCTATACAGTGCACTACTTTAGACACTATTCCATATATAGTGAACTACTATAGACCCTATTCCCTATATAGTGCACTACTTTAGACCCTATTCCCTATATAGTGCACTACTTTAGACCCTATTCCCTACATAGTGCTCTACTTGGATCATGGATCAACGTCTAATTCTGACGTGAGACTGTGAGAACTGTGAGAGCTCTTCCCTGGTAATGTTACGCCTACCTCCTCCTCTAGAGGATGACTGAATCAACACACAGAGAGAGAGAGAGAGAGAGAGAGAGAGAGAGAGAGAGAGAGAGAGAGAGAGAGAGAGAGAGAGAGAGAGAGAGAGAGAGAGAGAGAGAGAGAGAGAGAGAGAGAGAGAGAGAGAGAGAGAGAGAGAGAGAGAGAGAGAGAGAGAGAGAGAGAGAGAGAGAGAGAGAGAGAGTGAGAGAAAAGCAAGACACAGGGAGAGAAGTAACAAGTAAACAAGGGTTTATTAATAATGCTCTTTAATGATGATCAGAGAATAATGTAGGAAAGATCATTATAACCTCTGCCATTGTTCGTGACTTCATAACCAATATCATAGGATATTACAAAAAGTTGTTGGGATTCATTACTGGGCGTTACAGGGATGACAGAAAAAAACAGTGCTATTGATGTTTCTACTACGACAGAGAAGAAAATAAACAAGATGATGGCATACACATTGTTAGATTACTTCATGGAGCCAGAAATTGATTTATTTTAGTAACAGGGCGTTTGTTAAATTGAAACCATCACCTGCAAATGGACACAAACATTTAAAAGATACATGTTTTGCCGAATCGAGAACAAACATAGCATTGCAAATACCACGTTAGTTCAAAAATCTATTGCAGCGTTTTATACAGACACAACTGTAACGCCCAGTATTGGATTTCAGCAGAGCGATAAGTAGACTGCCTTTGGGACAACGACTCCCATTGTTAAGGTGACACAAGACCATCGGTTCCTTATGTACAGTGTCTCTGGTTCATATAGTAACCTACTGGTCAGTTTAGTGAGTTACTGTCCCTCCTGTTGTAATTAGTTCATATAGTAACCTACTGGTCAGTTTAGTGTGTTACTGACCCTCCTGTTGTAATGAGTTCATATGGTAACCTACTGGTCAGTTTAGTGTGTTACTGTCCCTCCTGTTGTAATGAGTTCATATGGTAACCTACTGGTCAGTTTAGTGTGTTACTGTCCATCCTCTTGTAATGAGTTCATATAGTAACCTACTGGTCAGTTTAGTGTGTTACTGTCCCTCCTGTTGTAATGAGTTCATATGGTAACCTACTGGTCAGTTTAGTGTGTTACTGTCCCTCCTGTTGTAATTAGTTCATATGGTAACCTACTGGTCAGTTTAGTGTGTTACTGTCCCTCCTGTTGTAATTAGTTCATATAGTAACCTACTGGTCAGTTTAGTGTGTTACTGTCCCTCCTGTTGTAATTAGTTCATATGGTAACCTACTGGTCAGTTTAGTGTGTTACTGACCCTCCTGTTGTAATGAGTTCATATAGTAACCTACTGGTCAGTTTAGTGTGTTACTGTCCCTCCTGTTGTAATGAGTTCATATGGTAACCTACTGGTCAGTTTAGTGTGTTACTGTCCCTCCTGTTGTAATGAGTTCATATAGTAACCTACTGGTCAGTTTAGTGTGTTACTGTCCCTCCTGTTGTAATGAGTTCATATAGTAACCTACTGGTCAGTTTAGTGTGTTACTGTCCCTCCTGTTGTAATTAGTTCATATGGTAACCTACTGGTCAGTTTAGTGTGTTACTGACCCTCCTGTTGTAATGAGTTCATATAGTAACCTACTGGTCAGGTTAGTTTGTTACTGTCCCTCCTGTTGTAATGAGTTCATATGGTAACCTACTGGTCAGTTTAGTGTGTTACTGTCCCTCCTGTTGTAATGAGTTCATATGGTAACCTACTGGTCAGTTTAGTGTGTTACTGTCCCTCCTGTTGTAATTAGTTCATATGGTAACCTACTGGTCAGTTTAGTGTGTTACTGTCCCTCCTGTTGTAATGAGTTCATATGGTAACCTACTGGTCAGTTTAGTGTGTTACTGTCCCTCCTGTTGTAATGAGTTCATATGGTAACCTACTGGTCAGTTTAGTGTGTTACTGTCCCTCCTGTTGTAATGAGTTCATATGGTAACCTACTGGTCAGTTTAGTGTGTTACTGACCCTCCTGTTGTAAGTAGTTCATATGGTAACCTACTGGTCAGTTTAGTGTGTTACTGTCCCTCCTGTTGTAATCAGTTCATATGGTAACCTACTGGTCAGTTTAGTGTGTTACTGTCCCTCCTGTTGTAATGAGTTCATATAGTAACCTACTGGTCAGTTTAGTGTGTTACTGACCCTCCTGTTGTAATTAGTTCATATAGTAAACTACTGGTCAGTTTAGTGTGTTACTGTCCCTCCTGTTGTAATGAGTTCATATGGTAACCTACTGGTCAGTTTAGTGTGTTACTGACCCTCCTGTTGTAATTAGTTCATATAGTAACCTACTGGTCAGTTTAGTGTGTTACTGACCCTCCTGTTGTAATGAGTTCATATAGTAACCTACTGGTCAGTTTAGTGTGTTACTGTCCCTCCTGTTGTAATGAGTTCATATGGTAACCTACTGGTCAGTTTAGTGTGTTACTGTCCCTCCTGTTGTAATGAGTTCATATAGTAACCTACTGGTCAGTTTAGTGTGTTACTGTCCCTCCTGTTGTAATGAGTTCATATGGTAACCTACTGGTCAGTTTAGTGTGTTACTGTCCCTCCTGTTGTAATGAGTTCATATGGTAACCTACTGGTCAGTTTAGTGTGTTACTGACCCTCCTGTTGTAATGAGTTCATATGGTAACCTACTGGTCAGTTTAGTGTGTTACTGTCCCTCCTGTTGTAATCAGTTCATATGGTAACCTACTGGTCAGTTTAGTGTGTTACTGTCCCTCCTGTTGTAATGAGTTCATATAGTAACCTACTGGTCAGTTTAGTGTGTTACTGACCCTCCTGTTGTAATTAGTTCATATAGTAAACTACTGGTCAGTTTAGTGTGTTACTGTCCCTCCTGTTGTAATGAGTTCATATGGTAACCTACTGGTCAGTTTAGTGTGTTACTGACCCTCCTGTTGTAATTAGTTCATATAGTAACCTACTGGTCAGTTTAGTGTGTTACTGACCCTCCTGTTGTAATGAGTTCATATAGTAACCTACTGGTCAGTTTAGTGTGTTACTGTCCCTCCTGTTGTAATGAGTTCATATGGTAACCTACTGGTCAGTTTAGTGTGTTACTGTCCCTCCTGTTGTAATGAGTTCATATAGTAACCTACTGGTCAGTTTAGTGTGTTACTGTCCCTCCTGTTGTAATGAGTTCATATGGTAACCTACTGGTCAGTTTAGTGTGTTACTGTCCCTCCTGCTGTAATGAGTTCATATAGTAACCTACTGGTCAGTTTAGTGTGTTACTGTCCCTCCTGCTGTAATGAGTTCATATGGTAACTTACTTTTGGTAGTACATGATGTTTCTATCCACATTTGTAAATATAAACCCTCACCTTGGGCAGAAAAACATCCTTGTCTCCCTTTTCACATCCGACAGCTTACCTCACAATCCCTTTTCAATTCACGCCAGTGAGGGGATTAACCTAATACAGCAGGGGGGAATGTCAATAGTATTTCCTGGATTCCTTGTGTCCCCCAGTCCTTGCCTCCTTCTCAAAACTCATTGGTGGAGGGTAGGAACCTCAGACAATGTGCTGAGAGAAAGAGACGCCGGAGAGATGCAATTGAATCAAGAAAATACAATTAAGAATCACCTCACGAAAGATGCAAATAGAAACGCAAAGATATCTCTAAAGTACACCACCATCTCTGCTCCTTTTTGGTCCGGTTGCTGCACTGCACCCAGTTGACTGGTGAGGCTGTATTCTAGTGGCCACTAGGTGGTGCTAATATGTCTCGAACGGAGCTCTCCAAACTTCATTATTTTCCAACATAGCAACAGATGAGTGAATGTCCAACCTTCCAGTCAATGCCACGGGAGAGTTCAGTACTGAACTGTACAATATCATTCTCATTCATCCAATGTGGTTTTATTATGTGAGAAAACACTGTCCTGTTGAAAGGGTTTAGTGGAGGACATCATGTAGATGTACCTTGTTGACAGATGTAGCTGGTGTCCTGTGTGATTATCTCTAACCGTTAGCGTTTGATTCTGAATAGTGACCGTATCTACTGGTAGCCACTTTTAGAGATTTTATAATGGCCAATTAACTATGACTACAATGAATGAATACAAACTGTGTATCAATATGGATATAGTTAGATAGTCCACATGGCAGGAATGCAGTGTGTTCTGTTCTTCTTAGGCTGTGTTCTAAATGACACCGTATTCCCTTTATAGTGCACTACTTTGGATCAAAGACCTATGGGGCCCTGGTTGAAAGTAGTCACTATATAGGGAATAGGGTGTCATTTGGAACGTAGCCTTAGTTTATGACATCACCTGATGGTACCTAACCGACTCCCACAGAGATCTACATCCACAGATATGAAGAATCCATTATAAACATCTCTACATCCACAGATATGAAGACTCCATTATAAACATCTCTACATCCACAGATATGAAGACTCCATTACAAACATCTCTACATCCACAGATATGAAGACTCCATTATAAACATCTCTACATCCACAGATATGAAGACTCCTTAAAGAACAGAGAGAGAGAACCTTTCGGTTGACAGGAGGCGACACATGGAATGGGTTACATGCCTGACTACACTCTGTGGTTTAAGATAATAGCAGGAACCAGCTGGGAATTACTGGTTCAATACGCTAGCAGGCCTGTTTCCATTTATACACTGTAGAAACACAGGAGGCAGCCCCAATAGTGGACTAACATTCAAGAAGAAGAGAGGAGCAGAAGAGAGGAGGAGAGGAGAGGAGGAGAAGAGAGGACGAGGAGAGAGGAGGAGAAGAGAGGAGGAGAAGAGAGGAGGAGAGGAGGGGAAGAGAGGAGGAGAAGAGAGGAGGTGAAGAGAGGAGGAGAAGAGAGGAGCAGAAGAGAGGAGGAGAAGAGAGGAGGAGGAGAGAGGACGAGGAGAGAGGAGGAGAAGAGAGGAGGAGAGGAGAGGAGGAGAACAGAGGAGGGGAACAGAGGAGGAGAAGAGAGGAGGTGAAGAGAGGAGGAGTAGAGAGGAGGAGAAGAGAGGAGGAGAGGAGGAGAAGAGAGGAGAGAGGAGGAGAAGAGAGGAGGAGAGGAGAGGAGGAGAAGAGAGGAGGGGTAGAGAGGAGGAGTGTTGTTTTTAATTTCTTTGTTGTGTTATTATCCTTCAAACACACACACACGCACACACAGACACATACAGACACTCCTCCCCCCAATGTTGGATCTAGGTTTTTAAACTGTTTCTTTCTGGTGAATGTGAGTGAATGTGAAAGCCTACAGTAGGTCAATGTGATCTGTACTGTTCTCTCTGCCAGAGTCTTGTGTTTTGTAATAATATTTACTCCACTGTTTATTTGGATTTTAATTTATTTATCCTTTATTTAACAAGGCAAGTCAGTTAAGAACAAATTATTATTTACAATGACGGCCTACCAAAAGGCAAAAGGCCTCCTGCGGGGACGGGGGCCTGAGATTAAAAATACATGCAATAAGAAATATATAAATATAGGACCAAACACACATCACGACAAGAGAGACAACACAACACTACATAAAGAGAGACAACACAACACTACATAAAGAGAGACAACACAACACTACATAAAGAGAGACAACACAACACTACATAAAGAGAGACCTAAGACAACAACATAGCAAGGCAGCAACACATGACAACACAGCATGGTAGCAACACAACATGACAACAACATGGTAGAAACACAACATGACAACAACATGGTAGCAACACAACATGGTAGCAACACAGCATGACAACAACATGGTAGCAACACAACATGGTAGCAACACAACATGACAACAACATGGTAGCAACACAACATGACAACAACATGGTAGCAACACAACATGGTAGCAACACAACATGACAACAACATGGTAGAAACACAACATGGTAGCAACACAACATGGTAGCAACACAACATGACAACAACATGGTAGCAACACAACATGGTAGCAACACAACATGACAACAACAAGGTAGAAACACAACATGGTAGCAACACAACATGGCAGAAACACAACATGACAACAACATGGTAGCAACACAACATGGTAGCAACACAACATGACAACAACAAGGTAGAAACACCACATGGTAGCAGAACACAACATGGTAGCAACACAACATGGTAGCAACACAACATGACAACAACAAGGTAGCAACACCACATGGTAGCAGAACACAACATGGTAGCAACACAACATGGTAGCAACACAACATGACAACAACAAGGTAGCAACACCACATGGTAGCAGAACACAACATGGTAGCAACACCACATGGTAGCAACACCACATGGTAGCAGAACACAACATGGTAGGAACATTATTGGGGCGTCAGACAACAGCACAAAGGGCCAGAAGGTAGAGACAACAATCCCCTGCTGTTCTCTGTTCTCTGTTTCTGTCCACCCAAAGGAACCCGAGGACTCCCCCTCTTTGTGTTGCCTGTAAACAATCTCAATTATCCTCAGCTCACTGGCGTCATCAATTTACATCCATATGTCCCAAGAAAAAAAAAATGCAACCGTTTTGTTGTGTAGACGATCGATAACTGTACAGGGAATTATTCCCCATGTCTTAAGTAAAACTGGGAAGGAGACATTGAATTTCCTACAAAACAGTATTGACAACTAGATTGGATTGATTATCCAAATCGTTATTTCATTTGAACAAAAGTAGGTCATTCAGAAGTCTAAATGAATCCATGCCTTCTAAGTGTAGCGAACTGCTCTCAACCATCCTAAATACCGGGGAGGGATTCAAATCCATTGGCCTTATCAGTCTGCCAGTCAGACTGGGTTTGTTGACTGAGCGCTGAAGAGCTTAAAGCAAATCAACTTCTCCTTTTTGGGGGTTTGATCTGTCAGTAACACTTCTCTGTGCTGTGGCTGGATTCAATCCATCTGTCTTCGTTTTACAATCTCTCTCTCTCTCTCTCTCTCTCTCTCTCTCTCTCACCCTCTCTGTCTCTCTCTCTCCCTCTCTCTCTCCCTCCCTCTCTAAGCCTCTCTCTCTCTCTCACTCTCTCCCTCTCTGTCTGCCTCTCTCTCTCTCTCTCTCTCTCTCTCTCTCTCTCTCTCTCTCTCTCTCTCTCTCTCTCTCTCTCTCTCTCTCTCTCTCTCTCTCTCTCTCTCTCTCTCTCTCTCTCTCTCTCTCTCTCCTCCTCTCTAAGCCTCTCTCTCTCTCTCTCTCTCTCTCTCTCTCTGCTACCCCTGGCTACATCTCCAACTTCTCTCCTGTGGATCCACTGCACTGTGAGTTTGATTACATAGAGCCCTGAGTGATTGTCTCGCGGTTATTAAAGAGACATTTTCCAACTTCATATTCATCCTCTCCAGCACCGTCCTAACGTCAGCACGGCTGAAAACGGTGTGTTTCCGGTTCTTTCCCGTCACCAACGGATACCCTTTGTTCTTCTTCTCCCAAACGGTGCTAGTTCACAGCACCTCTTCACGTTATTAACATACATGGTAATTAGGTGGGACTTTACGAAGCAAAAGTCCCGACTTTAAATCTTTGTCATACTTCTTCTTCTTCTTATCCTTCTGCACGCCAATCCTCTTACATTGATTAAGCTGGAAACGCCATTCAAACTTTAAACTGTGCAGACTGGTCTGGAACAGAGTGCTCGAATACGACGTTTTGATATTATTTCTGCTTTTTAAAAGTTTTGTTTAGTCTGTCTTCGTTCACTTCAACGGGACTCATTTCCAACACGCTTAAAGCCCCCCCCGTTGTGACATCATCACTTCCCACAACGTAACCGTTGACGTGGCAGCTTCTTTCGAGCGCTTAGCAACCAACTTAGAGAACCAGTTGGAGCGTCTGGAAGCTGCCTCTACTCCTCTGCTAATCAAACCTGAGACGTACAACGAGGGTGAAAAAACATTAAGGACACATTCCTAAATGAGCTGACCCCCCAAAAAAAAAAACAATCCACGGGATGCTGGCCCATGTTGACTCCGATGCTTCCCACAGTCGTGTCCAGTTAGCTGGATGTCCTTTTAGGTGGTGGACCATTCTTGACACACACGGAAAACTGTTGAGTGTGAAAAACCCAGCAGTGTTGCAGTTCTTTGACACAAACCGGTGTGCCTGGAACCTTCTACCATATCCCGTTCAAAGGCACATAAATCTGTTGTCTTGCTCATTCACCCTCTGAATGGCACCACATACACAATCCATGTGTCGATTGTCTCAAGGCTTAAAAACGTTTCTTTAACCCGTCTCCTCCCCTTCATGTACACGGATCAACACGGGATCATAGCTTTCACCTGGATTCACCTGGTCAGTCACATGTCATGGAAAGAACAGGTGTTCCTAATGTTTTGTCCACTCAGTGTACGCGGTCACTTCTGGCTGTTTCTTAGAGTGTCTTTGAGTCCCATTACAGAGACACAGCAGGTGACCAGATTCTGTGCTCCAAATAGCACCCTACTACCTATATAGTGCACTTCTTTTGACCACTGCCTGGCCTAAATCAGGGTGCCATTTGGGACTCTGCCAGAGGACAGATGGAGAGGGTGTGATCTGAACAAGCTCCGTCATCCAGGTTATCAGACCACCCGCTCTGCTGGCTCAAGCTGCTGTGAGGCTGATCACATTAGGAGACAGGGGGGAGCTGGGGGAGATAGGGGGAGGCAGGGGGAGGTAGAGGGAGATACGGGGAGGTAGGGGAGGGGAGACAGGGGAGGGGAGACAGGGGAGCGGAGGGGAGACGGAGGGGAGACAGGGGAGAGGAGACTGGGGAGGGGAGACAGTCTGGGACAGGGAGGGGGTTGAAGACACACGGGACAGGTCTGGGACAGGGAGGGGGTTGAAGACACACAGAGAGATGGTAGAAATAGGAAGGGACAGGTCTGGGACAGGGAGGGGGTTGAAATAGGAAGGGACAGGTCTGGGACAGGGAGATGGTAGAAATAGGAAGGGACAGGTCTGGGACAGGGAGATGGTAGAAATAGGAAGGGACAGGTCTGGGACAGGGAGATGGTAGAAATAGGAAGGGACAGGTCTGGGACAGGGAGGGGGTTGAAATAGGAAGGGACAGGTCTGGGACAGGGAGATGGTAGAAATAGGAAGGGACAGGTCTGGGACAGGGAGATGGTAGAAATAGGAAGGGACAGGTCTGGGACAGGGAGATGGTAGAAATAGGAAGGGACAGGTCTGGGACAGGGAGATGGTAGAAATAGGAAGGGACAGGTCTGGGACAGGGAGGGGGTTGAAATAGGAAGGGACAGGTCTGGGACAGGGAGATGGTATAAATAGGAAGGGACAGGTCTGGGACAGGGAGATGGTAGAAATAGGAAGGGACAGGTCTTGTCAAATAGAAGGAGAAGGATGAAGGACAGACAGTGGTTAGAGAGATGGACAGAGGAAGGAAGGAAGAGAACGGCATTGGATAAACCTATCAACCTATAAACCCATCAATCTATAAACCCATCAATCTATCAACCTATCAACCCATCAACCTATAAACCCATCAATCTATCAACCTATCAACCCATCAACCTATAAACCCATCAACCTATCAACCCATCAACCCATCAACCTATCAACCCATCAACCCATCAACCTATAAACCCATCAACCCATCAACCCATCAACCTATCAACCCATCAACCCATCAACCCATCAACCCATCAACCCATCAACCTATACGTAACGGAGCTACAAAACACCTCTCTTTTCGTTCCTTTGTCTCCCTCTCTTTGACTCTATAAATCAACCTTATTTTTACATCAATGCTATAAATATAGAATCTCTATTAGGTCACCTATATAAAAGATTGGTTGGTGATTTTCAACAATCCTTCCACCACATTTGTACTTTGCAATAACTAATGTGGTGACCCAACTCTGCAGACATCTCCTCAGTAGAACCCCTAACTGACCCAGATTGATGTAAAGTGGTACACAGACGTATCCTTTCTTTATTGTGGAAAAGGAACCAATGGGAATGGGAAGGGATATTCTGGCTTCATCCATCCTTACAGTAGATATAATTTCTCTCTCTCTCTCCTCCTCTCTCTCTTTATCTCCTCCCTCTCTTATTATCTCTTCACACTCTCTCTTTCTCTCTCTACCCTCTCTCTATCATCTTTCTTTCTCTCTCTCTTTCTTTCTCTCTTTCTTTCTCTCGCTCTCTCTCAAACCCACTTATTGTAATTCCCACATGGAAGTGATATAGATATTTAAATGCTAACCCAATATTCTCTGTCTATCCTTGACTAAAACCTCCTGAGAGAGACTAGAGAGAGAGAGAGAGAGAGACAGAGAGAGAGAGAGACAGAGAGAGAGAGAGAGAGAGAGAGAGAGAGAGAGACACAGAGAGAGACACAGAGAGAGAGAGAGAGAGAGAGAGAGAGAGAGAGAGAGAGAGAGAGAGAGAGAGAGAGAGAGAGAGAGAGAGAGAGAGAGAGAGAGAGAGAGAGAGAGAGAGAGAGAGAGAGAGAGAGAGAGAGAGAGAGAGAGAGAGAGAGAGAGAGAGAGAGAGAGAGAGAGAGAGAGAGAGAGAGAGAGAGAGAGAGAGAGAGAGAGAGACAGACAGACAGACAGACATAGACAGAGAGAACCTTACAGCTCTATCCTGAGATGGAGAAATGGAAGGGGAGGTGATGCCTAACTGTCACTAATGGTTGCGTCCCAAACGGCCTCCTGTTTATCCCTGTGGACCCTGGTCAAAGGCAGGGTGCGGTAAAGCATTAAACTTGGCAGAGCTTCAGAGGTGATCAATAAGGACATCTGTAGAGCGATGTTTCACCGTGCCAAGTCTCTACACACACCGCCCTTCTGCCCACAGACCTAGCCTACACATAGCCTGCATCCCAATTGGCACCCTATTCCCTATGTAGTGCACTTCATTTGCACTATAAGTATTTGAAGTAGTAGTTCACTATAAAAGGGAATAGGGTGCCATTTGTGACCCAGACATGCATATATATGGAAGCAGACTGGTTACAATGAAAAATCATCACCTCGTTCCCAAGTACACTCCTAACTCAATATGGATCGTAATTACGCCCAGTGTTGTTGACACCGCAAACAAATACATCTTGACTGGTAATTATAGTGTACTTCACAAACTGAAGAGGGGCGAAATATGAAAATGTAGACGTTTATTTAAGATGATTAAACAGACCTGTGTCTTTGCAGAGGAAGGGATACAGCCCGGGGGAAGTAGAGAACTTGATCCCGGATCGCACCCTAATCCCTACATAGTGCACTGCTACCTTATGGGCCCTGGTCAATAGTAGAGAATGGAGTGCCATTTGGGATAAAGACCGGCTTACTGACGATACTATGCAGCTACTAGGGATTGGGCCATGATATATCTCAGTACCAGGGGCTGGGCCATGATATATCTCAGTACCAGGAACTGGGCCAGTATTCATCTCAGTACCAGGGACTGGGCCAGTATATATCTCAGTACCAGGAGCTGGGCCAGTATATATCTCAGTACCAGGGACTGGGCCAGTATATATCTCAGTACCAGGGGCTGGGCCAGTATATATCTCAGTACCAGGGACTGGGCCAGTATATATCTCAGTACCAGGGACTGGGCCAGTATATATCTCAGTACCAGGGACTGGGCCAGTATATATCTCAGTACCAGGGACTGGGCCATGATATATCTCAGTACCAGGAACTGGGCCAGTATTCATCTCAGTACCAGGGACTGGGCCAGTATATATCTCAGTACCAGGGACTGGGCCAGTATATATGTCAGTACAAGGGACTGAGCCAGTATATATCTCAGTACCAGGAACTGGGCCAGTATTCATCTCAGTACCAGGGACTGGGCCAGTATATATCTCAGTACCAGGGGCTGGGCCAGTATATATCTCAGTACCAGGGACTGAGCCAGTATATATCTCAGTACCAGGAACTGGGCCAGTATTCATCTCAGTACCAGGGACTGGGCCAGTATATATCTCAGTACCAGAGGCTGGGCCAGTATATATCTCAGTACCAGGGACTGGGCCAGTATATATCTCAGTACCAGGGGCTGGGCCAGTATATATCTCTGTACCAGGGACTGGGCCAGTATATATCTCAGTACCAGGGTCTGGGCCAGTATATATCTCAGTACCAGAGGCTGGGCCAGTATATATCTCAGTACCAGGGACTGGGCCAGTATATATCTCAGTACCAGGGGCTGGGCCAGTATATATCTCAGTACCAGAGGCTGGGCCAGTATTCATCTCAGTACCAGGGACTGGGCCAGTATATATCTCAGTACCAGGGGCTGGGCCAGTATATATCTCAGTACCAGGGACTGGGCCAGTATATATCTCAGTACCAGGGACTGGGCCAGTATATATCTCAGTACCAGGGGCTGGGCCAGTATATATCTCAGTACCAGGGGCTGGGCCAGTATATATCTCAGTACCAGGGACTGGGCCAGTATATATCTCAGTACCAGGGACTGGGCCAGTATATATCTCAGTACCAGGGGCTGGGCCAGTATATATCTCAGTACCAGGGGCTGGGCCAGTATATATCTCAGTACCAGGGACTGGGCCAGTATATATCTCAGTACCAGGGACTGGGCCAGTATATATCTCAGTACCAGGGCTGGGCCAGTATATATCTCAGTACCAGGGACTGGGCCAGTATATATCTCAGTACCAGGGGCTGGGCCAGTATATATCTCAGTACCAGGGGCTGGGCCAGTATATATCTCAGTACCAGGGGCTGGGCCAGTATATATCTCAGTACCAGGGACTGGGCCAGTATATATCTCAGTACCAGGGACTGGGCCAGTATATATCTCAGTACCAGGGGCTGGGCCAGTATATATCTCAGTACCAGGGGCTGGGCCAGTATATATCTCAGTACCAGGGGCTGGGCCAGTATATATCTCAGTACCAGGGACTGGGCCAGTATATATCTCAGTACCAGGGACTGGGCCAGTATATATCTCAGTACCAGGGGCTGGGCCAGTATATATCTCAGTACCAAGGGCTGGGCCAGTATATATCTCAGTACCAGGGACTGGGCCAGTATATATCTCAGTACCAGGGACTGGGCCAGTATATATCTCAGTACCAGGGCTGGGCCAGTATATATCTCAGTACCAGGGACTGGGCCAGTATATATCTCAGTACCAGGGGCTGGGCCAGTATATATCTCAGTACCAGGGGCTGGGCCAGTATATATCTCAGTACCAGGGACTGGGCCAGTATATATCTCAGTACCAGGGACTGGGCCAGTATATATCTCAGTACCAGGGGCTGGGCCAGTATATATCTCAGTACCAGGGACTGGGCCAGTATATATCTCAGTACCAGGGGCTGGGCCAGTATATATCTCAGTACCAGGGGCTGGGCCAGTATATATCTCAGTACCAGGGACTGGGCCAGTATATATCTCTATGAGTGTTAAAAACATTAAGGACACCTGCTCTTTCCATGACATAGATGGACCAGGTGAACCCAGGTGAAAGTTATGATCCCTTATTGATGTGACTTTTTAAATCCACTTCAATCAGTGTAGATGAAGGGGAGGAGACCGGTTAAAGAAGGATCTTTAAGCCTTGAGAGGCTTACGGTAGTAGGTGCCAGGCACACGGGTTTGCGTCAAGAACTTTAAAGCTGCTGAATTTCTCTACGCTCAGCAGTTTCCTGTGTGCATCAAGAATGGTCCAGCACCCAGAGGAAATCCAGCCAACTGGACAACTGTGGGAAGCATTGGAGTCGACATGGGCCAGCCTCCCTGTTGAACACTTTCAACACCTGGTAGAGTCCATGCCTGGACGAAATGAGGCTGTTCTGAGGAAAAAAAAAAAAAGCAAAATTTGTAATGTCAAATCGAATCAAATTGTACTGGTCACATACACATGGTGAGCAGATTTTAATGCGAGTGCAACGAAATGCTTGTGCTTCTAGTTCCGACAGTGCAGTAATATCTAAGAATTCCACAACAACTACCTAATACTCACAAATCTAAAGGGATGGAATAAGAATATGTACATATAAGTATATGGATGAGCGATGGCCGAGAAGCATAGGCAAGGTGTAATAGATGGTATAAGATACAGTATATACATGTGAGATGAGTAATGTAGGATATGTAAACATTATTAAAGTAACTAGTGATCCATTTATTAAAGTGGCCAATGATTTCGAGACTGTATTTAGGCAGCTGTATTTAGGCAGCTCTGTGTTAGTGATTGCTGTTTAGTAGTCTGATAGCCTTGAGATAGAAGCTGTTTTTCAGTCTCTCGGTCCCAGCTTTGATGCACCTGTACTGACCTCGCCTTCTGGATGATAGCGGGGTGAACAGGCAGTGGCTCGAATAGTTGTTGTCCTCTTTTTGGCCTTCCTGTAACATCGGGTGCTGTAGGTGTCCTGGAGGGCAGGTAGTTTGCCCCCGGTGATGCGTTGTGCAGACCGCACCCCCTTCTGGAGAGCCTTGTGGTTGAGGGTGGTGCAGTTTCCGTACCAGGCGGTGATACAGCCCGACAGGATGCTCTCAATTGTGCATCTGTAAAAGTTTGTCAGGGTTTTAGGTGACAAGCCAAATTTCTTCAGCCTCCTGAGGTTGAAGAGGCACTGTTGCGCCTTCTTCACCATGCTGTCTGTGTGAGTGGGCCATTTCCGTTTGTCTGTGATGTGTACGCCGAGGAACTTAAAACTTTGTTTTGTTGACGTTGAGTGAGAGATTGTTTTCCTTACACCGCACTCACCTCCTCCCTGTTGGCCGTCTCGTCGTTGTCGTTAATCAACACCACTACTGTTGTGTCGTCTGCAAACTTGATGATTGAGTTGGAGGTGTGCATGGCCACGCGTGGGTGAACAGGAAGTACACCCTTGTGGGGCCCCAGTGTTGAGGGTCAGTGAAGTTGCTTCCCAACTTCACCACCTGGGGGCGGCCCGTCAGAAAGTCCAGGACCCAGTTGCACAGGGTGGGGTTAAGACCCAGGGCCTCCAGCTTGATGATGAGCTTGGAGGGTACTATGGTGTTGAATGCTGAGCTGTAGTCAATGAACAGCATTCTTACATAGGTATTCCTCTTGTCTAGATGGGATAGGGCAGTGTGCAGGGTGATTGTGATTGCGTCGTCTGTGGATCTAGTGGGGCGGTAAGCAAATTGAAGTGGGTCTAGGGTGTCAGGTAAGGTAGAGGTGATATGATCCTTGTATAGTCTCTCAGAGCACTTCATGATTTAGTTCAGTTTAGTTAAGTTATCCTTGCCTTCTTGGGTACAGGAACAATGGTGGCCCACTTGAAGCATGTGGGAACAGCAGACTGGGATAGGGATTGATTGAATATGTCCGTAAACACACCAGCCAGCTGGTCTGCGCATGCTTTGAGGACACTGCTAGGGATGCCGTCTGGGCCAGCAGCCTTGCGAGGGTTAACACGTTTAAATGTCTTACCATGTCGGCCACGGAGTAGACGAGGGGGGCCTGCTGTCCTTGTTAGCAGGCCACGTTGGTGGCACTGTGTTATCCTCGAAGCGGTCAAAGAAGGTGTTTAGTTTGTCTGGAAGCAAGACGTCGGTGTCCATGATGTGGCTGGTTTTGTTTTTATAGTCTGTGTTTGCCTGTAGACCCTGCCACTTACGTCTAGTGTCTGAGCCGTTGAATTGCGACTCCACTTTGTGGTGTTCTTAATGTTTTGTACACTAACTGTATGTGTCAGTACTTGACCATTCAGTCAGTGTAGTCAATACATCAACTACATGGTTTCCTGCTCCTCAGATATGGTAATTACCCATGGTTCCTTGGTGGTTAAGTTAGAATAGCTATTAGGAATAATAAACTACGACCTGGTGGGACTACTGTCCCTTTGTATAGTCTCAATAAAGAGAGAGGCTTTTACACTGTCTGCTGTCTTTGGTCTCTGTAGCACACAGGCCCTGTTGAATTTCAATGGAACGCCGTCTCTATCGAGTCACACTTAAAGAGACATAGCTAATTAGCAAACGATGTTGTTTTCCCAACGTTTCATTGAAAAAACTGAATTAATAAGCCATCGGTGGAATAAGTCAAGATAAAACGTTTGGGTGTCTGTCTGCGTCCCAAATGGACCCCTATTAACCCATAGGACTCTGGTCAAGCGTAGTGCACGATGTAGGGAATAGGGAGCTATTTGGGACACGGGAGTCTCTGTGTGTTGTTTTCTCCAGAGCTTTTCTCTTTGTCAGTTTGTGGTGAACCCGTTGAACGCCTGGTAAACTCTACGGTTTGTTTCCTAATTTAATCTCTCAAACGTTAATTAACTGTTGACAAAAGAGACGTGGAGAAGGTGTGTGTTTGCGTGAGCATGGGCATGTGTGTGTGTGTGTGCACACGTGTGTGTGTGTTTGTGTGTGTTTCTGCCTGTGTGCGCGTGTGTGTGTGTGTGTTTGTGTGTGTTGTTCCCCTCTGCCACGTTGACTAAGGTTGATCTTTTTATTTCCCAGGGTTTTCAAACTGACAAACAATAATTAGAATGTATATTTTATGGCTCTTATCTAAAACCTGCAGGAAGAAAGCAGCTCTGATGAAAAGAAGAGTTCATTCTGCAGGTAGGAAGAGATGCTGTGTATGCACAGTGTGGTGAAGAACGCTCAACAGCACCACCTCAGGAGGCTGAAGAATTTTTGGCTCGGCACCTAAACCCCTCACAAACTTCTATACATGCACCATTTGAGAGCATCCTGTCGGGCTGTATCACCGCCTGGTATGGAAAATGCACTGACCGCAACCGCAGGGCTCTCCAGAGGGAGGTGCGGTCTGCCCAACGCATCAATGGGGGCAAACTACCTGCCCTCCAGGACACCTACAGCACCCGATATCACAGGAATGACAAAAAGATCATCAAGGACATCAACCACCCAAGCCACAGTCTGTTCACCCCGCTACCATCCAGAAAACGAGGTCTGTACAGGGTCATCAAAGCTCTGACCGAGAGAATGAAAAACAGCTTCAATTTTAAGGTCATCAGACTGTTTAAATAGCTGCCCTGTGATTCTGACCATCCATCTCTCTCTTTCACTCCATCCATCTCTCTCTCTTTCAATTCCTCCCTCTCTTGTTCCTTCTCCAGGTAAAAGGACATTGGCATGAGGCTTTGAGAGACCCTGGGTGCATGCAGATTGCATAGCGTTTCCACGTGGAGTTTCACTGTGTGTGTATTCATGTGTGTGTGTGTGTGTGTGTGTGTGTGTGTGTGTGTGTGTGTGTGTGTGTGTGTGTGTGTGTGTGTGTGTGTGTGTGTGTGTGTGTGTGTGTACGGTCTTCATTCTCTCTAAGCAATTGGATTGTGAGAAGAAGACAGTCTGGTCCACTGGTGAGAAATCTCTACCTGTTCTGAGGAAGCAGCAGCCTTTTAGTAGCAGGTATAGTGAAAGTTTCCCGCCTGCCTCTTCACCATCTCTGTTACAATACGTCCTCTATGACACCCTATCCTTATGTAGTGCCTCTTCACCATCTCTGTTACAATACGTCCTCTATGACACCCTATCCTATTGTAGTGCCTCTTCACCATCTCTGCTACAATACGTCCTCTATGACACCCTATCCTATTGTAGTGCCTCTTCACCATCTCTGCTACAATACGTCCTCTATGACACCCTATCCTATTGTAGTGCCTCTTCACCATCTCTGATAAATACTGAGAGGTGGTAGGTAACCCAGGCTATAGAATTAGATAAACACTGAGAAGTGGTAGGTAACCCAGGCTATAGAATTAGATAAACACTGAGAGGTGGTAGGTAACCCAGGCTATAAGATTAGATAAACACTGAGAAGTGGTAGGTAACCCAGGCTATAGAATTAGATAAACACTGAGAGGTGGTAGGTAACCCAGGCTATAGGATTAGATAAACACTGAGGGGTGGTAGGTAACCCAGGCTATAGGATTAGATAAACACTGAGAGGTGGTAGGTAACCCAGGCTATAGGATTAGATAAACACTGAGAAGTGGTAGGTAACCCAGGCTATAGGATTAGATAAACACTGAGAGGTGGTAGGTAACCCAGGCTATAGGATTAGATAAACACTGAGAGGTGGTAGGTAACCCAGGCTATAGGATTAGATAAACACTGAGAGGTGGTAGGTAACCCAGGCTATAAGATTAGATAAACACTGAGAAGTGGTAGGTAACCCAGGCTATAGAATTAGATAAACACTGAGAGGTGGTAGGTAACCCAGGCTATAGGATTAGATAAACACTGAGAGGTGGTAGGTAACCCAGGCTATAGGATTAGATAAACACTGAGAGGTGGAAGGTAACCCAGGCTATAGGATTAGATAAACACTGAGAGGTGGTAGGTAACCCAGGCTACAGGATTAGATAAACACTGAGGGGTGGTAGGTAACCCAGGCTATAGGATTAGATAAACACTGAGGGGTGGTAGGTAATCCAGGCTATAGGATTAGATAAACACTGAGAGGTGGTAGGTAACCCAGGCTATAGGATTAGATAAACGCTGAGAAGTGGTAGCTAACCCAGGCTATAGGATTAGATAAACACTGAGGGGTGGTAGGTAACCCAGGCTATAAGATTAGATAAACACTGAGAAGTGGTAGGTAACCCAGGCTATAGGATTAGATAAACACTGAGAAGTGGTAGGTAACCCAGGCGATAGGATTAGATAAACACTGAGAAGTGGTAGGTAACCCAGGCTATAGGATTAGATAAACACTGAAAAGTGGTAGGTAACCCAGGCTACAGGATTAGATAAACACTGAGAGGTGGTAGCTAACCCAGGCTATAGGATTAGATAAACACTGAGAAGTGGTAGCTAACCCAGGCGATAGGATTAGATAAACACTGAGAAGTGGTAGCTAACCCAGGCGATAGGATTAGATAAACACTGAGAAGTGGTAGCTAACCCAGGCGATAGGATTAGATAAACACTGAAAAGTGGTAGGTAACCCAGGCTACAGGATTAGACAAACACTGAGAAGTGGTAGGTAACCCAGGCTATAGAATTAGATAAACACTGAGAGGTGGTAGGTAACCCAGGCTATAGGATTAGATAAACACTGAGAGGTGGTAGGTAACCCAGGCTATAGGATTAGATAAACACTGAGAAGTGGTAGGTAACCCAGGCTATAGGATTAGATAAACACTGAGAAGTGGTAGGTAACCCAGGCTATAGGATTGTCGTCCTCTCAGCAGTGGGATGTGTCTGGGAGTGTGAGACAGATTGACGCTGTCCTTCTCTCTACAGTGGGATGTGTCTGGGGGGTAACTCTTTACCCCGTTCAAAGGCACTTAAATCTTTTGTCTTGCCCATTCACACTGTGAATGGGACACATACACAGTCCATGTCTCAATTGTCTCAAGGCTTAAAGATCCTTCTTTAACCCGTCTCCTCCCCTTCATCTACACTGATTGAAGTGGATTTAACAAGTGACATCAATAAGGGATCATATCTTTCACCTGGGTTCACCTGGTCAGTCTATGACATGGAAAGAGCAGGTGTTCTTAATGTTTTGTACACTCAGTGTATAGTACACTACTTTGGACCAGAACTCTAATGGCCCTAGTCCATAGTAGTGCACTACTTTGGACCAGAACTCTAATGGCCCTAGTCCATAGTAGTGCACTACTTTGGACCAGAACTCTAATGGCCCTAGTCAATAGTAGTGCACTACTTTGGACCAGAACTCTAATGGCCCTAGTCAATAGTAGTGCACTACTTTGGACCAGAACTCTAATGGCCCTAGTCAATAGTAGTGCACTACTTTGGACCAGAACTCTAATGGCCCTAGTCAATAGTAGTGCACTACTTTGGACCAGAACTCTAATGGCCCTAGTCAATAGTAGTGCACTACTTTGGACCAGAACTCTAATGGCCCTAGTCAATAGTAGTGCACTACTTTGGACCAGAACTCTAATGGCCCTAGTCAATAGTAGTGCACTACTTTGGACCAGAACTCTAATGGCCCTAGTCAATAGTAGTGCACTACTTTGGACCAGAACTCTAATGGCCCTAGTCAATAGTAGTCAGGAATAGGGGGCCAATTGGGACACGCACACAGAGAACATGGAAATGCTCGTGAAAAGGGCAATGAGACCTGGAGAAATAACCTCCTTGGAGAATTCTCCTGCACAGAAAAAAGCATTTTCTGCCCACGTAAAATCCCACCTAGAGAGAGTAAGAGAGAGAGAGGTGGAGAGAGAAATAGAGAGAGGGGGAAAGATAGAGGGAGAGAGAGACATAGAGAGAGAGAGAGAGAGACAGAGAGATAGAGAGAGAGAGAGAGAGAGAGAGAGAGAGAGAGAGAGAGAGAGAGAGAGAGAGAGAGAGAGAGAGAGAGACAGATAGATAGATAGATAGATAGATAGATAGATAGATAGATAGATAGATGATAGATGGATGATAGATAGATGATAGATAGACAGATAGATAGATGATAGATAGATGATAGATAGATAGACAGACAGACAGACAGACAGATAGATAGATAGAGACAGAAAAAAAGTGGAAATAAAGGCAGACAGAGAAAGGTAGATAAGGAGAGTGAGAATGAGAAAAAGAGAGCGAGATGCAGAGAGATTCTCCATGTTTTCTAAATGTGCAACCTCCTAGCCTGCGCTCCATAACAGGCATTCACTCTCATTACCTGAAGAAAGACTGTCGCCATTAAATTGAAATGTAATTTGCGAAATTGTGTTTTAATGTAGCTATTCAGTCCGGCCGCTTCCAATGACGGTTTCCGTTGGAACCTCTCCTCGCGGCCATTTAATTGAGCTAATGGAGGAAGCTGCTAATGGTCTGCTTTATCTTACACAGCTTTGGTGACATTTCATCAGGCCTGGTGGTTGATTTTCCTCCAGACTGACGCCGTTGTGTTAAGCCCATAGTCACACATAGCCTACACACAGCGTAGCAACGACACACACACACACAAACACACACCTACACTCAAAGCATATTGGACGTGGTTGAGAAACAGCCCCAACAAAACCAAACCAATGTGTAATTTGTAGACTTCATCACAGCAGACAGAACGACCGCTGTCTGGGTAGAGGGAGGCTTAATTCAACCGTAATAACACTAGGTATTCATGAGGCAAGGTGAAGTATGTTTCTGATCAGTTAGAACCAGCCTGGACCTACTGCCCCGCCCTATACAGACACTGGCACATGCTTTACACTGGTAACGGGGCCGTTTGGTTCATATCCAGTTCTATCTGCGGTTGGGTTATTGCTTCGGGCACCAAGCAGCCATAAAGGTTTCATTTAACTGGTTGTTCGGGAATAACATAAATATATCCATGTGAGAGCGCACACGCACGCACGCGCGCGCGCCCGCGACCATAATCAATCAGTCACGTTTGAGCTCCATTTCGTACATATCAAATCACTATATCAAACACCATCTGTCCTTGTACTGAAAGAGATGATCTAACAATTACATTATGTTCACATAGGACACACACAGACACACACACACACACACACACACACACACACACACACAACCCAAAAGTTGAACTTGTTCTCGGGGGGGAAAAGGCTAGGCTAGGCTAATACATAAACAGGCTATAAAATATGAACTAACAACACGTGGCGAAAAAGAGAAAAAAAAAAACGATCTGTCTAGTTCAAATAGGCAACCAAATATAGTCCTAAACAGCTGCTAGGTAGATAGGTTCAAATCAAAAACCGTGTCTGTTTTTGAATTTTGAAAATGGAAAGCAGAGGAGCGAAGGACTATCCATTCTGTTCGTGTCGGTTGCGCCTAGGGACCACCTACCAATCTGTATTCTGTCAACCGGGTTTTAAAATCCCTCCCTTGTCACGGACACGGCAAATCCTATAGGCCGAGAGTCGTACCCACCTCTTCAAATCTATTGGTTAGCGCTGCATCCGTAACAATGTTTAACGCACCATGAGTTGAGCAGAGTTTAGTCCGAGAGAAGCGCTGCAACCGTGATGAACAGACCCGCATGGGGTAACATAATAAACCAACCGACTACATACAGGCTACCTACGTTCACAGACAATATCAACTGTGGAGCGGTTTTTGAATAAGGACCGGTGTTAATGAGACATTGACCATAACCCACCGCTGTCTGTCTGTCTGAACCGACAAGGACATGCCGCTATATGAGAACGTGTAATCAAAACGGGCATCAGTGCAGTACACGGGACCGATAATCACGTCTCTAATAACCTCCGTGGATCTATATTTTCCATTTGGGAATCTTCCCAAGCTCTTCTCTCAGAAACGTTCTCCTCGAGGAATCTGGTGACTCACTGCGCGCGCCGCGACGGTAAAGGCAATCCTCTGCATTCTAATCAGCGGCGCCGGGAGAACGGAGAGGAGAACGGAGAGGAGAACGGAGAACGAGCTCATTGACATTACAGTCATACTTTTCTGGAGCACCTTCTACTTCTATAGCTGAGCCCGCGCCACTGAGGCGCTGCTAGTGTGCGTCGGTCGGAGCTGGTTGGTGGCTTCGTTCTCGCCACCCGGGGAAGGAATAGCAGGGTGACGGACCGAGCGACGGGATTTGGGTTTTAACATAAACCAAAAAAAAAAACCTGGGATTATTTTGTATTTTGTATTTAACCTGATACCTTTCGGTAAGTGGATGTGTTTACCTCTTCTCCGGTCCGCTGTCGTAGCGCAGGTGTTTACTATAGGATTGATATTCTCACCAGGCAGGCTATAGCGCGTTTCAAACGGATAAACGGATAACGGGAGTTTTTACCGAACCTCTCCAGTCTCTCGGTTTTGTGGATGCAACAGCTTCTGAGAAGCCACGAGCCTCGCCAGCACAGGGATGAGCTGGAACGGAATAAATAGGAGTCTTGATTCTAGTCTTGTTTTGTGTCTCGGTATTTATGTATTTCCCTTTGGATCGTTTTAAATAGGCGGATTATGCTAATTTGGTAATGCGTGTAAGAGGCTCATTTTAACGCATTTCCTATTCAGAAGGGTGACTCAAATCGGGTGGCTATATAGCTATTGATTTAGATATGTCTATACATTTGTCTATTTCTTTAGTTATAAACTGCCGGATGTGTCACAGGGGGGAAAAACGACATATTTATTCATACTTATGACCGTTGTCATCTACAGCCTAATAACCAATCTGAATGATCCTATTGAAGCGCATGTGTCAGATGTCCTATAGCACACGCATAGTTTATAGAGCACATATCCATAGGATCAAACGGGACAACTACACAACAGCAGTATTGTGTGTCATTAAGCACTGCGTCTCCCCGACGCTTCTCAAGGTTACCTAATTGACAGGCTATCCCCCATCCATTGTGGGAATGATTTACGCATTAGTTGTGCGTTTCATGTTGAAGGACTCAAGTCACTGCATATTCACCCCCACAGCTAGGGATATTATCCTCATCTAGTCAAGACGATTCATTATGTCTAGTATATTGATATATAAATACACTTTATTAACATAATATTATTATTTACCCCCTTGTGTTTCAGGCAAGAGAGCGACAGAGAGAGCACGGGAACGCATAACGGCTATTCTATTCGGTTGGAGACAGACCAGGTTATTCCTGAGATGAGCCTGGGCGGTTCAACTGCATTTAAATTAGGTGTTCGCGAGCACCACCGTTTTCTGTAAGGGGAAAAGGAGAGCGAGAGAGAAAAGGGAATTTAAATCGGTGCTGTAGAATGACTTCTACATTCCACGATGAACGGAACTGTGTGTTTGATCCTGAATGGTAGAAATCACCCATTTTGTGTTGAAGAAATCAACAGGTCGGAGTCGGAAGCGTAAAAAAAAAAATATCCCTCGAAATAAAATTTAAAAAAAAACCTCTCACCGAAGGATGTATCTTTCTATTTTATGTTTCCTTCTCCTGTGGGCTCAAGCCCTGGCTTTGAAAAACTTGAATTATTCCGTTAATGAAGAACAAGGACCGGGGACGGTTATAGGGAACATCGCCAAAGATGCTAAACTCGGTCTCGGGCAAGGCGGACAGGGGAAGAAATCCAACTTCAGGGTTTTGGAGAATTCAGCACCACATCTCATTGATGTGGACCCTGAGAGCGGGCTGCTCTATACCAAGCAACGCATCGACAGGGAAACACTGTGTCGGCGGAACCCCAAGTGCCAGCTCTCCATGGAGGTATTTGCTAACGACAAAGAGATCTGCATGATTAAAGTAGATATAGTCGACATCAACGACAACTCGCCCACGTTTCCTTCCGATCAGATTGATATTGACATTTCTGAGAACGCTGCCCCGGGCACCCGCTTCCCGCTGACTAGCGCTCATGACCCGGACGCTGGCGAGAACGGGTTGAAAACCTATCAGATCACACGCGACGACTACAATCTATTTTCTCTGGATGTAAAATCCCGCGGGGACGGAACTAAATTTCCCGAGTTAGTTATCCAACGGCCGTTAGACCGGGAGGAACGTAACCATCACACCCTCATCCTAACCGCTACGGACGGTGGGGAGTATCCCAGATCAGGGACCATGCAGATTAATGTGAAAGTTATTGACTCTAACGATAACAGCCCTGTGTTTGAACAGCCCTCTTATGTTGTAGAAATCCCAGAAAACTCCCCACCTGGGAAAGTATTGATCGATTTAAACGCCACAGACCCAGACGAGGGGTCCAATGGCCAGGTGGTGTATTCATTCAGCGGTTATGCCCCGGATAGAATCAGAGAACTCTTCTCTATAGATTCTAGAACGGGAGTGATAAAAATCCAAGGAGAGATTGACTATGAGGAGAACCCTATTATAGAAATAGATGTTCAGGCAAAGGATTTAGGCCCTAACCCCATCCCAGGCCACTGTAAAGTAACTGTGAACGTGATTGACAGGAATGACAACTGGCCTTCCATAGGGTTTGTGTCTGTGAGGCAGGGGGCCATTAGCGAGGCAGCCCCACCAGGCACGGTCATCGCCCTGGTCAGAGTCACGGATAAAG
The DNA here is from genome assembly GCA_030435695.1 of Brachymystax lenok tsinlingensis. Taxonomy (NCBI): domain Eukaryota; kingdom Metazoa; phylum Chordata; class Actinopteri; order Salmoniformes; family Salmonidae; genus Brachymystax; species Brachymystax lenok. Next base: position 55,923,676 of record CM059814.1, on the reverse strand, counting down.
ATTCTGGGAGGAACGGGAAGCTCCAGTGTAGAGTCTTGGGGAACGTTCCGTTTAAACTGGAGGAGAACTACGACAACTTCTACACCGTGGTGACGGACAGGCCTCTGGACAGAGAACAGCAGGACGAATACAACGTCACCATCGTCGCCAAGGACAACGGCACGCCGCCCCTTAACTCCACCAAGTCGTTCACGGTGAAGATTCTAGACGAGAACGATAATGTTCCGCGCTTCACCAAAGCCGTGTACCTGCTCCAGGTGCCGGAGAACAACATCCCTGGGGAGTATCTGGGTTCCGTCCTCGCTCTAGACCCGGACCTGGGCCAGAACGGAACCGTGTTCTACTCCATCCTCAACTCCAACGTGAGCGGAGGAGACGTCAACACCTTTGTGAACGTGAACGCGGCCAACGGGGCAATCTACGCCGTGAGGTCATTCAACTACGAACAAATCAAATTCTTTGATTTTAAGGTCTTAGCGAAGGATGCTGGGTCTCCCCACCTGGAGAGCAACACCACGGTCAGAGTCAGCGTCTTGGACGTTAACGACAATATCCCCGTCATCGTTCTCCCGCTGCTCCTGAATGACACGGCAGAGATCCACGTGCCACGCAACGTCGGCGTAGGTTACGTCATCACCACGGTGAGGGCGGTCGACAACGACTACGGCGAGAGCGGGCGATTGACCTACGAGATCTCTGACGGTAACGAGGAGCATCTGTTCGAGATGGACCCGGTGACGGGCGAGGTGCGGACCTCTCACCCCTTCTGGGAGGACGTCAGCCCCACGGTGGAGCTGATCATCAGGGTGATGGACCACGGGAAGCCCACCCTCACCACCGCCGCACGCCTCATCGTCAAGGCCTACAGCGGGCCGCTGCCGGGCGGGGAGCCCCACATCAACGAAGAGCATCACAACTGGGACACCTCGCTCCCTCTCATCGTCACCTTATCCATCATCTCCATGATGCTGCTGGCTGCCATGGTAACCATCGCCGTGAAGTGCAAACGGGAGAACAAGGAGATCAGGACGTACAACTGCCGCATCGCAGAGTACTCTCACCCGCAGCTGGGCAAAGGCAAGAAGAAGAAAATCAACAAGAATGACATCATGCTGGTTCAGAGCGAGGTGGAGGAACGGGACGCCATGAACGTCATGAACGTGGTGAGCTCGCCATCGCTCGCCACCTCACCCATGTATTTCGATTACCAGACGCGGCTGCCGCTGAGCTCGCCCAGGTCGGAGGTCATGTACCTCAAGCCCACGGCCAACAACCTGTCGGTGCCCCAGGGACACGGCGGCGGCGGCTGTCACACGTCCTTCACTGGCCCGGTGACTAACACCACAGATACCCCCAGTAACAGGATGTCCATTATACAGGTAGGAACAAGATACCATTAAACTAGGTTTTTATTGATTTATGTATACCTGATTTGTTTAGGTTACCAGGGGAGTCTCATTAAGATTCAAATTCCTTCCTGTGGAATGGAAATTAGTGTTTTGGCTTTACGTGTGTCTGACACAGCAAACAGACAGAAAGCAGGACAACATTCGGTTCTAAAGGACAGCGGTGTGATTATCCACCATAACACAACATATTCCTTCCTCCTACCCTCATCCATCTCCTCGGCATCAGCCTTTTCCTCTCTACTTAATGGACTGATGGGCTGGAGTGTAGGTATAGTGTAACACGAGAGAGAGAGATAGAGTTGGAGATATGGAAAGAGAGAGAGGGAGAGAGTTGGAGATGGAGAGAGGTGAGAGGTGAGTGTGAGAGAGTTGGATATATGGAATGAGAGAGAGGGAGAGAGAGAGAGTTGGAGATATGGAATGAGAGAGAGGGAGAGAGAGAGAGTTGGAGATATGGAAAGAGAGAGAGGGAGAGAGTTGGAGATGGAGAGAGGTGAGAGGTGAGTGTGAGAGAGTTGGATATATGGAATGAGAGAGAGGGAGAGAGAGAGAGTTGGAGATATGGAAAGAGAGAGAGGGAGACAGAGAGAGTTGGAGATATGGAATGAGAGAGAGGGAGAGAGAGAGAGTTGGAGATATGGAAAGAGAGAGAGGGAGAGAGAGAGAGTTGGAGATATGGAAAGAGAGGGAGAGAGAGTTGGAGAGTTGGAGATATGGAAAGAGAGAGAGAGAGAGAGAGAGAGAGAGTTGGAGATATGGAAAGAGAGGGAGAGAGAGTTGGAGAGTTGGAGATATGGAAAGAGAGAGAGAGACAGAGAGAACGAGAGAGAGGTGGGGTGCATGTGACAGGCAGGTCATGCTGTACATCGTGGAGAGAGAGAGAGAGAGAGAGTGGAGCCGGTGACATCATGACAAATCGATTCCGTTTAATATTTAGGAAGATGTATTATGTCTTGAAATCCACGCCAGACCTCTTCAATCTGACTTCCCTCCACAGCCGTTTTATTGCAGAATTACAGTGAATGCATCTCTTAGCGTTGGGGTAGGAATCCACTCAGTTACATAGCTGACTATATATTACATTTGATTGTTTTGACAATATCGCAATGTTATTTTTACACTAGTTGGCTGTACCTGCACCAGAACTCCAGTGTTGTTCCTTCCATAGCTTGTTCTCCATCTTTTTAACTAGGGAGCCAGTTTGATTTCAGCATTGTTTTCTCATGCTCTGTCTTGTCCCTCTGCCGCAGACATAATGGTGAGCAATACGTTTTGGGACATCAAATCACAAAATAAAAAAATCACAGTATCGAATAGTGAGAAGCGCAGTTCCGTTATGGCATCGACACATAGGTATGGTGTTGATATTGTGTTGTGAGGTCCCTGGTGATTCCCAGCCCTGACATCTCTGTGGGAGGAAGGACAAGCGGCTGATATGTGATGGAGTTGTGATGGAGGGCAATGTTTTTAAACAATACCACCTACTGGTTATGAACCTCTTGGCTGAGGCCTACTCTATAGATATTTCAGATTGTTTTGACCAATCCCCAATCGTGCTCCAGTACTTATGGTTAAAATGTCATGGTGCCGTAATAAGGTCCTCTAAAACAGTGCTCTAATCATCCTGTTTTTACCAGCAATGAAAGGGCTCTACGTTTTATTTAACCGAGGCAAGTCAGTTAATAAGAACACATTCTTATTTACATTGATGGCTTAGGAACAGTGGGTTAACTGCCTTGTTCAGGAGGCAGAACAACAGATTTTTACCTTGTCAGCTCTGGGATTTGATCTAGCAACCTTTCGGTTACTGGCCCAACGCTCTAACCACCAGGCTACCTGCCGACGTCACGTCAATATTCTAACTTCCAGGGTTTTTATGCATCTTGTTTGTTTTCGTCACGTCCAGAGGATGTTTTCGTCACGTCCAGAGGATGTTTTCGTCACGTCCAGAGGATGTTTTCGTCACGTCCAGAGGATGTTTTCGTCACGTCCAGAGGATGTTTTCGTCACGTCCAGAGGATGTTTTCGTCACGTCCAGAGGATGTTTTCGTCACGTCCAGAGGATGTTTTCGTCACGTCCAGAGGATGTTTTTGTCACATCCAGAGGATGTGTGTGGTTATGGGTAGAGAATGGAGCTCTTCTTCTCAGATATACATGTGTTCAATATTACGCATAGTGTATGTTGGGTTAATAACTGTTCTATCTGGGTTCTATCTGATAGGTTATTGGGTTCTAATAGTTATATTATTGGGTTCTAACTGATATATTATTGAATTCTATTTGATAGGTTATTAAGTTCTAATAGATTTATTATTGGGTTCTAATAGATATATTATTGGGTTCTAACTGATATATTATTGGGTTCTATCTGATATATTATTGGGTTCTAACTGATATATTATTGGTTTCTAACTGATATATTATTGGGTTCTAACTGATATATTATTGGTTTCTAACTGATATATTATTGGGTTCTAACTGATATATTATTAGGTTCTAACTGATATATTATTGGGTTCTATCTGATATATTATTGGGTTCTAACTGATATATTATTGGGTTCTAACTGATATATTATTGGGTTCTAACTGATATATTATTGGGTTCTAATAGATATATTATTGGGTTCTATCTGATAGATTATTGGGTTCTATCTGATATATTATTGGGTTCTAACTGATATATTATTGGGTTCTAACTGATATATTATTGGGTTCTATCTGATATATTATTGGGTTCTAACTGATATATTATTGGGTTCTAACTGATATATTATTGGGTTCTAACTGATATATTATTGGGTTCTAACTGATATATTATTGGGTTGTAACTAATGTATTATTGGGTTCTAACTGATATATTATTGGGTTCTAATATATATATTATTGGGTTCTAACTGATATATTATTGGGTTCTAACTGATATATTATTGGGTTCTAATAGATAGATATATTATTGGTTTCTAACTGATATATTATTGGGTTCTAATAGATATATTATTGGGTTCTAACTAATATATTATTGGGTTCTAATAGATATATTATTAGGTTGTAACTGATATATTATTGGGTTCTAATAGATATATTATTGGGTTCTAACTAATATATTATTGGGTTCTAATATATATATTATTAGGTTGTAACTGATATATTATTGGGTTCTAATAGATATATTATTGGGTTCTAACTAATATATTATTGGGTTCTAATATATATATTATTGGGTTCTAACTGATATATTATTGGGTTCTAACTGATATATTATTGGGTTCTAATAGATATATTATTGGGTTCTAATAGATATATTATTGGGTTCTAACTGATATATTATTGGGTTCTTACTGATATATTATTGGGTTCTAACTGATATATTATTGGGTTCTAATAGATATATTATTGGGTTGTAACTGTATATACCCACTGTATGTCAACTGACCCCTCCCTGAGAAGGCTTGGAAGTCCATAAGCTTCGTCTTTATCCATGTGTAATCTGCAGGGCTCATAATTCTACCTGTTGTACTACTACAGTGTCTTAATCAGGACTTTAACCTGGTCTGACATGTCTTTAAACAGGCTTAGTGCCACAGACAGAGAGAGACACACTGGAGGGATGAGGGAGTTGTCAGGGGGGCTAAGCCAAATCACCCCTCTGTCCACACAAAGAGGGTTTAACTAGGAACAGAGAAGAGCAGACATTTCAGACAAAGACGCAGCAGTAGTATCTGTAGTCTGTAGCATGTGGCTAGCTGGGGGCTCACAGCAGTAGTATCTGTAGTCTGTAGCATGTGGCTAGCTGGGGGCTCACAGCAGTAGTATCTGTAGTCTGTAGCATGTGGCTAGCTGGGGGCTCACAGCAGTAGTATCTGTAGTCTGTAGCATGTGGCTAGCTGGGGGCTCACAGCAGTAGTATCTGTAGTCTGTAGCATGTGGCTAGCTGGGGGCTCACAGCAGTAGTATCTGTAGTCTGTAGCATGTGGCTAGCTGGGGGCTCACAGCAGTAGTATCTGTAGTCTGTAGCATGTGGCTGGCTGGGGGCTCACAGCAGTAGTATCTGTAGTCTGTAGCATGTGGCTAGCTGGGGGCTCACAGCAGTAGTATCTGTAGTCTGTAGCATGTGGCTGGCTGGGGGCTCACAGCAGTAGTATCTGTAGTCTGTAGCATGTGGCTGGCTGGGGGCTCACAGCAGTAGTATCTGTAGTCTGTAGCATGTGGCTGGCTGGGGGCTCACAGCAGTAGTATCTGTAGTCTGTAGCATGTGGCTAGCTGGGGGCTCACAGCAGTAGTATCTGTAGTCTGTAGCATGTGGCTGGCTGGGGGTTCACAGCAGTAGTATCTGTAGTCTGTAGCATGTGGCTGGCTGGGGCTCACAGCAGTAGTATCTGTAGTCTGTAGCATGTGGCTGGCTGGGGCTCACAGCAGTAGTATCTGTAGTCTGTAGCATGTGGCTGGCTGGGGCTCACAGCAGTAGTATCTGTAGTCTGTAGCATGTGGCTGGCTGGGGGCTCACAGCAGTAGTATCTGTAGTCTGTAGCATGTGGCTGGCTGGGGGCTCACAGCAGTAGTATCTGTAGTCTGTAGCATGTGGCTGGCTGGGGGCTCACAGCAGTAGTATCTGTAGTCTGTAGCATGTGGCTGGCTGGGGCTCACAGCAGTAGTATCTGTAGTCTGTAGCATGTGGCTGGCTGGGGGCTCACAGCAGTAGTATCTGTAGTCTGTAGCATGTGGCTGGCTGGGGGCTCACAGCAGTAGTATCTGTAGTCTGTAGCATGTGGCTGGCTGGGGCTCACAGCAGTAGTATCTGTAGTCTGTAGCATGTGGCTGGCTGGGGGCTCACAGCAGTAGTATCTGTAGTCTGTAGCATGTGGCTGGCTGGGGTTCACAGCAGTAGTATCTGTAGTCTGTAGCATGTGGCTGGCTGGGGGCTCACAGCAGTAGTATCTGTAGTCTGTAGCATGTGGCTGGCTGGGGCTCACAGCAGTAGTATCTGTAGTCTGTAGCATGTGGCTGGCTGGGGGCTCACAGCAGTAGTATCTGTAGTCTGTAGCATGTGGCTGGCTGGGGCTCACAGCAGTAGTATCTGTAGTCTGTAGCATGTGGCTGGCTGGGGGCTCACAGCAGTAGTATCTGTAGTCTGTAGCATGTGGCTGGCTGGGGGCTCACAGCAGTAGTATCTGTAGTCTGTAGCATGTGGCTGGCTGGGGGCTCACAGCAGTAGTATCTGTAGTCTGTAGCATGTGGCTAGCTGGGGGCTCACAGCAGTAGTATCTGTAGTCTGTAGCATGTGGCTGGCTGGGGCTCACAGCAGTAGTATCTGTAGTCTGTAGCATGTGGCTGGCTGGGGGCTCACAGCAGTAGTATCTGTAGTCTGTAGCATGTGGCTGGCTGGGGGCTCACAGCAGTAGTATCTGTAGTCTGTAGCATGTGGCTGGCTGGGGGCTCACAGCAGTAGTATCTGTAGTCTGTAGCATGTGGCTGGCTGGGGCTCACAGCAGTAGTATCTGTAGTCTGTAGCATGTGGCTGGCTGGGGGCTCACAGCAGTAGTATCTGTAGTCTGTAGCATGTGGCTGGCTGGGGGCTCACAGCAGTAGTATCTGTAGTCTGTAGCATGTGGCTGGCTGGGGCTCACAGCAGTAGTATCTGTAGTCTGTAGCATGTGGCTGGCTGGGGGCTCACAGCAGTAGTATCTGTAGTCTGTAGCATGTGGCTGGCTGGGGGCTCACAGCAGTAGTATCTGTAGTCTGTAGCATGTGGCTGGCTGGGGGCTCACAGCAGTAGTATCTGTAGTCTGTAGCATGTGGCTGGCTGGGGGCTCACAGCAGTAGTATCTGTAGTCTGTAGCATGTGGCTGGCTGGGGGCTCACAGCAGTAGTATCTGTAGTCTGTAGCATGTGGCTGGCTGGGGCTCACAGCAGTAGTATCTGTAGTCTGTAGCATGTGGCTGGCTGGGGCTCACAGCAGTAGTATCTGTAGTCTGTAGCATGTGGCTGGCTGGGGGCTCACAGCAGTAGTATCTGTAGTCTGTAGCATGTGGCTGGCTGGGGGCTCACAGCAGTAGTATCTGTAGTCTGTAGCATGTGGCTGGCTGGGGCTCACAGCAGTAGTATCTGTAGTCTGTAGCATGTGGCTGGCTGGGGGCTCACAGCAGTAGTATCTGTAGTCTGTAGCATGTGGCTGGCTGGGGGCTCACAGCAGTAGTATCTGTAGTCTGTAGCATGTGGCTGGCTGGGGGCTCACAGCAGTAGTATCTGTAGTCTGTAGCATGTGGCTGGCTGGGGGCTCACAGCAGTAGTATCTGTAGTCTGTAGCATGTGGCTGGCTGGGGGCTCACAGCAGTAGTATCTGTAGTCTGTAGCATGTGGCTGGCTGGGGCTCACAGCAGTAGTATCTGTAGTCTGTAGCATGTGGCTGGCTGGGGGCTCACAGCAGTAGTATCTGTAGTCTGTAGCATGTGGCTGGCTGGGGGCTCACAGCAGTAGTATCTGTAGTCTGTAGCATGTGGCTGGCTGGGGGCTCACAGCAGTAGTATCTGTAGTCTGTAGCATGTGGCTGGCTGGGGGCTCACAGCAGTAGTATCTGTAGTCTGTAGCATGTGGCTGGCTGGGGGCTCACAGCAGTAGTATCTGTAGTCTGTAGCATGTGGCTGGCTGGGGGCTCACAGCAGTAGTATCTGTAGTCTGTAGCATGTGGCTGGCTGGGGCTCACAGCAGTAGTATCTGTAGTCTGTAGTCTGTAGCATGTGGCTGGCTGGGGGCTCACAGCAGTAGTATCTGTAGTCTGTAGCATGTGGCTGGCTGGGGGCTCACAGCAGTAGTATCTGTAGTCTGTAGCATGTGGCTGGCTGGGGCTCACAGCAGTAGTATCTGTAGTCTGTAGCATGTGGCTGGCTGGGGGCTCACAGCAGTAGTATCTGTAGTCTGTAGCATGTGGCTGGCTGGGGCTCACAGCAGTAGTATCTGTAGTCTGTAGCATGTGGCTGGCTGGGGGCTCACAGCAGTAGTATCTGTAGTCTGTAGCATGTGGCTGGCTGGGGGCTCACAGCAGTAGTATCTGTAGTCTGTAGCATGTGGCTGGCTGGGGCTCACAGCAGTAGTATCTGTAGTCTGTAGCATGTGGCTGGCTGGGGCTCACAGCAGTAGTATCTGTAGTCTGTAGCATGTGGCTGGCTGGGGGCTCACAGCAGTAGTATCTGTAGTCTGTAGCATGTGGCTGGCTGGGGGCTCACAGCAGTAGTATCTGTAGTCTGTAGCATGTGGCTGGCTGGGGGCTCACAGCAGTAGTATCTGTAGTCTGTAGCATGTGGCTGGCTGGGGGCTCACAGCAGTAGTATCTGTAGTCTGTAGCATGTGGCTGGCTGGGGGCTCACAGCAGTAGTATCTGTAGTCTGTAGCATGTGGCTGGCTGGGGCTCACAGCAGTAGTATCTGTAGTCTGTAGCATGTGGCTGGCTGGGGGCTCACAGCAGTAGTATCTGTAGTCTGTAGCATGTGGCTGGCTGGGGCTCACAGCAGTAGTATCTGTAGTCTGTAGCATGTGGCTGGCTGGGGGCTCACAGCAGTAGTATCTGTAGTCTGTAGCATGTGGCTGGCTGGGGGCTCACAGCAGTAGTATCTGTAGTCTGTAGCATGTGGCTGGCTGGGGGCTCACAGCAGTAGTATCTGTAGTCTGTAGCATGTGGCTGGCTGGGGGCTCACAGCAGTAGTATCTGTAGTCTGTAGCATGTGGCTGGCTGGGGGCTCACAGCAGTAGTATCTGTAGTCTGTAGCATGTGGCTGGCTGGGGGCTCACAGCAGTAGTATCTGTAGTCTGTAGCATGTGGCTGGCTGGGGGCTCACAGCAGTAGTATCTGTAGTCTGTAGCATGTGGCTGGCTGGGGGCTCACAGCAGTAGTATCTGTAGTCTGTAGCATGTGGCTGGCTGGGGGCTCACAGCAGTAGTATCTGTAGTCTGTAGCATGTGGCTGGCTGGGGCTCACAGCAGTAGTATCTGTAGTCTGTAGCATGTGGCTGGCTGGGGCTCACAGCAGTAGTATCTGTAGTCTGTAGCATGTGGCTGGCTGGGGGCTCACAGCAGTAGTATCTGTAGTCTGTAGCATGTGGCTGGCTGGGGGCTCACAGCAGTAGTATCTGTAGTCTGTAGCATGTGGCTGGCTGGGGGCTCACAGCAGTAGTATCTGTAGTCTGTAGCATGTGGCTGGCTGGGGGCTCACAGCAGTAGTATCTGTAGTCTGTAGCATGTGGCTGGCTGGGGGCTCACAGCAGTAGTATCTGTAGTCTGTAGCATGTGGCTGGCTGGGGGCTCACAGCAGTAGTATCTGTAGTCTGTAGCATGTGGCTGGCTGGGGCTCACAGCAGTAGTATCTGTAGTCTGTAGCATGTGGCTGGCTGGGGGCTCACAGCAGTAGTATCTGTAGTCTGTAGCATGTGGCTGGCTGGGGGCTCACAGCAGTAGTATCTGTAGTCTGTAGCATGTGGCTGGCTGGGGGCTCACAGCAGTAGTATCTGTAGTCTGTAGCATGTGGCTGGCTGGGGGCTCACAGCAGTAGTATCTGTAGTCTGTAGCATGTGGCTGGCTGGGGGCTCACAGCAGTAGTATCTGTAGTCTGTAGCATGTGGCTGGCTGGGGGCTCACAGCAGTAGTATCTGTAGTCTGTAGCATGTGGCTGGCTGGGGGCTCACAGCAGTAGTATCTGTAGTCTGTAGCATGTGGCTGGCTGGGGGCTCACAGCAGTAGTATCTGTAGTCTGTAGCATGTGGCTGGCTGGGGGCTCACAGCAGTAGTATCTGTAGTCTGTAGCATGTGGCTGGCTGGGGGCTCACAGCAGTAGTATCTGTAGTCTGTAGCATGTGGCTGGCTGGGGGCTCACAGCAGTAGTATCTGTAGTCTGTAGCATGTGGCTGGCTGGGGGCTCACAGCAGTAGTATCTGTAGTCTGTAGCATGTGGCTGGCTGGGGGCTCACAGCAGTAGTATCTGTAGTCTGTAGCATGTGGCTGGCTGGGGGCTCACAGCAGTAGTATCTGTAGTCTGTAGCATGTGGCTGGCTGGGGGCTCACAGCAGTAGTATCTGTAGTCTGTAGCATGTGGCTGGCTGGGGGCTCACAGCAGTAGTATCTGTAGTCTGTAGCATGTGGCTGGCTGGGGGCTCACAGCAGTAGTATCTGTAGTCTGTAGCATGTGGCTGGCTGGGGCTCACAGCAGTAGTATCTGTAGTCTGTAGCATGTGGCTGGCTGGGGGCTCACAGCAGTAGTATCTGTAGTCTGTAGCATGTGGCTGGCTGGGGGCTCACAGCAGTAGTATCTGTAGTCTGTAGCATGTGGCTGGCTGGGGGCTCACAGCAGTAGTATCTGTAGTCTGTAGCATGTGGCTGGCTGGGGGCTCACAGCAGTAGTATCTGTAGTCTGTAGCATGTGGCTGGCTGGGGGCTCACAGCAGTAGTATCTGTAGTCTGTAGCATGTGGCTGGCTGGGGGCTCACAGCAGTAGTATCTGTAGTCTGTAGCATGTGGCTGGCTGGGGGCTCACAGCAGTAGTATCTGTAGTCTGTAGCATGTGGCTGGCTGGGGCTCACAGCAGTAGTATCTGTAGTCTGTAGCATGTGGCTGGCTGGGGGCTCACAGCAGTAGTATCTGTAGTCTGTAGCATGTGGCTGGCTGGGGCTCACAGCAGTAGTATCTGTAGTCTGTAGCATGTGGCTGGCTGGGGGCTCACAGCAGTAGTATCTGTAGTCTGTAGCATGTGGCTGGCTGGGGGCTCACAGCAGTAGTATCTGTAGTCTGTAGCATGTGGCTGGCTGGGGCTCACAGCAGTAGTATCTGTAGTCTGTAGCATGTGGCTGGCTGGGGGCTCACAGCAGTAGTATCTGTAGTCTGTAGCATGTGGCTGGCTGGGGGCTCACAGCAGTAGTATCTGTAGTCTGTAGCATGTGGCTGGCTGGGGGCTCACAGCAGTAGTATCTGTAGTCTGTAGCATGTGGCTGGCTGGGGGCTCACAGCAGTAGTATCTGTAGTCTGTAGCATGTGGCTGGCTGGGGGCTCACAGCAGTAGTATCTGTAGTCTGTAGCATGTGGCTGGCTGGGGGCTCACAGCAGTAGTATCTGTAGTCTGTAGCATGTGGCTGGCTGGGGCTCACAGCAGTAGTATCTGTAGTCTGTAGCATGTGGCTGGCTGGGGGCTCACAGCAGTAGTATCTGTAGTCTGTAGCATGTGGCTGGCTGGGGGCTCACAGCAGTAGTATCTGTAGTCTGTAGCATGTGGCTGGCTGGGGGCTCACAGCAGTAGTATCTGTAGTCTGTAGCATGTGGCTGGCTGGGGGCTCACAGCAGTAGTATCTGTAGTCTGTAGCATGTGGCTGGCTGGGGGCTCACAGCAGTAGTATCTGTAGTCTGTAGCATGTGGCTGGCTGGGGGCTCACAGCAGTAGTATCTGTAGTCTGTAGCATGTGGCTGGCTGGGGGCTCACAGCAGTAGTATCTGTAGTCTGTAGCATGTGGCTGGCTGGGGGCTCACAGCAGTAGTATCTGTAGTCTGTAGCATGTGGCTGGCTGGGGGCTCACAGCAGTAGTATCTGTAGTCTGTAGCATGTGGCTGGCTGGGGGCTCACAGCAGTAGTATCTGTAGTCTGTAGCATGTGGCTGGCTGGGGCTCACAGCAGTAGTATCTGTAGTCTGTAGCATGTGGCTGGCTGGGGGCTCACAGCAGTAGTATCTGTAGTCTGTAGCATGTGGCTGGCTGGGGCTCACAGCAGTAGTATCTGTAGTCTGTAGCATGTGGCTGGCTGGGGGCTCACAGCAGTAGTATCTGTAGTCTGTAGCATGTGGCTGGCTGGGGGCTCACAGCAGTAGTATCTGTAGTCTGTAGCATGTGGCTGGCTGGGGGCTCACAGCAGTAGTATCTGTAGTCTGTAGCATGTGGCTGGCTGGGGGCTCACAGCAGTAGTATCTGTAGTCTGTAGCATGTGGCTGGCTGGGGCTCACAGCAGTAGTATCTGTAGTCTGTAGCATGTGGCTAGCTGGGGGCTCACAGCAGTAGTATCTGTAGTCTGTAGCATGTGGCTGGCTGGGGGCTCACAGCAGTAGTATCTGTAGTCTGTAGCATGTGGCTGGCTGGGGCTCACAGCAGTAGTATCTGTAGTCTGTAGCATGTGGCTGGCTGGGGGCTCACAGCAGTAGTATCTGTAGTCTGTAGCATGTGGCTAGCTGGGGGCTCACAGCAGTAGTATCTGTAGTCTGTAGCATGTGGCTGGCTGGGGGCTCACAGCAGTAGTATCTGTAGTCTGTAGCATGTGGCTGGCTGGGGTTCACAGCAGCAGTAGTATCTGTAGTCTGTAGCATGTGGCTGGCTGGGGGCTCACAGCAGTAGTATCTGTAGTCTGTAGCATGTGGCTAGCTGGGGGCTCACAGCAGTAGTATCTGTAGTCTGTAGCATGTGGCTAGCTGGGGCTCAGGTCTGTTTCAGTTTGGTGTCAATGACTCATGTCGTTTCTGGAGTCTCTAGTTGTTTGTCCAGACCATCTTCTATTCTAGTGGACTAACTGAGGTAGGATCATGATTCTGGTTAGTGAGGTGTTCCCATGCAGAGCCACCACTGCCTGTCGTTAGCCCCTCTCAGGATATCCGACATGCTTCTATTGTGAGGCAGCTGCAGGTCAAAGGTGACCCAGAAACCGTTGATGCTTTCTGAAGGGGGAGGGGTTCATTCTGCAGCCTCTGAGGTTCTAGTTTAAAGGTGGTGTATTATATCAGACTGCAGGCCAAATGCTCTCCTCTCTCCTCCCTCCTCTCTCCTCTCTCCTCTCTCCTCTCTCCTCCCCTCCCCTCCTCTCCCCCCTCCCCCTCATGTCTCCTCTCTCTTCTCTCCTCTCTCCTCTCTCCTCCTCCCTCCTCCTCCCCCTCCTCCTCCTCACCCACTAGTTGACCCTGTACCAGACCCACTAGTTGACCCTGTACCAGACCCACTAGTTGACCCTGTACCAGACCCACTAGTTGACCCTGTACCAGACCCACTAGTTGACCCTGTACTAGACCCACTAGTTGACCCTGTACCAGACCCACTAGTTGACCCTGTACTAGTTCCTAGGGGCTGTGTTGTGTCCCTTCCATACATTAGTCATACATGCCGCTGTATTGAATTATTTACAAGAAACCAATGTTAGAGAGAGAGAGAGAGAGAGAGAGAGAAGAGAGAGAGAGAGAGAGAGAGAGAGAGAGAGAGAGAAGAGAGAGAGAGAGAGAGAGTGAGTATCAGCTTTCATCTGAGGACAAATTTGTCCTCCTGTCTCTCTCTCTCAATTCAATTCAAAGGGCTATATTGGCATGGAAACATATGTTAACATTGCCAAAGCAAGTGAAGTAGATAATAAACAGAAGAGAAATAAACAACAACATATGATGTCTATATACAGTGCTGCAACGATGTGCAAATAGTTAAAGTACAAAAGGGGAAATAAATAAACATAAATATGGGTTGTATTTACAATGGTGTTTGTTCTTCACTGGTTGCCCTTTTATTGAGGCAACAGGTCACACATCTTGCTTCTGTGATGTCACACTGTGGTATTTCACATTTCACCCATTATGTATGGGAGTTTATTGGGTTTGTTTCCAAATTCTCTCTCTCTCTCTCTCTCTCTCTCTCTCTCTCTCTCTCTCTCTCTCTCTCTCTCTCTCTCTCTCTCTCTCTCTCTCTCTCTCTCTCTCTCTCTCTCTCTCTCTCTCTCTCTCTCTCTCTCTCTCTCTCTGTGTGTGTGTGTGTGTGTGTGTGTGTGTGTGGACAGTAACCTGAAGCTAGGCAGAGCAGAGTGACTATGGTAGAAACATCAGGAAACAAAGCCAGAATCCCCCCTCTATCGATCCAGAGCCTCTCTGCCTGTCTGTCGTTACGGCCCGGTGGGGAGGGAGGAGGAGCTAGGGAATAAATACACAAAGAAATAAGGAAGTAATATCCTGTCCATCGCACATCTGCACCTTGAGTTGCTCTCTCGCTCTCTTCCTCCTCTCCTTCGCTCTCCTTTTCTCCCTTCTCTCCTTCAGTGCCTCCTTCCCTCCCTCCTTCCCTCCCTGACATCCCAGTCTCCTCCTCCAGTCCCCCTCCAGTCTCCTGGAGGTACAAGGCCCAGCCAGTACTAACTCAACCCTCCACAGTACTACAGCTCTACAGGGTACAAGACCCAGCCAGTACTAACTCAACCCTCCACAGTACTACAGCTCTACAGGGTACAAGACCCAGCCAGTCGAGTGCAATAAAAAGCCCCAAAAGCCCCTAATTTCATTTGTGTGGGATAGGAGAAATCCCGGGCTGTGCTTGGATCTGGATGATGAAGAAGGGTAATGATGACTAATTCATCTTAAGTCGTTGAAGGGTATTACTTAGTGTGGAATCAAGGTTAAAGCCAATCCGGTATGGTGTTCCTTCTTCAAAGCCTAGAGACAGGATTTGGTAATTCATTCAAAGCACAGCATAGGAGGCAGTTGAGCCTGGCTGTCTCTGCAGCGATTGAGGATTCTTCTACCCAGGTTGCACTGGGGCCTAATGGAGGTAGCATGTGGCCAGGATATCGGCTCACGGTTGGCGGGCGGCGAGGAGGAGGAGGAGGAGGAGGATGAGTTAGCAGCGAAAGGCTTAGAACACTAACTGGATTATTTAATGTAGTACATCCCAAATAATACCCTATTCCCTACGTAGTGCACTACCTTGAACAAGACCCATGCTGTATGTCTTGCTGAGCAGCTTCTGGCAGGATTCAACGGCCAACCCTAAACAGTGCTGGGGTTGACGTGGTGAAGATCCAGACAGGATTGAACGGCCAGCCCTAAACAGTGCTGGGGTTGACGTGGTGAAGATCCAGACAGGATTAAACAGCCAACCCTAAACAGTGCTGGGGTTGACGTGGTGAAGATCCAGACAGGATTGAACGGCCAGCCCTAAACAGTGTTGGGGTTGACGTGGTGAAGATCCAGACAGGATTAAACGGCCAACCCTAAACAGTGTTGGGGTTGACGTGGTGAAGATCCAGACAGGATTAAATGGCCAACCGTAAAAAGTGCTGGGGTTGACGTGGTGAAGATCCAGACAGGATTAAACGGCCAACCCTAAACAGTGCTGGGGTTGACGTGGTGAAGATCCAGACAGGATTAAACGGCCAACCCTAAACAGTGCTGGGGTTGACGTGGTGAAGATCCAGACAGGATTAAACAGCCAACCCTAAACAGTGCTGGGGTTGACGTGGTGAAGATCCAGACAGGATTAAACAGCCAACCCTAAACAGTGCTGGGGTTGACGTGGTGAAGATCCAGACAGGATTAAACAGCCAACCCTAAACAGTGCTGGGGTTGACGTGGTGAAGATCCAGACAGGATTAAACAGCCAACCCTGAACAGTGCTGGGGTTGACGTGGTGAAGATCCAGACAGGATTAAACAGCCAACCCTGAACAGTGCTGGGGTTGACGTGGTGAAGATCCAGACAGGCCTGATGGCTATAATGGCTATAAAAGCAGCCTGTAGGTGGCGACATTTTGCCACAGCGTGGACCTGCACCTCGTTAAAAGGGAGAGAAGAGGCACTGCCATCAAGATGTCAGCCAGACCACACTGTTCAACTGACAGTGAAACAACAGGAGTCTCTGTTTGATTATAAACCATGTGACTAATGATGAGGGCCGTCCAGATGGTTGTGGTGTGAATCAGGTCGATTCTGATCAGGCACGGAAAGATGGGAGATTCCAGGCGTGCGATTTAAGCCATCAGCAGCCTGGCCGTCTCCGTGACAGCCTTTTCCATTCTCCCTCTCTCTCTCTCTCTCTCTCTCTCTCTCTCTCTCTCTCTCTCTCTCTCTCTCTCTCTCTCTCTCTCTCTCTCTCTCTCTCTCTCTCTCTCTCTCTCTCTCTCTCTCTCTCTCTCTCTCTCTCTCTCTCTCTCTCTCTCTCTCTCTCTCTCTGTCTCTCTCTCTCTCTCTCTCTCTCTCTCTCTCTCTCTCTCTCTCTCTCTCTCTCTCTCTCTCTCTCTCTCTCTTTATTGCTGCTGTGTATGTGATGATGGTGCTCAGTATTCAGTATTCAGTATTGAATTTAAATATCTCTGCTGCTTCAACACTTCAATGGGCAGAGAGTGGAACAGACTGGACTAGAGGTCCACCGATTAGGATTTTTCAACGGCGATACCGATTATTAGAGGACCAAAATAACCGGATACCGATTAATCAGCCGTTTATTTTAATTTTTATATATTTGCAACGATGACAATTACAACAGTACTGAATGAACTAAACTTAATACATAAATAAAATCAATTTAGTCTCAAATAAATAATGAAACATGCTCAATTTGGTTTAAATAATGCAAAAAACACAGTGTTAGAGAGAGTGCAATATGTGCCATGTAAGAAATCTAACGTTTAAGTTCTTTGCTCAGAACATGAGAACCGATGAAAGCTGGTGGTTCTTCGGTATTCCCAGTTAAGAAGTTTTAGGTTGTAGTTATTATAGGACTATTTCTCTCTATACCATTTGTATTTCATATACCTTTGACTATTGGATGTTCTTATAGGCACTGTGCCCAGCCTAATCTCGGGAGTTGATAGGCTTGAAGTCATAAACAGCGCAATGCTTGAAGCACAGCGAAGAGCTGCTGGCAAACGCAGGAAAGTGCTGTTTGAATGAATGCTTACGAGCCTGCTGCTGCCTGCCACCGCTCAGTCAGACTGCTCTATCAAATATCAAATCATAGACTTAATTATAATATAATAAACACACAGAAATACGAGCCTTAGGTCATTAATATGGTCAAATCCGGAAACTATCATTTCGAAAACAAAACGTTTATTCTTTCAGTGAAATGCGGAACCGTACCGTATTTTATCGAACGGGCGGCAACCCTAAGTCTGAATATTGCTGTTACATTGCACAACCTTGTCATAATGTCATAATTATGTAAAATTCTGGCAAATTGATTCCGGTCTTTGTTAGGAAGGAATGGTCTTCTCACAGTTCGCAACGAGCCAGGCGGCCCAAACTACTGCATATACCCTGACTCTGCTTGCACAGAACGCAAGAGAAGTGACACAGTTTCCCTAGTTAAAATAAATTCATGTTAGCAGGCAATATTAACTAAATATGCAGGTTTAAAAAAAAAAAAAAGTACTTGTGTGTTGATTTTTGAGAAAGGCCTTGATGTTTATGGTTCGGTACACATTGGTGCAACGACAGGGCTTTTTTTTTTCAGCGAATGCGCTTGTTAAATCATCCCCCCGTTTGGCGAAGTAGGCTGTGATTCGATGATTAATTAACAGGCACCGCATTGATTATATGCAACGCAGGACAAGCTAGTTAACCTAGTAATATCATCCACCGTGTGTAGTTAACTAGGGATTATGTGAAGATTGGTAGTTGTTTATAAGATAAGTCTAACGCTAGCTAGCAACTTGCCTTGGCTCCTTGCACTCGCGTAACAGGTGGTCAGCCTGCCATGCAGTCTCCTCGTGGAGTCCGATGTAATCGGGTCGTGATCGGCGTCCAAAAATGCCGATTACCGATTGTTATGAAATCGGCCCTAATTAATCGGCCATGCCGATTAATCGATCGACCTCTAGACTGAACACACACTGAACGGAACCGACTGAACACACTGAACAGACTGAACAGACTGAACAGATTGAATTCTCTGGGCTGTGTCTTCATCCGTCCTGCCTCAGTACTGTGTCCTCCCCTCTATCTGCAGGAAAAGATTTAGAGACAGGATGTTCGGCTGTAGCATTGCTGCCATTTATAGAAGGCAGAGGAAGTGTGTGTAATGTTTGTGTGTGTGTAGTGTAGTGTTGTGTAGTGTAGTGTGTAGTGTAGTGTAATGTGTGTGTAGTGTGTGTGTAGTGTAATGTGTGTGTAGTGTGTGTGTAGTGTAATGTGTGTGTAGTGTGTGTAGTGTAATGTGTGTGTAGTGTAGTGTTGTGTAGTGTAGTGTGTAGTGTGTGTGTAGTGTGTGTGTAGTGTGTGTGTGTGTGTATAGTGTGTGTGTAGTGTAGTGTTGTGTAGTGTGTAGTGTAGTGTTGTGTAGTGTAGTGTGTAGTGTAGTGTGTGTAGTGTAGTGTAGTGTGTAGTGTAGTGTGTGTGTAGTGCAGTGTTGTGTAGTGTGTGTGTGTAGTGTAGTGTGTGTAGTGTAGTGTAGTGTGTGTAGTGTAGTGTAGTGTTGTGTAGTGTGTAGTGTAGTGTAGTGTGTGTAGTGTGTAGTGTGTGTAGTGTAGTGTGTAGTGTAGTGTAGTGTGTAGTGTAGTGTGTAGTGGTGACAGAACAGAACATGGTGACAGAACAGAGCATGGTGACAGAACAGAGCATGGTGACAGAACAGAACATGGTGACAGAACAGAGCATGGTGACAGAACAGAACATGGTGACAGAACAGAACATGGTGACAGAACAGAGCATGGTGACAGAACAGAACATGGTGACAGAACAGAACATGGTGACAGAACAGAACATAGTGACAGAACAGAGCATGGTGACAGAACAGAGCATGGTGACAGAACAGAGCATGGTGACAGAACAGAACATGGTGACAGAACAGAACATGGTGACAGAACAGAGCATGGTGACAGAACAGAACATGGTGACAGAACAGAACATGGTGACAGAACAGAACATAGTGACAGAACAGAGCATGGTGACAGAACAGAACATGGTGACAGAACAGAGCATGGTGACAGAACAGAACATGGTGACAGAACAGAACATGGTGACAGAACAGAGCATGGTGACAGAACAGAACATGGTGACAGAACAGAACATGGTGACAGAACAGAACATGGTGACAGAACAGAGCATGGTGACAGAACAGAACATGGTGACAGAACAGAACATGGTGACAGAAGAATGTACATTGTAAAACCAGAGAATGTTTTATCAGTCCTTCACTACTGTTGTTCTACTCTGGGTGGATGTGTGTGTGTGTGTGTGTGTGTGTAGTAACGCTGCAGCACCTCTCTGAGAACCCACCTCACGCCAGCTAGATTTACTCTCATTAATAAGTCATAGAGTTGAACCAATCAGAGGCAAGAGGAAGATGTCACCATAAACATCTACCATCCCTGGCTACTTGTTTGTGTGCAGAGGGGATGAACAGAGGAGGAGAGAGGAGGGGGGAGGAGAGAGGAGGGGGAGGAGAGAGGAGGAGGAGGAGAGAGGAGGGAGGAGGGAGGAGAGAGGGAGGAGAGAGGGGAGGAGAGAGGGGGGAGTGAAGGGGGGAGGAGGGAGAGATGAGAGAGGAGGGGGGAGAGGAGAGAAAGAGAAGCCTCCCTTATTAAATCAGATGAATATCAGCATTCAGAATTCTATTTCAGATAAACTGCTTTTCATATTGATGTTTCTTCTTTCTTCAACCCCGCCTCCGTCTCTCCTCTATCTCTTCATCTCTCCATCTCTCCTCTATCTCTTCATCTCTCCATCTCTCCTCTATCTCTTCATCTCTCCATCTCTCCTCTATCTCTTCATCTCTCCATCTCTCCTCTATCTCTTCATCTCTCCATCTCTCCTCTATCTCTTCATCTCTCCATCTCTCCTCTATCTCTTCATCTCTCCATCTCTCCCTACTTGTGGGTAAATAAAATTGTATAAACTGCTTTTCATATTTATGTTTATATTTTTTTCTAGCCCTCACTCTCCATCTCTCCACCCTCCCTCCCTCTGTCGGTCTTTTCCCCCTCTCCCTCCTCTCTCTCTCTCCCTTCTTCTCCCTCCTCTCTCTCCCTCTCTATATTATATAGACACTGGTATCATCCCAACCCCTTGTTGTTTACCATATTATAGATGTATACTATATAGACACTGGTATCATCCCAACCCCTTCTTGTTTACCATATTATAGATATATTCTATATAGACACTGGTATCATCCCAACCCCTTGTTGTTTACCATATTATAGATATATACTATATAGACACTGGTATCATCCCAACCCCTTGTTGTTTACCATATTATAGATATATACTATATAGACACTGGTATCATCCCAACCCCTTGTTGTTTACCATATTATAGATATATATATTATATAAACACTGGTATCATCCCAACCCCTTGTTGTTTACCATATTATAGATATATACTATATAGACACTGGTATCATCCCAACCCCTTGTTGTTTACCATACTATAGATATATACTATATAGACACTGGTATCATCCCAACCCCTTGTTGTTTACCATATTATAGATATATATTATATAGACACTGGTATCATCCCAACCCCTTGTTGTTTACCATATTATAGATATATACTATATAGACACTGGTATCATCCCAACCCCTTGTTGTTTACCATATTATAGATGTATACTATATAGACACTGGTATCATCCCAACCCCTTGTTGTTTACCATACTATAGATATATACTATATAGACACTGGTATCATCCCAACCCCTTGTTGTTTACCATATTATAGATATATACTATATAGACACTGGTATCATCCCAACCCCTTGTTGTTTACCATATTATAGATATATACTATATAGACACTGGTATCATCCCAACCCCTTGTTGTTTACCATATTATAGATATATACTATATAGACACTGGTATCATCCCAACCCCTTGTTGTTTACCATATTATAGATATATACTATATAGACACTGGTATCATCCCAAGCCCTTGTTGTTTACCATATTATAGATATATACTATATAGACACTGGTATCATCCCAACCCCTTGTTGTTTACCATATTATAGATATATATTATATAGACACTGGTATCATCCCAAGCCCTTGTTGTTTACCATATTATAGATATATACTATATAGACACTGGTATCATCCCAAGCCCTTGTTGTTTACCATATTATAGATATATACTATATAGACACTGGTATCATCCCAACCCCTTGTTGTTTACCATATTATAGATGTATACTATATAGACACTGGTATCATCCCAACCCCTTGTTGTTTACCATATTATAGATGTATACTGTATAGACACTGGTATCATCCCAACCCCTTGTTGTTTACCATATTATAGATATATACTATATAGACACTGGTATCATCCCAACCCCTTGTTGTTTACCATATTATAGATATATACTGTATAGACACTGGTATCATCCCAACCCCTTGTTGTTTACCATATTATAGATATATACTATATAGACACTGGTATCATCCCAACCCCTTGTTGTTTACCATATTATAGATGTCTACTATATAGACACTGGTATCATCCCAACCCCTTGTTGTTTACCATATTATAGATGTATACTATATAGACACTGGTATCATCCCAACCCCTTGTTGTTTACCATATTATAGATATATACTATATAGACACTGGTATCATCCCAACCCCTTGTTGTTTACCATATTATAGATATATACTATATAGACACTGGTATCATCCCAACCCCTTGTTGTTTACCATATTATAGATGTATTATATAGACACTGGTATCATCCCAACCCCTTGTTGTTTACCATATTATAGATATATACTATATAGACACTGGTATCATCCCAACCCCTTGTTGTTTACCATATTATAGATATATACTATATAGACACTGGTATCATCCCAACCCCTTGTTGTTTACCATATTATAGATATATACTATATAGACACTGGTATCATCCCAACCCCTTGTTGTTTACCATATTATAGATATATACTATATAGACACTGGTATCATCCCAACCCCTTGTTGTTTACCATATTATAGATATATACTATATAGACACTGGTATCATCCCAACCCCTTGTTGTTTACCATATTATAGATATATACTATATAGACACTGGTATCATCCCAACCCCTTGTTGTTTACCATATTATAGATGTATTATATAGACACTGGTATCGGTACAGGCCTTTGGGGGACTGGTGTTGTGGTACTGACTGGATAGGGCACTAAGGTGAAATGTAGTGCACTATGTAGGGAGTAGGGTGCCATTTGAGCCTTTTCCATTTGCCCTGTCAATAGCCCCAGGAGGAGTTCAGCCTGAAGAATCACTACCGTTTCAGCAGAGATTTAGCAGATGAAGTGTCCATTTGTAAAGTGTAGTGTGTAAAATACTGTACACGTTTATGGAAGTGTTATGTTTTATTTATCTGTAAATTCTCCAAATCCAAGTTCCCCTGTTTAATTATTTAGAAAGGCTGTATTGGCTGGGTCATTCTGACTGCTGGTGGTGTGTGTGTGTGTGTGTGTCTGTGTCTGTGTGTGTGTCTGTCTGTGTGTGTCTGTGTGTGTGTGTGTGTCTGTGTGTGTGTGTGTCTGTGTCTGTGTCTGTGTCTGTGTGTCTGTGTCTGTGTCTGTGTGTGTGTGTGTCTGTGTCTGTGTGTGTGTGTGTGTCTGTGTGTGTCTGTGTCTGTGTCTGTGTCTGTGTGTCTGTGTCTGTGTCTGTGTCTGTGTGTGTGTGTGTGTCTGTGTCTGTGTCTGTGTCTGTGTCTGTGTGTGTGTGTGTGTGTGTGTGTGTGTGTGTGTGTCTGTGTCTGTGTCTGTGTGTGTGTGTGTGTGTGTGTGTGAGTGTGTGTGTGTGTGTGTGTGGAGACCTGAAGTCCCATAAGAATAGTAAACAAACAACAATTTGACCAACTGGGGCCATTTTGTTCATCCCCACTAGGTCAAATGCTATTTCTAGGGGGTTCAGGGTTCAGGTTAGAATTAGTGTTCGGGTTAGAAATTACGTTATGGGTTAGGAGCTAAGGTTAGTTTAAGGGTTAGGCTCTCTCCTCTTCTTTATGTGGATTAGATATGTCATGACTTAAAGAAAAGAGTCTTTCCTGATATGTCAAACCGTGTTATACTACACCTAACCCTGTTGATACCGTGTTATACTGCACCTAACCATGTTGATACCGTGTTATACTACACCTAACCCTGTTGATGCCGTGTTATACTGCACCTAACCATGTTGATACCGTGTTATACTACACCTAACCCTGTTGATACCGTGTTATACTGCACCTAACCATGTTGATACCGTGTTATACCACACCTAACCCTGTTGATGCCGTGTTATACTACACCTAATCCTGTTGATACCGTGTTATACCACACCTAACCCTCTTGATACCGTGTTATACCACACCTAACCATGTTGATACCGTGTTATACCACACCTAACCATGTTGATACCGTGTTATACCACACCTAACCCTGTTGATGCCGTGTTATACTACACCTAATCCTGTTGATACCGTGTTATACTGCACCTAACCATGTTGATGCCGTGTTATACCACACCTAATCCTGTTGATACCGTGTTATACTGCACCTAACCATGTTGATGCCGTATTATACCACACCTAACCCTGTTGATGCCGTGTTATACCACACCTAACCCTGTTGATACCGTGTTATACTGCACCTAACCATGTTGATGCCGTGTTATACCACACCTAACCCTGTTGATACCGTGTTGTACTGCACCTAACCCTGTTGATGCCGTGTTATACTACACCTAACCCTGTTGATGCCGTGTTATACCACACCTAAACCTGTTGATACCGTGTTATACTGCACCTAACCCTGTTGATACCGTGTTGTACTGCACCTAACCATGTTGATGCCGTGTTATACTGCCCCTAACCCTGTTGATACCGTGTTATACTACACCTAACCCTGTTGATGCCGTGTTATACCACACCTAACCCTGTTGATACCGTGTTATACTACACCTAACCCTGTTGATACCGTGTTATACTGCACCTAACCATGTTGATACCGTGTTATACTGCACCTAACCATGTTGATACCGTGTTATACCACACCTAACCCTGTTGATGCCGTGTTATACTGCACCTAATCCTGTTGATGCCGTGTTATACTACACCTAATCCTGTTGATGCCGTGTTATACTACACCTAATCCTGTTGATGCCGTGTTATACCACACCTAACCCTGTTGATACCGTGTTATACTGCACCTAATCCTGTTGATGCCGTGTTATACTACACCTAACCCTGTTGATGCCGTGTTATACCACACCTAACCCTGTTGATACCGTGTTATACTGCACCTAACCCTGTTGATACCGTGTTATACTGCACCTAACCATGTTGATGCCGTGTTATACTACACCTAATCCTGTTGATACCGTGTTATACTGCACCTAATCCTGTTGATGCCGTGTTATACCACTCCTAACCCTGTTGATGCCGTGTTATACTACACCTAATCCTGTTGATACCGTGTTATACCACACTTAACCCTGTTGATGCCGTGTTATACTACACCTAATCCTGTTGATGCCGTGTTATACCACACCTAACCCTGTTGATACCGTGTTATACTACACCTAATCCTGTTGATGCCGTTTTATACCACACCTAACCCTGTTGATACCGTGTTATACTGCACCTAACCCTGTTGATGCCGTGTTATACTACACTTAACCCTGTTGATGCCGTGTTATACTACACCTAACCCTGTTGATACCGTGTTATACCACACCTAACCCTGTTGATGCCGTGTTATACTGCACCTAATCCTGTTGATGCCGTGTTATACTACACCTAATCCTGTTGATGCCGTGTTATACTACACTTAACCCTGTTGATGCCGTGTTATACTACACCTAACCATGTTGATACCGTGTTATACTGCACTTAACCATGTTGATACCGTGTTATACCACACCTAACCCTGTTGATGCCGTGTTATACCACACCTAACCCTGTTGATGCCGTGTTATACCACACCTAACCCTGTTGATACCGTGTTATACTACACCTAACCATGTTGATACCGTGTTATACTGCACCTAACCCTGTTGATACCGTGTTATACTACACCTAATCCTGTTGATGCCGTGTTATACTACACCTAACCCTGTTGATGCCGTGTTATACTACACCTAACCCTGTTGATACCGTGTTGTACTGCACCTAACCCTGTTGATGCCGTGTTATACTGCCCCTAACCCTGTTGATACCGTGTTATACTGCACCTAACCATGTTGATACCGTGTTATACTACACCTAATCCTGTTGATACCGTGTTATACCACACCTAACCCTGTTGATACCGTGTTATACTGCACCTAACCCTGTTGATACCGTGTTGTACTGCACCTAACCCTGTTGATACCGTGTTATACTACACTTAAGAGAGACAGGGGTATACACCAATGTCAGCGTGTGTGTGTGTGTCTCAATGTGTGTGTGTGTGTTAAGTGTGTGTGTGTGTAGTGTGTAGAAGCCACCGGCTGTGTTCTGAAGGACTGTAGGTTTCATCACTACATGGGGTTTCCCACAGGGGCCTCTTCTGAGTCTTCCTCTGGGTTCTTCCCAGGGATCCTTTATAAGCTCATCACTACATGGGGTTTCCCACAGGGGCCTCTTCTGAGTCTTTCTCTGGGTTCTTCGCAGGGATCCTCAGGATAAATGTGACATACCGCCTTGATTCAGTCTTATGTAGCAAAAATTGTAACGGTGCATTTGAGCAAAACAATGGGAAAGTTATTCTGCTTTGAAAGTTGATGAACTTGTAACCTCACTTTTGAGAAAATGGCGTTTGAATAATTATGGTACACCTGCTGGAGAGTCCTTCTTTGTCTACGCCCATTCAGCATCGTTCACGCCCTCTTACGCCTTAGCCCCGCCCATCTCTTTATGGGTTGATCCGTGAGTTCTGTCCTAACAGCAGCAGTCACGGTTGTTACAGTGACATTCACAGTGTTGAGTAGGGGCTGTCCGTACCACAGTGTTGAATAGGGGCTGTCCGTACCACAGTGTTGAATAGGGGCTGTCCGTACCACAGTGTTGAATAGGGGCTGTCCGTACCACAGTGTTGAATAGGGGCTGTCCGTACCACAGTGTTGAATAGAGGCTGTCCATACCACAGTGTTGAATAGGGGCTGTCCATACCACAGTGTTGAATAGAGGCTGTCCATACCACAGTGTTGAATAGGGGCTGTCCATACCACAGTGTTGAATAGAGGCTGTCCATACCACAGTGTTGAATAGGGGCTGTCCATACCACAGTGTTGAATAGAGGCTGTCCATACCACAGTGTTGAATAGGGGCTGTCCATACCACAGTGTTGAATAGAGGCTGTCCATACCACAGTGTTGAATAGAGGCTGTCCATACCACAGTGTTGAATAAAGGCTGTCCATACCACAGTGTTGAATAGAGGCTGTCCATACCACAGTGTTGAATAGAGGCTGTCCATACCACAGTGTTGAATAGGGGCTGTCCATACCACAGTGTTGAATAGGGGCTGTCCATACCACAGTGTTGAGTAGGGGCTGTCCATACCACAGTGTTGAATAGGGGCTGTCCGTACCACACTCAGTCAGTCAGTCTACCTGTTGTGTAAACTATATGAGGTAGGACATACAGTCAGCCAGTCAGTCAGTCAGTCAGTCTACCTGTTGTGTAAACTATATGAGGTAGGACATACAGTCAGTCAGTCAGTCTACCTGTTGTGTAAACTATATGAGGTAAGACATACAGTCAGCCAGTCAGTCAGTCTACCTGTTGTGTAAACTATATGAGGTAGGACATACAGTCAGTCAGTCAGTCTACCTGTTGTGTAAACTATATGAGGTAAGACATACAGTCAGCCAGTCATTCAGTCAGTCTAGCTGTTGTGTAAATTATATGAGGTAGGACATACAGTCAGTCAGCCAGTCAGCCAGCCAGCCAGTCAGTCAGCCAGCCAGCCAGTCAGTCAGCCAGCCAGTCAGTCTAGCTGTTGTGTAAACTATATGAGGTAGGACATACATACAGTCAGTCAGTCAGTCTAGCTGTTGTGTAAACTATATGAGGTAGGACATACAGTCAGTCAGTCAGTCAGCCAGCCAGTCAGTCTAGCTGTTGTGTAAACTATATGAGGTAGGACATACAGCCAGCCAGGTGCTCATGTCAGTCAGCCAGCCAGTCAGTCTAGCTGTTGTGTAAACTATATGAGGTAGGACATACAGTCAGCCAGTCAGCCAGTCAGCCAGCCAGTCAGTCAGTCTGCCAGTCAGTCTAGCTGTTGTGTAAACTATATGAGGTAGGACATACAGCCAGCCAGGTGCTCATGTCAGTCAGCCAGCCAGTCAGTCTAGCTGTTGTGTAAACTATATGAGGTAGGACATACAGCCAGCCAGGTGCTCATGTCAGTCAGCCAGCCAGTCAGCCAGCCAGTCAGTCAGCCAGTCAGTCAGTCAGTCAGTCTAGCTGTTGTGTAAACCATAAACAGAGTTGGTGTGGTAATGCTTCTCCTTGGCAAGAATCAAACGGGGGGGGTTGGTCTCTCTCTCTCTCTGTCTCTCTCTCTCTCTCTCTCTGTCTCTCTCTCTCTTCTCTCTCTCTCTCATCCACACTGCACGACACTACTCCCTCCATATAAGCCCTAGCTAGGTAGTCTGGGTAATGTACCTTTATTTAACTTGGCAAGTCAGTGAAGAATAAGTTCTTATTTTCTATGACGGCCTCCCGGGGAACAGTGGGTTAACTGTCTGGTTCAGGAACCTGTCAGTTACTGGCCCAACCGTCTACCCACAAGGCTGTGCTCCCTTCCCCCAGAGGGAATAGGGATTTCCCTGTGATTTATATATATTTTCCACTCTATGAGCTTGGAATAATAATGTAAAATGATAATGTGGTTTTAGTATAAGAGCTGTTAGAAAACACTGACCTTTCAGCCTGTTCTGGTGGGATGGAGTGTCGACCAATAACAACGAGAGTTCCAAACCTCTCTGCCAATAGCAGATCGTTTTTAGGTTTTCCTCTCCCCACTCAGACCAGTCCCCGACCGACCTGGTCTCATAGATTCACTGAGGAATTTGGCCGTATTGGACGAATGTCTTTTTGACACATGAATTCCTCATGGTTTACACGGTTAATTCTCTCTCTGTTTCCGTTAAGTGTCATCAGGTACTCTCCCTGCTAGCATCGAAGACTGTGATCTGACGTGGCTCAGTGGTCTCATTTTAAGTTAAAACAATCACAGTAAGGTACTTCACTGTTACCCAGGAAGGATTTTACATTGAGATAAAAACGGCTGCGTTGGTATGAACCTTTCTAACCCTTATAATCTCATTTGCATTGGAAATATGACGTGTTCGCCCTTGTCTGTTAGAGATGTCAAATATGTACGGAGACTGTTGTGAACAAGGTACCACTGTGTCTGTAGGGTGACTGTTGTGAACAAGGTACCACTGTGTCTGTAGGGAGACTGTTGTGAACAAGGTACCACTGTGTCTGTTGGGAAACTGTTGTGAACAAGGTACCACTGTGTCTGTAGGGAGACTGTTGTGAACAAGGTACCACTGTGTCTGTTGGGAAACTGTTGTGAACAAGGTACCACTGTGTCTGTTGGGAGACTGTTGTGAACAAGGTACCACTGTGTCTGTAGGAAGCATATTGTGTCCTAATCAGATTATTTCTTATTATCTGGAGTATCACAGCGTGAAACCTGACACCTGTGTGTGACGAGTCGTGGTCCTGTCTCTGTCTGTGTCTGTCTGTGTGTATTTGTGTGTATATGTCTGTCGAGTTGGTGTCCTGTCTCTGTCTGTGTGTGTGTGTGTGTGTGTGTGTGTGTGTTTACTAGATGTGGCCCTGTCTCTGGTGGAAGAATTCACAGCCAGTTGCTGTTTAATATTTTCTATACAATGTTGTTGTTATCAGTTTGTGGTTAGGAGTTTGTCCTGATGCTCTCAGCGGTTGTATCAGTTTGTGGTTAGGAGATTGTCCTGATGCTCTCAGCGGTTGTATCAGTTTGTGGTTAGGAGGTTGTCCTGATGCTCTCAGCGGTTGTATCAGTTTGTGGTTAGGAGGTTGTCCTGATGCTCTCAGCGGTTGTATCAGTTTGTGGTTAGGAGGTTGTCCTGATGCTCTCAGCGGTTGTATCAGTTTGTGGTTAGGAGGTTGTCCTGATGCTCTCAGCGGTTGTATCAGTTTGTGGTTAGGAGGTTATCCTGATGCTCTCAGCGGTTGTATCAGTTTGTGGTTAGGAAGTTGTCCTGATGCTCTCAGCGGTTGTATCAGTTTGTGGTTAGGAGGTTGTCCTGATGCTCTCAGCGGTTGTATCAGTTTGTGGTTAGGAGGTTGTCCTGATGCTCTCAGCGGTTGTATCAGTTTGTGGTTAGGAGGTTGTCCCGATGCTCTCAGCGGTTGTATCAGTTTGTGGTTAGGAGGTTGTCCTGATGCTCTCAGCGGTTGTATCAGTTTGTGGTTAGGAGGTTGTCCTGATGCTCTCAGCGGTTGTATCAGTTTGTGGTTAGGAGGTTGTCCCGATGCTCTCAGCGGTTGTATCAGTTTGTGGTTAGGAGGTTGTCCCGATGCTCTCAGCGGTTGTATCAGTTTGTGGTTAGGAGGTTGTCCTGATGCTCTCAGCGGTTGTATCAGTTTGTGGTTAGGAGGTTGTCCTGATGCTCTCAGCGGTTGTATCAGTTTGTGGTTAGGAGGTTGTCCTGATGCTCTCAGCGGTTGTATCAGTTTGTGGTTAGGAGGTTGTCCTGATGCTCTCAGCGGTTGTATCAGTTTGTGGTTAGGAGGTTGTCCTGATGCTCTCAGCGGTTGTATCAGTTTGTGGTTAGGAGGTTGTCCTGATGCTCTCAGCGGTTGTATCAGTTTGTGGTTAGGAGGTTGTCGATGCTCTCAGCGGTTGTATCAGTGTGTGGTTAGGAGGTTGTCCCGATGCTCTCAGCGGTTGTATCAGTGTGTGGTTAGGAGGTTGTCCCGATGCTCTCAGCGGTTGTATCAGTGTGTGGTTAGGAGGTTGTCCTGATGCTCTCAGCGGTTGTATCAGTTTGTGGTTAGGAGGTTGTCCCGATGCTCTCAGCGGTTGTATCAGTTTGTGGTTAGGAGGTTGTCCTGATGCTCTCAGCGGTTGTATCAGTTTGTGGTTAGGAGGTTGTCCCGATGCTCTCAGCGGTTGTATCAGTTTGTGGTTAGGAGGTTGTCCTGATGCTCTCAGCGGTTGTATCAGTTTGTGGTTAGGAGGTTGTCCTGATGCTCTCAGCGGTTGTATCAGTTTGTGGTTAGGAGGTTGTCCCGATGCTCTCAGCGGTTGTATCAGTTTGTGGTTAGGAGGTTGTCCCGATGCTCTCAGCGGTTGTATCAGTTTGTGGTTAGGAGGTTGTCCCGATGCTCTCAGCGGTTGTATCAGTTTGTGGTTAGGAGGTTGTCGATGCTCTCAGCGGTTGTATCAGTTTGTGGTTAGGAGGTTGTCCTGATGCTCTCAGCGGTTGTATCAGTTTGTGGTTAGGAGGTTGTCCCGATGCTCTCAGCGGTTGTATCAGTGTGTGGTTAGGAGGTTGTCCCGATGCTCTCAGCGGTTGTATCAGTGTGTGGTTAGGAGGTTGTCCCGATGCTCTCAGCGGTTGTATCAGTGTGTGGTTAGGAGGTTGTCCCGATGCTCTCAGCGGTTGTATAAGTTTGTGGTTAGGAGGTTGTCCCGATGCTCTCAGCGGTTGTATCAGTTTGTGGTTAGGATGTTGTCCTAATGCTCTCAGCGGTTGTATCAGTTTGTGGTTAGGAGGTTGTCC
>CM059814.1:55687799-55887799 GCA_030435695.1 Brachymystax lenok tsinlingensis | reverse complement strand
ACAGTAGATATTACAGGGAGAAGTGTCATAAGGAGTGTTGTAAATACAGTAGATATTACAGGGAGAAGTGTCATAAGGAGTGTTGTAAATACAGTAGATATTACAGGGAGAAGTGTCATAAGGAGTGTTGTAAATACAGTAGATATTACAGGGAGAAGTGTCATAAGGAGTGTTGTAAATACAGTAGATATTACAGGGAGAAGTGTCATAAGGAGTGTTGTAAATATAGTAGATATTACAGGGAGAAGTGTCATAAGGAGTGTTGTAAATACAGTAGATATTACAAGGAGAAGTGTCATAAGGAGTGTTGTAAATACAGTAGATATTACAGGAGAAGTGTCATAAGTGTTGTAAATACAGTAGATATTACAGGGAGAAGTGTCATAAGGAGTGTTGTAAATACAGTAGATATTACGGTAAGAAGTGTCATAAGGAGTGTTGTAAATACAGTAGATATTACAGGGAGAAGTGTCATAAGGAGTGTTGTAAATACAGTAGATATTACAGGGAGAAGTGTCATAAGGAGTGTTGTAAATACAGTAGATATTACAGGGAGAAGTGACATAAGGAGTGTTGTCTCTCTCTCTCTCTCTCTCTCTCTCTCTCTCTCTCTCTCTCTCTCTCTCTCTCTCTCTCTCTCTCTCTCTCTCTCTCTCATTCTCTCTGTGTCTCTCTCTCTCTGTGTCTCTCTCTCTGTGTCTCTCTCTCTCTCTCTTTGTGTCTCTCTCTCTATCTCTCTCAATATTTTTTTTTTGTCGATCAGTAGCAAATATACATATATATTTTTAGGGCACATGAGACACCTGTCTTATTCGCGCCCATCTCGGTGAACTAATCCATCTAATCCATTGCGGAGGCCGAGACTAATCCAATGTGGACGCCGCGGGGACGGCTCAGCCCAAGAAGAAGGGGAGTGTGTCTAAGATGCACAATGCACTGCTCTCCCTCTCTCTCTCTCTCTGTGTTCTCTCTCTCTCTCTCTCTCTCTCTCTCTCGCCAATTTGTGCACATTCATTGTTTCATAACTTCATTGTGTGAATTGTTTGTGTTTCATTTTTAGTGTCTATCAATTCCCCTTTACATATATCACCAGTAGAACATTTACAATTAATGTATTTGAAAATTCTTTCCAGCTCGCTCCCTTTCGATTACCAGTCAGCGTGAAAGGGGAAAATCTCTGATCCAGGGGAAACGTCATAAAATAGGCCCAGCTGATTATTTCTTATCCTTTGCCCAAACAGCCTACAGCTGTGTCTGTCCCGAGCTCACTGGTCGGGAAACTCTGAGGGCCCAGAATATTTTATACAGTTTTACAAAGAAGCTTCAGGCTGAACCAAGTTAATAGTTGATACATTGTTTCAAGTTCGTTGCAGACAGGCCATGTGTAGCCAATGTGATTTATAGGATATTTATTTTATCAGGATATTTACTACCTGCAGGCTGCAATGTTTTTTATTTGTTGTCTTTATAGGATATTTTTACATAACTGGTAATGGCAATAGAAGTCTTATTTCATCAGATAGTGTGCCTAAAACATCAGACAAGCTCAGTGCAAGTGCAAGTTGATTGGATTAAAGCACAGACGACTTTCGGTTGACTAATATTTATTTTTGTTGTGGATAGTCCTAGTGTGTGTGTGTGTGTGTGTGTGTGTGTGTGTGTGGTGGTGGTGTGGGGGCTAAATCTAGAAGTGTCAATATACTTATCCCCCCAAGGACATCAAGGGCCCCCCCCCACGTATATTGGGTGTATTGAGGTGCATTGTGGGGGAAATTCCATTATTTTCTTAGAGGAAAACTGAGGAGACAGGAAGCACTTGAAAACACAACAAATTAATGAGGAGAGAGAGAGAGAGAGAGAGAGAGAGAGAGAGAGAGAGAGAGAGAGAGAGAGAGAGAGAGAGAGAGAGAGAGAGAGAGAGAGAGAGAGAGAGAGAGAGAGAGAGAGAGAGGAAGTATTCAATCTGTCTGTCTGGAGTAGGAGAGACCCATTGTATGTCCTGACGTCACCTAATGAATATTTCAGAAGTCTAGGCAGGCGAACCATAGTCTTTGGGGAGGTGTAGACGCTTGTTAGTAAGGATTTGTGGGTAACCGATACTATTATTGAATGGCTTGCCCTTAACGTGGTTGGGTCAGCCAGTCCTCTAAAAGTTGAAGCCTTTGGTGTGTGTGTGTGTGTTTGTGTTGGGGGGAGGGCTGTTGTAAGATGGTCATACTATTTGATGTAGAATTTAAGGACCCCTTGTTATTTAAACATGATCTGATAAAATATTGAATTTGGTATTTTACTACTAAAGCCCATAGACACATAATGAATAACACATTTAGAAATGGCTAAAACATTCACCAGGAATATCTGTCCTATCTCTTTCTATAGAGGGGTCATATTCATTTATAACCCAAACGGTTCGGACGCTACAGGATTTTTTTTTGTGAAAAGTCAATTTTTTTGACACCTGATTTGACCAATATCACTTTAGTTGGGCCACTTTCCACCGACAGGCGGATGAGGTGGACTGAGACACGCAGCCCAAAATCTGTCCTTCTGTCCCCTGAACAAGACAGTTAACCCACTGTCCTTCTGCCCTTCGAACAAGACAGTTGACCCACTGTCCTTCTGTCCCCTGAACAAGACAGTTAACCCACTGTCCTTCTGCCCCTGAACAAGACAGTTAACCCACTGTCCTTCTGCCCCTGAACAAGACAGTTAACCCACTGTCCTTCTGTCCCCTGAACAAGACAGTTAACCCACTGTCCTTCTGCCGCCTGAACAAGACAGTTAACCCACTGTCCTTCTGTCCCCTGAACAAGACAGTTAACCCACTGTCCTTCTGCCCTTCGAACAAGACAGTTAACCCACTGTCCTTCTGTCCCTGAACAAGACAGTTAACCCACTGTCCTTCTGCCCCTGAACAAGACAGTTAACCCACTGTCCTTCTGTCCCCTGAACAAGACAGTTAACCCACTGTCCTTCTGCCCCCTGAACAAGACAGTTAACCCACTGTCCTTCTGCCCCCTGAACAAGACAGTTAACCCACTGTCCTTCTGCCTGAACAAGACAGTTAACCCACTGTCCTTCTGCCGCCTGAACAAGACAGTTAACCCACTGTCCTTCTGTCCCCTGAACAAGACAGTTTACCCACTGTCCTTCTGCCCCTGAACAAGACAGTTAACCCTCTGGGTTTCTGTCCCCTTAACAAGACAGTTAACCCACTGTCCTTCTGCCCCCTGAACAAGACAGTTAACCCACTGTCCTTCTGCCGCCTGAACAAGACAGTTAACCCACTGTCCTTCTGCCCCTGAACAAGACAGTTAACCCACTGTCCTTCTGCCCCTGAACAAGACAGTTAACCCACTGTCCTTCTGCCCTGAACAAGACAGTTAACCCACTGTCCTTCTGCCCTGAACAAGACAGTTAACCCACTGTCCTTCTGCCCTGAACAAGACAGTTAACCCACTGTCCTTCTGCCCCTGAACAAGACAGTTAACCCACTGTCCTTCTGCCCCCTGAACAAGACAGTTAACCCACTGTCCTTCTGCCCCTGAACAAGACAGTTAACCCACTGTCCTTCTGCCCCTGAACAAGACAGTTAACCCACTGTCCTTCTGCCCCCTGAACAAGACAGTTAACCCACTGTCCTTCTGCCCCTGAACAAGACAGTTAACCCACTGTCCTTCTGCCCCTGAACAAGACAGTTAACCCACTGTCCTTCTGCCCCTGAACAAGACAGTTAACCCACTGTCCTTCTGCCCCTGAACAAGACAGTTAACCCACTGTCCTTCTGCCCTGAACAAGACAGTTAACCCACTGTCCTTCTGCCCTGAACAAGACAGTTTAACCCACTGTCCTTCTGCCCTGAACAAGACAGTTAACCCACTGTTTCTGCCCCTGAACAAGACAGTTAACCCACTGTCCTTCTGCCCTGAACAAGACAGTTAACCCACTGTCCTTCTGCCCCTGAACAAGACAGTTAACCCACTGTCCTTCTGCCCTGAACAAGACAGTTAACCCACTGTCCTTCTGCCCCTGAACAAGACAGTTAACCCACTGTCCTTCTGCCCCTGAACAAGACAGTTAACCCACTGTCCTTCTGCCCTGAACAAGACAGTTAACCCACTGTCCTTCTGCTCCCTGAACAAGACAGTTAACCCACTGTCCTTCTGTCCCTGAACAAGACAGTTAACCCACTGTCCTTCTGCCCTGAACAAGACAGTTAACCCACTGTCCTTCTGCCCTGAAAAAGACAGTTAACCCACTGTCCTTCTGCCCCTGAACAAGACAGTTAACCCACTGTCCTTCTGCCCCCTGAACAAGACAGTTAACCCACTGTCCTTCTGCCCCTGAACAAGACAGTTAACCCACTGTCCCTCTGCCCCTCGAACAAGACAGTTAACCCACTGTCCTTCTGCCCCCTGAAAAAGACAGTTAACCCACTGTCCTTCTGTCCCCTGAAAAAGACAGTTAACCCACTGTCCTTCTGCCCCTGAACAAGACAGTTAACCCACTGTCCTTCTGCCCCCTGAACAAGACAGTTAACCCACTGTCCTTCTGCCCCTGAACAAGACAGTTAACCCACTGTCCTTCTGCCCCTGAACAAGACAGTTAACCCACTGTCCTTCTGTCCCCTGAACAAGACAGTTAACCCACTGTCCTTCTGCCCCCTGAACAAGACAGTTAACCCACTGTCATTGAAAATAAGAATTTGTTCTTAACTGACTTGCCTAGTTAAATAAAGGTAAAATAAAATAAAATAAATAAATAAATATGCAAAACAACTGAGATCTCTGGCTTAAATTGACAGATTTTTGATGTGGGATGTTAATTATTATGTTAATTAGATTGACGCCACGGGTACAAATCAAGTAACAGACGAGTTTAAGAAAATCTATTAACTGCATTCTAAACGTCCCACTGTTCCCTATAAATACCACTGCTATGTAGTGCACTACAGATGGAATGTGGAGCCGTTTGGGACACACCTATGCTCTGTATTGAGACGGTCTCTCTAAGGCATTCTGGAAATTAAGGGAATTATTACATTAATTTAGTGAGGTGTGTGTGTGTGTTTGCCTTGCCATTGCATATTGCATTTAAAGAGTTGCTGTGCTATTTTCCAAGTCAGTTGATCCTCCAGAAGACAGTGTTTTAACCTGCTGTGTTATTCAGCCTTTCTCTCTGCTGACCGTCGCAACATGTTGCCCTCTCCTCTCCTTCCCTACCTACCCTCTCCTCTCCTCTCCTTCCCTACCCTCTCCTCTCCTCTCCTTCCCTACCTACCCTCTCCTCCCTTCCCTACCTACCCTCTCCTCTCCTCTCCTTCCCTACCTACCCTCTCCTCTCCTTCCCTACCTACCCTCTCCTCTCCTCTCCTTCCCTACCTACCCTCTCCTCTCCTCTCCTTCCCTACCTACCCTCTCCTCCTCTCCTTCCCTACCTACCCTCTCCTCTCCTCTCCTTCCCTACCTACCCTCTCCTCTCCTTCCCTACCCTCTCCTCTCCTTCCCTACCCTCTCCTCTCCTCTCCTTCCCTACCTACCCTCTCCTCTCCTCTCCTTCCCTACCTACCCTCTCCTCTCCTTCCCTACCTACCCTCTCCCTACTGTCCCCCCACAGAACTACTCCCTACTGTCCCCCCACAGAACTCACGATCCCTACTGTCCCCCCACAGAACCACGATCCCTACTGTCCCCCACAGAACTACGTATCCCTACTGTCTCCCCACAGAACTACATTATCCCTACTGTCCCCCCACAGAACTACGATTACTACTGTCCCCCACAGAACTACATATCCCTACTGTCTCCCCACAGAACTACGATCCCTACTGTCCCCCCCACAGAACTACGTGTCCCTACTGTCTCCCCCACAGAACTACGTATCCCTACTGTCCCCCCACAGAACTACGTATCCCTACTGTCCCCCCCCACAGAACTACGATCCCTACTGTCCCCCCCACAGAACTACGTGTCCCTACTGTCCCCCCACAGAACTACGTATCCCTACTGTCCCCCCCCCACAGAACTACGTATCCCTATTGTGTTCCCATCCAACATTTCCTCATCTCCCACCCCTTCTAATGCAACTAGCCCCGTCTCCCTCTTTTCCCCTGCCCCGCTACAAAGGTTCTCCCTGCAGGCTGTCACTAAAGGAGCTCCTTAAACTAGACCCCCAAAAAACATCTGGGTGAGATAGATGGTTTAGGCTCTTTCTTCTTTAAGGTTGCTGCTCCAATCATCACCAAGCCTGTCTCCCTGGGTCGCTCCTCTTTTCAGTTCGCTGCAACTAGCGACTGGAACCAGCTGCAACTAACACTCAAACTGGACAGTTTTATCTCCATCTCTTCATTCAAAGACTCAATCATGGACACTCTTACTGACAGTTGTGGCTGCTTTGCGTGATGTATTGTTGTCTCTACCTTCTTGTCCTTTTGTGCTGCTGTCTGTGCCCAATAATGTTCGTACCATGTTTTGTTCTGCTACCCTGTGGTGTTGCTACCATGTTGTTGTCATGTTGTGTTGCTACCATGCTGTGTTGTCATGTGTTGCTGCCTTGCTATGTTGTTGTCTTAGGTCTCTCTTTATGTAGTGTTGTGTTGTCTCTCTTGTCGTGATGTGTGTTTTGTCCTATATTTACATATTTCTTATTTAATTTATTTATAACGCAGGAGGCCTTTTGCCTTCTGGTAGGCCGTCGATGTAAATAATAATTTGTTCTTAACTGATTTTCCTGGTTAAATAAATAAAGAACCACATACAGCTGCAAATACAGATACAGGATTTATGTGAAAAGGAATTTTTGTCGATAAAGCAAATACAGGTTTTTAACGAGCTGTAGTTTAGATATTTAAGGTCCTTCTTCTCTAGAAGTTTATGATAAGACATCAAGTTGAGGACTCAGTGTAGTTCAGATAACAGTAGTAGTTCCCCAGAGCAGGGGATTGGAGAACATGTTGACAGGATGTCTTTAACTCTAATAATAATGACAAAATTTGATGAAATACATTTTTACCTGCTGTAGGAAGGAAGTTAACTTTGATGGCATTTAGTTAACTTAAGCAGGGAGATTGATTGGTCTGATACACACAGGAAAACACACAGGCACCTCATTTAATCTGTTCAGATGCTGCTCTTCTGGAACTGATTGAGCAATGGTTTGTTTGTTAATTCCCCAGTTCCTCTCTCTGCCTGTCCTTATCCTTTGTTCTATCTCTCTGCCTCTCTCTCTCTCTCTCTCTCTCTCTCTCTCTCTCTCTCTCTCTCTCTCTCTCTCTCTCTCTCTCTCTCTCTCCATTTCCAGGCAGTAAACATAGAGGTTGGTTCAGTTCCCTGGGTATATCTGACATGTGATGTATATCTCAGAAAATACCTTAGTTCAGTTGGCAGACAGACAAGGTTAGGTAGGATTTACACACACATTCACCTTGGGACACACACACACACACACGCGCGCACACACAAACACACGCACACACAAACACACGTACATACACATACACACACACAAACGCACAAACACACACACACAAGTTTGGGAACATTGCATCTCTCTTGTCCTATTTGTCTCAATGGGAGTGCTGTCTAACTGGCCACTCTTACAAATACTGTTTCAGTCACACTGGGACTACAGGAATAGACTACTGCTCTCTCTGTTCACACACACACACACACACGCACGCACACGCACATGTACATATACACACACACACACACACACACACACACACACACACACACACACACACACACACACACACACACACACACACT
Organism: Brachymystax lenok tsinlingensis; assembly: GCA_030435695.1. Classification (NCBI taxonomy): domain Eukaryota; kingdom Metazoa; phylum Chordata; class Actinopteri; order Salmoniformes; family Salmonidae; genus Brachymystax; species Brachymystax lenok. The sequence continues at coordinate 55,880,030 of CM059814.1, read as the reverse complement.
CACACACACACACTCACACACACACATACACACACAAAAACACACACACACACACACACACACTCTCTCTAATGCTCTCTCAGTCCCCTGACCCTAGACCCGTCCACTTACCTCTCCTCTCCTCTCCTCTACCCTCTCCTCTCCTCTCCTCATCTCCTACAGTTGAACATCCTCTGCTGGTTCTACTGTATATCTTCAATAGCCCAGTTTCTCTGCTATGTGGACCAGTCTCATTCCCAGCCATATACATCTATATCCATCTCTCTCTGTGTCTCCTGGGTTCAGAAAGGAGGAATCTTCCTGTCCAACTACTGTATAATGAAGGCAATATTCACACACGCACGCACGCACGCACGCTCACACACACACACACACACATATACACACAATGTTGCGTTCATTGGCTGGTGTCTGGGCTGTATTGGCAGCAGATATGACCTGATACGTGACATCAACAGGAAGAGGAAGGACTAGTGGAGATAGGACTGAGCTGTAATTGGTGGATTGGACAGCCCTAGAGCTGCCTAATGTCTATTTCATTGGCCAGAGAGAAGTTATGCACATTTAGAGCGAGCATATACTGTAGCTAGACAGTAAGTATGACTAAGATGATGTAAGTCAGTTATTGTTGTCATATTCCAAAGTCAATCGGTCAGTCAGTCAGTCAGTCGGTCAGTCGGTCAGTCAGTCAGTCAGTCAGTCAGTCAATCTGACATCCTTGTCATGATGGGCTGTTTTGCATACGGCAGACAAGGTCAGGTTTTTTGCAAAGATCTATCAAGGACCATTGAAATTTTATTGTGGTGTTCAGATGGGGTATAAATCCACTCCCACATGGTACCCTGTTCTCCATGGTACCTTGTTCTCTATGGTACCCTGTTCTCCATGTTACCCTGTTCTCCATGGTGCCCTGTTCTCCATGGTACCCTGTTCTCCATGGTACCCTGTTCTCCATGGTGCCCTGTTCTCCATGGTGCCCTGTTCTCCATGGTGCCCTGTTCTCTATGGTACCCTGTTCTCCATGGTACCCTGTTCTCCATAGTACCCTGTTCTCTATAGTACCCTGTTCTCTATGGTACCCTGTTCTCCATGGTACCCTGTTCTCCATGGTACCCTGTTCTCTATGGTACCCTGTTCTCTATGGTACCCTGTTCTCTATGGTACCCTGTTCTCCATGGTGCCCTGTTCTCCATGGTACCCTGTTCTCCATGGTACCCTGGTCTAGAGTAGTGCACCAAACAGGGAAAGGGGTGTCATTTGGGACACTGACTAATCAGATTAAGACAGTGAGAGCACTGCCTCCAACTCAACTCACCAAAGATAATGGCAAAATCTGACTACCAGATAAACAGCCTTCTGGTCAACATCTGACTACCAGATAAACAGCCTTCTGGTCAACATCTGACTACCAGATAAACAGCCTTCTGGTCAACATCTGACTACCAGATAAACAGCCTTCTGGTCAACATCTGACTACCAGATAAACAGCCTTCTGGTTAACATCTGACTACCAGATAAACAGTCTTCTGGGCAACATCTGACTACCAGATAAACAGCCTTCTGGTCAACATCTGACTACCAGATAAACAGCCTTCTGGTTAACATCTGACTACCAGATAAACAGCCTTCTGGTCAACATCTGACTACCAGATAAACAGCCTTCTGGTCAACATCTGACTACCAGATAAACAGCCTTCTGGTCAACATCTGACTACCAGATAAACAGCCTTCTGGTCAACATCTGACTACCAGATAAACAGCCTTCTGGTCAACATCTGACTACCAGATAAACAGCCTTCTGGTCAACATCTGACTACCAGATAAACAGCCTTCTGGTCAACATCTGACTACCAGATAAACAGCCTTCTGGTCAACATCTGACTACCAGATAAACAGCCTTCTGGTCAACATCTGACTACCAGATAAACAGCCTTCTGGTCAACATCTGACTACCAGATAAACAGCCTTCTGGTCAACATCTGACTACCAGATAAACAGCCTTCTGGTCAACATCTGACTACCAGATAAACAGCCTTCTGGTCAACATCTGACTACCAGATAAACAGCCTTCTGGTCAACATCTGACTACCAGATAAACAGCCTTCTGGTCAACATCTGACTACCAGATAAACAGCCTTCTGGTCAACATCTGACTACCAGATAAACAGCCTTCTGGTCAACATCTGACTACCAGATAAACAGCCTTCTGGTCAACATCTGACTACCAGATAAACAGCCTTCTGGTCAACATCTGACTACCAGATAAACAGCCTTCTGGTCAACATCTGACTACCAGATAAACAGCCTTCTGGTCAACATCTGACTACCAGATAAACAGCCTTCTGGTCAACATCTGACTACCAGATAAACAGCCTTCTGGTCAACATCTGACTACCAGATAAACAGCCTTCTGGTCAACATCTGACTACCAGATAAACAGCCTTCTGGTCAACATCTGACTACCAGATAAACAGCCTTCTGGTCAACATCTGACTACCAGATAAACAGCCTTCTGGTCAACATCTGACTACCAGATAAACAGCCTTCTGGTCAACATCTGACTACCAGATAAACAGCCTTCTGGTCAACATCTGACTACCAGATAAACAGCCTTCTGGTCAACATCTGACTACCAGATAAACAGCCTTCTGGTCAACATCTGACTACCAGATAAACAGCCTTCTGGTCAACATCTGACTACCAGATAAACAGCCTTCTGGTCAACATCTGACTACCAGATAAACAGCCTTCTGGTCAACATCTGACTACCAGATAAACAGCCTTCTGGTCAACATCTGACTACCAGATAAACAGCCTTCTGGTCAACATCTGACTACCAGATAAACAGCCTTCTGGTCAACATCTGACTACCAGATAAACAGTCTTCTGGTCAACATCTGACTACCAGATTAATAGTCTTGAATAGAGGTAGAGGATGAGTCACAGAACAAGAATGAGAGCTAGAGGAGAGGGGTCTGTTTTGTCAGAATTGAAAATGGCCTTCAAACTCATCTGTCCTCTCTTTCTCTCTCTACTGCGTTTCAAAGGACTGCAGGCAATTATTATTTCAATGCCAAACAATTTCAATCATTTTGTATTATTAGATTGTACCCTTTGATATGGCTGCTTAAGAGAGAGAGAGAGAGAGAGTTAGAGAGAGAGAGAGTTAGAGAGAGAGAGAGTTAGAGAGAGAGAGTTAGAGAGAGAGTGTTAGAGAGAGAGAGAGAGTTAGAGAGAGAGAGTGTTAGAGAGAGAGTGTTAGAGATAGAGAGAGAGTTAGAGAGAGAGAGTGTTAGAGAGAGAGAGTGTTTGAGAGAGAGAGAGACATTGAGAGAGAGAGAGAGACAGCAAGAGAGAGAGAGAGAGAGAGAGAGAGAGAGAGAGAGAGAGAGAGAGAGAGAGAGAGAGAGAGAGAGAGAGAGAGATAGTGTTTAACAAAGGAACTAAAGGTCACGACCTTCACGTGCCCCCGCAATCTGCAGCTCTGTGTGTGTCTGCCTACTGAGCCTTGCTGCGCACACACACACACACACACACACACAAACGCACATGCACAGACACACGCACAGAAACACAGACACACACGCACAGACACACACACATGCACCCACAGACACACGCACTCACAGACACACACGCACGCACAGACACACACGCACGCACAGACACACACACGCACAGACACACACGCATGCACAGACACACACGCACAGACACACACACGCACAGACTCACACACCTCGTACCCCATTGACACACACACCTCATACCCCATTGACTCCCTAATATCAAGAGCATCTGTCTGTCTCTCTGTGAAGAACCCTAGGAGTGGTATCTGTCTGTCTCTCTGTGAAGAACCCTAGGTGTGGTATCTGTCTGTCTCTCTGTGAAGAACCCTAGTACTGGTATCTGTCTGTCTCTCTGTGAAGAACCCTAGGAGTGGTATCTGTCTGTCTCTCTGTGAAGAACCCTAGGAGTGGTATCTGTCTGTCTCTCTGTGAAGAACCCTAGTACTGGTATCTGTCTGTCTCTCTGTGAAGAACCCTAGGAGTGGTATCTGTCTGTCTCTCTGTGAAGAACCCTAGGAGTGGTATCTGTCTGTCTCTCTGTGAAGATCCCTAGGAGTGGTATCTGTCTGTCTCTCTGTGAAGATCCCTAGGTGTGGTCTCTGTCTGTCTCTCTGTGAAGAAGCCTAGGAGTGGTATCTGTCTGTCTGTCTCTGTGAAGAACCCTAGGAGTGGTATCTGTCTGTCTCTCTGTGAAGAAGCCTAGGAGTGGTATCTGTCTGTCTCTCTGTGAAGATCCCTAGGAGTGGTATCTGTCTGTCTCTCTGTGAAGATCCCTAGGTGTGGTATCTGTCTGTCTCTCTGTGAAGAACCCTAGGAGTGGTATCTGTCTGTCTCTGTGAAGAACCCTAGGAGTGGTATCTGTCTGTCTCTCTGTGAAGAACCCTAGGACTCGTATCTGTCTGTCTCTCTGTGAAAATCCCTAGGTGTGGTCTCTGTCTGTCTCTCTGTGAAGAACCCTAGGACTGGTATCTGTCTGTCTCTCTGTGAAGAACCCTAGGACTGGTATCTGTCTGTCTCTCTGTGAAGATCCCTAGGTGTGGTATCTGTCTGTCTCTCTGTGAAGATCCCTAGGTGTGGTCTCTGTCTGTCTCTCTGTGAAGAAGCCTAGGAGTGGTATCTGTCTGTCTCTCTGTGAAAATCCCTAGGTGTGGTCTCTGTCTTTCTCTCTCTCTGACATTTACTGCTAAGGATTGTAGAACGATGAACATTTCTGTTTCTCCAGATTGCAATTATTAACAGGTGTGATTTGACCCCTTGAGATTAAAATATTTCTGGTAATTATTTCAGTAAGAAAGACAAAACACCTTTATCCATTAACAGTTGTGTTAATTTCACCCACAGCGTTCCAAAGACATTCAGTGATTTGATATCTTTTGATAATTTTTTCATGACATTGGAATCTGCAGGATTATAGATACTGATGGCTGGACAGGAAACTGGAAAGCATGGCTTTTATCTGAAACAAAATGACACCCTATTCCCTACAGATTGTCCAATGGGCCCTGGTCCAAAGTAGTGCACTATGAATAGGGGGATAACTAGTCAGTTGTACAACTGAAACCATTCAACTGAAATGTGTCTTCCGCATTTAACCCAACCCCTCTGAATCAGAGAGGTGCGGGGGGCTGCCTTAATCGATATCCACGTCTTCGGCGCCCGGGGAACAGTGGGTTAACTGCCTTGTTCAGGAGCAGAACGACAAATTTGTACTTTGTCAGCTCGGTGATTCGATCCAGCAACCTTTGGGTTACTGGCCCTGCACTCCCATCCTCCAGGCTACCTGCCGCCCCTCACAGGAATCTAAGGTCTGTTTTTCTTTAAATGTCTGGTCCTCTCTGATCTCTGAGCTGGTCTAGACAACCTTTTCATTAACACGGCTAATTAGAATGATTAGAGAGGCTAATATGACTGATAATGGCTGATGAGAGATTGAGGGAGGAAATGGAGGGAGGGAGGGAGAGAGGGTGGGAGGGAGGCAGAGAACAGTGAAGGCTAATAGAGAGAGAGAGAGAGAGAGAGAGAGAGAGAAGAGAATGAGGGGGAGGTGGAAAAAGAGAGAGAGAGAGAGTGAGAGAGAGAGAGTGAGTGCATTGACCTCCTGTTTAGTCTCTCCATCCAGTGTTTAGGATGTCGATACTGTCTGGACCACGTCTGGGAGTTGGGACCCAGTCTCCCCCTCTCTCCTTCCTTCCGTCTGTCCGTCTCCCCTCCTCCCCCTTTCCTCATTGACTCTGAGCCACAGAGCAAATACGCTGCAGCAACATTGACGCAACATTGACGGGACAGAGTTGTGACTCCAGTTGATCTGATTCTGGGTTGTCAGAATATCTACACTGGGTGTATAAAACATTAAGAACACCTGTTCTTTCCATGACATGTGACTGACCAGATGAATCCAGGTGAAAGCTATGATCCCGTATTGATCCGTGTAGATGATAGGGAGGAGACAGGATAAAGAAGTGTTTTTAAGCCTTGAGACAATCGGCACATGGATTGTGTCAATCAGATAAATTATTTGGCCACAGGAAATAGGGTGTTGTTTTAGATAACCTAGGATATAGACTACACATTAACATAATGCTCTGTCTGATTAATGAACTAACTAACTAACTAACCAACACGTACAGTAACTGACTAACTGCCTGTATGGTTACAATGTAGTCATGTGACATTCTCTATCTCTTTATTCCATATTAAACCCATTGTTACATGATCAGAATGTGTTGATACATTCTGTATCTCTTTATTCCGTATTAAACCCATTGTTACATGATCAGAATGTGTTGATGCATTCTCTATCTCTTTATTCCATATTAAACCCATTGTTACATGATCAGAATGTGTTGATGCATTCTCTATCTCTTTATTCCATATTAAACCCATTGTTACGTGATCAGAATGTGTTGATGCATTCTCTATCTCTTTATTCCATATTAAACCCATTGTTACGTGATCAGAATGTGTTGATGCATTCTCTATCTCTTTATTCCATATTAAACCCATTGTTACGTGATCAGAATGTGTTGATGCATTCTCTATCTCTTTATTCCATATTAAACCCATTGTTACGTGATCAGAATGTGTTGATACATTCTCTATCTCTTTATTCCATATTAAACCCATTGTTACGTGATCAGAATGTGTTGATACATTCTCTATCTCTTTATTCCATATTAAACCCATTGTTACATGATCAGAATGTGTTGATACATTCTGTATCTCTTTATTCCATATTAAACCCATTGTTACGTGATCAGAATGTGTTGATACATTCTCTATCTCTTTATTCCATATTAAACCCATTGTTACGTGATCAGAATGTGTTGATACATTCTCTATCTCTTTATTCCATATTAAACCCATTGTTACGTGATCAGAATGTGTTGATACATTCTGTATCTCTTTATTCCATATTAAACCCATTGTTACGTGATCAGAATGTGTTGATACATTCTCTATCTCTTTATTCCGTATTAAACCCATTGTTACATGATCAGAATGTGTTGATACATTCTCTATCTCTTTATTCCATATTAAACCCATTGTTACGTGATCAGAATGTGTTGATACATTCTCTATCTCTTTATTCCATATTAAACCCATTGTTACATGATCAGAATGTGTTGATGCATTCTCTATCTCTTTATTCCATATTAAACCCATTGTTACATGATCAGAATGTGTTGATACATTCTCTATCTCTTTATTCCGTATTAAACCCATTGTTACATGATCAGAATGTGTTGATACATTCTCTATCTCTTTATTCCATATTAAACCCATTGTTACATGATCAGAATGCGTTGATACATTCCATTCAGCACAGTTCAGTAGAAGCTTCTCTTCTCTTTAAGAACATGTTTGCTTAATTAATTAACATAAATAAATGAAATAGAACCTAGTATCCCCTCCTCCCCCTTCCTCTCCCTCCTCTCATCATTCTCCCCAGGAGCTCTTGTTGCAACACCAAGAGGGGACACATTTGGGTGTAGCACAACACCGACAGGGGACACATTTGGGTGTAGCACAGCACGTTGTAAACTCTCTCCTCTCCCTTCTTCACAGACAGACAATTTCCCCGCTGAGCCCAATTACATGGGCAGCAGGCAGCAGTTTGTTCAAAGGTAAGGACACATGAATCATGAATCACAGTAGTCTATATGCTTTACAGTTATAACCAGATCCTATACTAGTACCGTACCCTAACCCTTTACAGTTATAACCAGATACTATACTAGTACTGTACCCTAACCCTTTACAGTTATAACCAGATCCTATACTAGTACTGTACCCTAACCCTTTACAGTTATAACCAGATACTATACTAGTACTGTACCCTAACCCTAACCCTTTACAGTTATAACCAGATCCTATACTAGTACTGTACTCTAACCCTTTACAGTTATAACCAGATACTATACTAGTACTGTACCCTAACCCTTTACAGTTATAACCAGATACTATACTAGTACTGTACCCTAACCCTTTACAGTTATAACCAGATACTATACTAGTACTGTACCCTAACCCTTTACAGTTATAACCAGATCCTATACTAGTACTGTACTCTAACCCTTTACAGTTATAACCAGATACTATACTAGTACTGTACCCTAACCCTAACCCTTTACAGTTATAACCAGATACTATACTAGTACTGTACCCTAACCCTTTACAGTTATAACCAGATACTATACTAGTACTGTACCCTAACCCTTTACAGTTATAACCAGATACTATACTAGTACTGTACCCTAACCCTTTACAGTTATAACCAGATACTATACTAGTACCGTACCCTAACCCTTTACAGTTATAACCAGATACTATACTAGTACTGTACCCTAACCCTTTACAGTTATAACCAGATACTATACTAGTACTGTACCCTAACCCTAACCCTTTACAGTTATAACCAGATACTATACTAGTACCGTACCCTAACCCTTTACAGTTATAACCAGATACTATACTAGTACTGTACCCTAACCCTTTACAGTTATAACCAGATACTATACTAGTACCGTACCCTAACCCTTTACAGTTATAACCAGATACTATACTAGTACTGTACCCTAACCCTTTACAGTTATAACCAGATACTATACTAGTACTGTACTCTAACCCTTTACAGTTATAACCAGATACTATACTAGTACTGTACCCTAACCCTAACCCTTTACAGTTATAACCAGATACTATACTAGTACTGTACTCTAACCCTTTACAGTTATAACCAGATACTATACTAGTACTGTACCCTAACCCTTTACAGTTATAACCAGATACTATACTAGTACTGTACCCTAACCCTTTACAGTTATAACCAGATACTATACTAGTACTGTACCCTAACCCTTTACAGTTATAACCAGATACTATACTAGTACTGTACCCTAACCCTTTACAGTTATAACCAGATACTATACTAGTACTGTACCCTAACCCTTTACAGTTATAACCAGATACTATACTAGTACTGTACCCTAACCCTTTACAGTTATAACCAGATACTATACTAGTACTGCATTACCTAACCCTTTACAGTTATAACCAGATACTATACTAGTACCGTACCCTAACCCTTTACAGTTATAACCAGATCCTATACTAGTACTGTACCCTAACCCTTTACAGTTATAACCAGATCCTATACTAGTACTGTACTCTAACCCTTTACAGTTATAACCAGATACTATACTAGTACTGTACCCTAACCCTAACCCTTTACAGTTATAACCAGATACTATATTAGTACTGTACCCTAACCCTTTACAGTTATAACCAGATACTATACTAGTACTGTACCCTAACCCTTTACAGTTATAACCAGATACGATACTAGTACTGTACTCTAACCCTTTACAGTTATAACCAGATACTATACTAGTACTGTACCCTAACCCTAACCCTTTACAGTTATAACCAGATACTATACTAGTACTGTACTCTAACCCTTTACAGTTATAACCAGATACTATACTAGTACTGTACCCTAACCCTTTACAGTTATAACCAGATACTATACTAGTACTGTACCCTAACCCTTTACAGTTATAACCAGATACTATACTAGTACTGTACCTAACCCTTTACAGTTATAACCAGATACTATACTAGTACTGTACCCTAACCCTTTACAGTTATAACCAGATACTATACTAGTACTGTACCCTAACCCTTTACAGTTATAACCAGATACTATACTAGTACTGTACCCTAACCCTTTACAGTTATAACCAGATACTATACTAGTACTGTACCCTAACCCTTTACAGTTATAACCAGATACTATACTAGTACTGTACTCTAACCCTTTACAGTTATAACCAGATACTATACTAGTACTGTACCCTAACCCTTTACAGTTATAACCAGATCCTATACTAGTACTGTAACCACAGAATAGTTTTACAATCTAACCCTAACCCTATATAACCCTAAACCCTAACCCTAAACCCTAACCCTAAACCCAAACCGTAACCCTAAACCCTAACCCTAAACCCTAACCCTAAAGCTAAACCCTAACCCTAAACCTAACCCTAACTCTAAAGCTTATCCCTAAACCTAACCCTAAACCCTAAAGCTAAACCCTAACCCTAACCCTAAATCTAAACCTAACTCTAAACCTAAACCCTAAACCTTAAACCTAACCCTAAACCTTAAACCTTAAACCTAACCCTAAACCCTAAACCTAACCCTATACCTTACCCTAAACCCTAAACCAAACCCTAAACCCTAACCCTAAACACTAACCCTAAACCTTATCCCTAACCCTAAAGCTAAACCCTAACCCTAAAGCCTAAACCTATCCCTAAACCTTATCCCTAAACCTAACCCTAAACCCTAACGCTAAACCCTAACCCTAAACCTAACCCTTAACCTAACCCTAAACCCTAAACCCTAAACCCTAAACCTAACCCTAACACTCTATATTCATATCTTTAATTGTTTCTTGTCCTGTAGCAGCTCGACATTCAAGGACCCAGAGCGAGCCAGCCTTAGAGACAGTGGTCATGGTGATAGTGATCAGGCCGATAGCGACCAGGACACTAATAAAGGCTCCTGCTGTGACATGTCGGCCAAGGAGGCTTTGAAGATGAAGGCTACGGGCGTTAAACCACCCCCTCTGGAACAGGGTGAGTTACCTTGTTACTCTTCCCCATTGGACTCTGATGTGATCACCTCCTTCTATTATGAAGTCGGCCTTGTCTGAGTCTGGAAGGATCTGCTGTTTCTGTAGTGTTAGGTAGCTTGATAAACAAGTAAACTCCCTGGACAGGACACTAGACTATCTCCTGTTTCTGTAGTGTTAGGTAGCTTGATAAACAAGTAAACTCCCTGGACAGGACACTAGACTATCTCCTGTTTCTGTAGTGTTAGGTAGCTTGATGTACTAGTAAACTCCCTGGACAGGACACTAGTCTATCTCCTGTTTCTGTAGTGTTAGGTAGCTAGATAAACAAGTAAACTCCCTGGACAGGACACTAGTCTATCTCCTGTTTCTGTAGTGTTAGGTAGCTTGATGTACAAGTAAACTCCCTGGACAGGACACTAGTCTATCTCCTGTTTCTGTAGTGTTAGGTAGCTAGATAAACAAGTAAACTCCCTGGACAGGACACTAGTCTATCTCCTGTTTCTGTAGTGTTAGGTAGCTTGATGTACAAGTAAACTCCCTGGACAGGACACTAGTCTATCTACTGTTTCTGTAGTGTTAGGTAGCTAGATAAACAACTCCCTGGACGCTAGTCTGTCGCAGGGCCTTAGTTGGCATAGTCACAAAATGGCGGTCTGAAATTCCCTTCCTTGAAGATAAAGGTTTTGGGCATTAAACCGCCCCCTTTGGAGCAGGGTGAGTCTTATGTTTAGTTCTAGTTTACAATCTGATGAGAACCCCTTCTATTCTGGAGGCATACTGTACTGTGTTTCACAAAATGGCAGTTTGGATTCTGTTTCCCTTATTCAATCTGACATGATCACCCTTTTAGAGAAGATGTTTATTCTGTGAGTCCCCATTCAGTTTACAATCTGATCAACCCCTTCTATTCTGAAGATAGTTGGCGTAGTCACAACATGGTGATTGGTTCTTCCCTTCCATGGTCCCTCCCCTCAGTCTCTCTTCTCCTTCTGGCTCTTCCATGGTCCCTCCTCTCCCCTCAGCCTCTCTTCTCCTTCTGGCTCTTCCATGGTCCCTCCTCTCCCCTCAGCTTCTCTTCTCCTTCTGGCTCTTCCATGGTCCCTCCTCTCCCCTCAGCATCACCTCTCCTTCTGGCTCTTCCATGGTCCCTCCTCTCCCCTCAGCTTGTCTTCTCCTTCTGGCTCTTCCATGGTCCCTCCTCTCCCCTCAGCCTCACCTCTCCTTCTGGCTCTTCCATGGTCCCTCCTCTCCCCTCAGCCTCACCTCTCCTTCTGGCTCTTCCATGGTCCCTCCTCTCCCCTCAGCATCACCTCTCCTTCTGGCTCTTCCATGGTCCCTCCTCTCCCCTCAGCCTCACCTCTCCTTCTGGCTCTTCCATGGTCCCTCCTCTCCCCTCAGCATCACCTCTCCTTCTGGCTCTTCCATGGTCCCTCCTCTCCCCTCAGCCTCACCTCTCCTTCTGGCTCTTCCATGGTCCCTCCCCTGAGCTGCTCTTCTCCTTCTGGCTCTTCCATGGTCCCTCCTCTCCCCTCAGCCTCACCTCTCCTTCTGGCTCTTGCAGACTTTGGCTTCCCCTTCATCGCTTTCCATTTTTCTTTTATCCCACCACTTTACTCCTCCCTTCTCCGTTTTTCCTCGTCACCTCGTTTTCACCTCTTTGTTTGCTCTCTCTCTCTCTCTCTCTCTCTCTCTCTCTCTCTCTCTCTCTCTCTCTCTCTCTCTCTCTCTCTCTCTCTCTCTCTCTCTCTCTCTCTCTCTCTCTCCCTCTCTCTCTCTCTCTCTCTCTCTCTCTCTCTCTCTCCCTCTCTCTCTGTGTGTATTCCAGCCACGTTGTCAGTTTATCAAAGCAGACAAGCCCATTATGTTTTTATAAGCCCCACCACTTTCCCTTTCCATTTAGACCCTGTCCTCTCTCCCCTCCTCCTCTCTCCTCTCTCCTCTCTCCCCTCCTCCTCCCCTCCAACCCTCCCTCCCTCCCCACCCCTACAGCGCTCCTCCTCTCTCCTCTCTCCCCTCCTCCTCCCTCCAACCCTCCCTCCCTCCCTCCCCACCCCTACAGCGCTCCTCCTCTCTCCTCTCTCCTCTCTCCCTCCTCCTCCCCTCCAACCCACCCTCCCTCCCCACCCCTACAGCGCTCCTCCTCTCTCCTCTCTCCTCCTCCTCCCCTCCAACCCTCCCTCCCTCCCCACCCCTACAGCGCTCCTCCTCTCTCCTCTCTCCTCTCTCCTCTCTCCCTCCTCCTCCCTCCAACCCTCCCTCCCTCCCCACCCCTACAGCGCTCCTCCTCTCTCCTCTCTCCCCTCCTCCTCCCTCCAACCCTCCCTCCCTCCCTCCCCACCCCTACAGCCCTCCTCCTCTCCCTCACTCCTCTCATTCGCCGGCAGCAGTGGTGATTGTGTAAAAGTTTTATAATGGAACAAGGGAAAGGACTTAGCATGCGGCAGGCAGACGATGTAACATCCTGCGTAGCTGATTAAATATGAATAATTATTCTAAGCGCTGTTGGTAGGGCAGATTACACATGACATGTGTAGAACCATAACGTTGGAGAGTCTCGTACTCTCCCCTGTGTTCTGCTCTGCCAACGGATGGAGAGGTGGAGATATGGTAGTAGTTAGGATCGTGGTGTTTCAGTTAGAGGACAGGAGATAGAGAGATGATGAGGAGGGAGGATGGAGGGATGTAGTCTCCTGAGATATGGTAGTAGTTAGGATCGTAGTGTTTCAGCAAAGGATAGAAGGGATGTAGTTTATGTCCTACTGAGTAATAGAACACTAGATGGTACATGCTTTCAATGTCCTGGTGTTCTGTCACCTGGTGTTCTGTCGCCTGGTGTTCTGTCGCCTGGTGTTCTGTCGCCTAATTCCAGACAGTACTACATAGCAGCTTTACAGAGGAGACAGTACTAGATCCAGACAGTACTATATCCAGACAGTACTATATCCAGACAGTACTATATCCAGACAGTACTAGATCCAGACAGTACTAGATCCAGACAGTACTAGATGCAGACAGTACTAGATCCAGACAGTACTAGATCCAGACAGTACTAGATCCAGACAGTACTAGATCCAGACAGTACTAGATCCAGACAGTACTAGATGCAGACAGTACTAGATCCAGACAGTACTAGATCCAGACAGTACTAGATCCAGACAGTACTAGATCCAGACAGTACTACATAGTAGCACTACAGAGCTGATAAAGGAAAGCACTGGGTTTTAGATCAGAGAAAACACTACATTGGTAAGAGGAATTGGCCAATTAAAGGCGGCCATATGTTTCCCATTTTGAAAATGTACTGATTTAATCGTCCGTGAGAACGGTTCAGAGAAATAGATGACAATTACGAAAACGTTTATATGTGACGATGTTTATGACATAAATGTGTTTTTAACAGAGTCGAACATGTCCAGGCACTTCACCTTCATTTGCTCCATGGGCGTCACACTACTGACTTTACCCTGTACAACAACACATTACACTGCACCTATCATACTACTACTGACTTTACCCTGTACAACAACACATTACACTGTACCTATCATACTACTACTGACTTTACCCTGTACAACGACACATTACACTGCACCTATCATACTACTACTGACTTTACCCTGTACAACGACACATTACACTGCACCTATCATACTACTACTGACTTTACCCTGTACAACGACACATTACACTGCACCTATCATACTACTACTGACTTTACCCTGTAAAACAACACATTACACTGCACCTATCATACTACTACTGACTTTACCCTGTACAACAACACATTACACTGCACCTATCATACTACTACTGACTTTACCCTGTAAAACAACACATTACACTGTACCTATCACACTACTACTGACTTTACCCTGTACAACGACACATTACACTGCACCTATCATACTACTACTGACTTTACCCTGTACAACAACACATTACACTGCACCTATCATACTACTACTGACTTTACCCTGTACAACGACACATTACACTGCACCTATCATACTACTACTGACTTTACCCTGTACAACGACACATTACACTGCACCTATCATACTACTATGGCTGACCCTGTACAACAACACATTACACTGCACCTATCATACTACTATGACTGACCCTGTACAACAACACATTACACTGCACCTATCATACTACTGACTTTACCCTGTACAACAACACATTACACTGCACCTATCATACTACTATGACTGACCCTGTACAACAACACATTACACTGCACCTATCATACTACTATGACTGACCCTGTAAAACAACACATTACACTGCACCTATCATACTACTATGACTGACCCTGTACAACAACACATTACACTGCACCTATCATACTACTATGACTGACCCTGTACAACGACACATTACACTGCACCTATCATACTACTATGGCTGACCCTGTAAAACAACCCATTACACTGCACCTATCATACTACTATGACTGACCCTGTACAACAACACATTACACTGCACCTATCATACTACTATGACCGACCCTGTAAAACAACACATTACACTGCACCTATCATACTACTATGACTTACCCTGTACAATGACACATTACACTGCACCTATCATACTACTATGACTGACCCTGTAAAACAACACATTACACTGCACCTATCATACTACTATGGCTGACCCTGTACAACAACACATTACACTGCACCTATCATACTACTATGACCGACCCTGTAAAACAACACATTACACTGTACCTATCATACTACTATGACTGACCCTGTAAAACAACACCTATCATACTACTATGACTGGCCCTGTACAACAACACATTACACTGCACCTATCATACTACTATGACTGACCCTGTAAAACAACACATTACACTGTACCTATCATACTACTATGACTGACCCTGTAAAACAACACATTACACTGCACCTATCATACTACTATGACTGGCCCTGTACAACAACACATTACACTGCACCTATCATACTACTATGACTGACCCTGTAAAACAACACATTACACTGCAGCTATCATACTACTATGACTGACCCTGTACAACAACACATTACACTGCACCTATCATACTACTATGACTGACCCTGTAAAACAACACATTACACTGCACCTATCATACTACTATGGCTGACCCTGTACAACAACACATTACACTGCACCTATCATACTACTATGACTGACCCTGTAAAACAACACATTACACTGCACCTATCATTCTACTGACTGACCCTGTACAACAACACATTACACTGCACCTATCTATGAAATAACACGCACGGAATCATGTAGCAACCCAAAAAATTATGTATTTTAGATTTGAGATTCTTCAAAGTAGCCACCCTTTGCCTTGATGACAGCTCTGCACACTCTTGGCGTTCTCTCAACCAGCTTCATGATTCATTGTTTGGTCTCTTGGTATTCTGTGTTCTCTGTCTTTACCTCATTCCGCTCTCTCTCTCTCAGAGTGTCATCCCTCTATCCCTCTATCCTTCCACCCCTCCATCCCTCCTTCCTTCCATCCCTCTCTCCCTTGCTTCAGTCTCTAATTCCTTCTTGACTTCTGATATGTAGAATGTTTTGCTGTCTCCCCCCCTCGCTGTCTGGCTCTGAGCAGCACGAGGATCCACTCTCAAGTCATTCATTAAACTGACCAATGTGGGAGTTTGAGGCTGGGTCCTAAATGGCATCCTATTCCCTGGTGAACAGTAGTGCACTACATAGGGAATAGGAAGATTTGGGATGCAGACCGTGTATTAATTAAGCAGAAGTGTATCCTCCCCCCAAAAAATGTTAGCTATTAATTGGTGATTAATTGATGCAGTGATTTGCCTGCGGTGAGCAGCCACTAATCCTTGTACCACTGCTGTGTGTGTGTGTGTGTGTGTGTGTGTGTGTGTGTGTGTGTGTGTGTGTGTGTGTGTGTGTGTGTGTGTGTGTGTGTGTGTGTGTGTGTGTGTGTGTGTGTGTGTGTCTGTGTAATGGCATGATTTGCCCGTTCCAGTTGAGTTGACACCATCGTTGCTATCTCCTTCAGACAGCAGAGAGATATCACCCAAAGTTAGAGATATCACCCAGAGTTAGAGTGAGATGTCACCCAGAGTTAGAGATATCACCCAGAGTTAGAGATATCACCCAGAGTTAGAGATCACCCAGAGTTAGAGATCACCCAGAGTTAGAGATATCACCCAGAGTTAGAGATCACCCAGAGTTAGAGATCACCCAGAGTTAGAGATCACCCAGAGTTAGAGATATCACCCAGAGTTAGAGAGAGATGTCACCCAGAGTTAGAGAGAGATGTCACCCAGAGTTAGAGAGAGATATCACCCAGAGTTAGAGAGAGATATCACCCAGAGTTAGAGAGAGATGTCACCCAGAGTTAGAGAGAGATATCACCCAGAGTTAGAGAGAGATGTCACCCAGAGTTAGAGAGAGATATCACCCAGAGTTAGAGAGAGATATCACCCAGAGTTAGAGAGTGATATCACCCAGAGTTAGAGAGAGATGTCACCCAGAGTTAGAGAGAGATGTCACCCAGAGTTAGAGAGCGATATCACCCAGAGTTAGAGAGAGATATCACCCAGAGTTAGAGAGAGATATCACCCAGAGTTAGAGAGCGATATCACCCAGAGTTAGAGAGAGATATCACCCAGAGTTAGAGAGAGATGTCACCCAGAGTTAGAGAGAGATATCACCCAGAGTTAGAGAGAGATATCACCCAGAGTTAGAGAGAGATATCACCCAGAGTTAGAGAGAGATATCACCCAGAGTTAGAGAGCGATATCACCCAGAGTTAGAGAGAGATATCACCCAGAGTTAGAGAGAGATGTCACCCAGAGTTAGAGAGAGATATCACCCAGAGTTAGAGAGAGATATCACCCAGAGTTAGAGAGAGATATCACCCAGAGTTAGAGAGAGATATCACCCAGAGTTAGAGAGTGATATCACCCAGAGTTAGAGAGAGATGTCACCCAGAGTTAGAGAGAGATGTCACCCAGAGTTAGAGAGCGATATCACCCAGAGTTAGAGAGAGATATCACCCAGAGTTAGAGAGAGATATCACCCAGAGTTAGAGAGAGATGTCACCCAGAGTTAGAGAGAGATATCACCCAGAGTTAGAGAGATATCACCCAGAGTTAGAGAGAGATGTCACCCAGAGTTAGAGAGAGATGTCGCCCAGAGTTAGAGAGAGATGTCACCCAGAGTTAGAGAGAGATACCACCCAGAGTTAGAGAGAGATATCACCCAGAGTTAGAGAGAGATATCACCCAGAGTTAGAGAGAGATATCACCCAGAGTTAGAGAGAGATGTCACCCAGAGTTAGAGAGAGATATCACCCAGAGTTAGAGAGAGATATCACCCAGAGTTAGAGAGAGATATCACCCACATGCAGCAATATTATTTTGGGAATTTGTGAATTTTTAATAGGATCCCCATTAGCCGTAGCGTTAGCTAACGTTCCTGTGGTTTTGGATCCCCATTAGCCGTAGCGTTAGCTAACGTTCCTGTGGTTTAGGATCCCCATTAGCTGTAGCGTTAGCTAACGTTCCTGTGGTTTAGGATCCCCATTAGCCATAGCGTTAGCTAACGTTCCTGGGGTTTAGGATCCTGATTAGCCGTAGCGTTAGCTAACGTTCCTGTGGTTTTGGATCCCCATTAGCCGTAGCGTTAGCTAATCTTCCTGGGGTTTAGGATCCCCATTAGCCATAGCGTTAGCTAACGTTCCTGGGGTTTAGGATCCCCATTAGCCGTAGCGTTAGCTAACGTTCCTGTGGTTTAGGATCCCCATTAGCCGTAGCGTTAGCTAATGTTCCTGGGGTTTAGGATCCCCATTAGCTGTAGCTTTAGCTAATGTTCCTGGGGTTTAGGATCCCCATTAGCCGTAGCGTTAGCTAATGTTCCTGGGGTTTAGGATCCCCATTAGCCGTAGCGTTAGCTAATGTTCCTGTGGTTTAGGATCCCCATTAGCCGTAGCGTTAGCTAATGTTCCTGTGGTTTAGGATCCCCATTAGCTGTAGCGTTAGCTAACGTTCCTGGGGTTTAGGATCCCCATTAGCCGTAGCGTTAGCTAATGTTCCTGGGGTTTAGGATCCCCATTAGCCGTAGCGTTAGCTAATGTTCCTGGGGTTTAGGATCCCCATTAGCCGTAGCGTTAGCTAACGTTCCTGGGGTTTAGGATCCCCATTAGCCGTAGCGTTAGCTAACGTTCCTGTGGTTTAGGATCCTGATTAGCCGTAGCGTTAGCTAACGTTCCTGTGGTTTTGGATCCCCATTAGCCGCAGCGTTAGCTAATCTTCCTGGGGTTTAGGATCCCCATTAGCCATAGCGTTAGCTAATCTTCCTGGGGTTTAGGATCCCCATTAGCCGTAGAGTTAGCTAATGTTCCTGGGGTTTAGTATCCCCATTAGCCGTAGAGTTAGCTAATGTTCCTGTGGTTTAGGATCCCCATTAGCCGTAGAGTTAGCTAATGTTCCTGTGGTTTAGGATCCCCATTAGCTGTAGCGTTAGCTAATGTTCCTGTGGTTTAGGATCCCCATTAGCTGTAGCGTTAGCTAATGTTCCTGGGGGTTTAGGATCCCCATTAGCCGTAGCGTTAGCTAATGTTCCTGTGGTTTAGGATCCCCATTAGCTGTAGCGTTAGCTAACGTTCCTGGGGGTTTAGGATCCCCATTAGCCGTAGCGTTAGCTAATGTTCCTGGGGTTTAGGATCCCCATTAGCCGTAGCGTTAGCTAACGTTCCTGGGGTTTAGGATCCCCATTAGCCGTAGCGTTAGCTAACGTTCCTGGGGTTTAGGATCCCCATTAGCCGTAGCGTTAGCTAATGTTCCTGGGGTTTAGGATCCCCATTAGCCGTAGCGTTAGCTAACGTTCCTGGGGTTTAGTATCCCCATTAGCCGTAGCATTAGCTAATCTTCCTGGGGGTTCAACAAGGAATATGATGCTGTTTCCACTTTGCTTCTTAATATAATATATATCCAGTATTCTGTAATTACACTATTAGTTTGTGTTTCTCACATCTGCAAACAGCTAGTTTGTCTTTTCTTAGTAAGTTGTGGCTAAGTCGCTCATACTAATCATGTGTTTGCTGGCTAGTTAGCTAACACGTGTACTCAGTCAGAGAAAACGTAGCTAGCTAATACAGTCTGATACCAGTGCTGCTGGAGGCCTAAATCGACATGTTGTTTGTACTACTGTATCTTCTAAATCATATAATGATAGGCATGTGTTTTACTTTAACCTTTATTTAACCAGGCCAGTCAGTTAGGAACCAATTCGTATTTACAACGACGGGCCTACACCAGGCCAAACCCGAATGACGCTGGGCCAATAGTGCGCCGCCCTTCGAGACTCCCAATCACGGCCGGATGTGATACAGCCTAGATTCAAACCAGGGACTGTAGTGACGCCTCTTGCACTGAGATGTAGTGGTACAGACCGCTGCGCCGCTCGGGAGCATGAATATGTTGGCTACATGAAGTAGCTGAGACAAAACATGTAGCCACAGATTACAGCGTTACCTAGGAAACACTGACCGACACCTTGTCACAATAACTCCTCCCATTTTCATCTGTTGTCATGGATTACAGCGTTTCCTAGGAAACACCGACCGACACCTTGTCACAATAACTCCTCCCATTTTCATCTGTTGTCATGGATTACAGCGTTACCTAGGAAACACTGACCGACACCTTGTCACAATAACTCCTCCCATTTTCATCTGTTGTCATGGATTACAGCGTTACCTAGGAAACACTGACCGACACCTTGTCACAATAACTCCTCCCATTTTCATCTGTTGTCATGGCAAACAACACTACACTCAATGTGCCCACTATTATATTCTATAGAATTAGAAAGTCTGATATTTTCCACGACTCCAACAGTTGACCCAAGTTAGGGTTAGTTACCAGTGTAGTTAGTTTACCAGTAAACCATGTCATGTAGAACAGTTCCTGACTGCAGTGAATGCAAAGGAAAACGTTGTCCCAGAAATATCAGTGTCGAGCCACTGGACCGTTTAAGGATTGTTAGAGGACCCCCTTGAGACGGTCTCTGCACCTGAACAATATTACTACACCACTTAGAGGTCTCAGCTCCTTCTCCTCAGCCCCCTCTCCTCTCTCCTCTCTCTTCTCTCTACTCTCTACTCTCTACTCTCTACTCTCTCCTCTCTCCTCTCTCCTCTCCTCTCCTCTCCTCTCTCCTTCTCCTCAGCCCCCTATTCTCTCTCCTCTCTCCTCTCTCCTCTCCTCTCCTCTCTCCTCTCTCCTCTCTCCTCTCCTCTCCTCTCTCCTCTCTCCTCTCTCCTCTCCTCTCTCCACTCTTCTCTCCTCTCTCCTCTCCTCTCCTCTCCTCTCTCCTCTCCTCTCTCCACTCTTCTCTCCTCTCTCCTCTCCTCTCCTCTCCTCTCCTCTCCTCTCCTCTCCTCTCTCCTCTCCTCTCCTCTCCCTCTCCTCTCCTCTCCTCTCCCTCTCCTCTCCTCTCCTCTCTCCTCTCCTCTCCTCTCCTCTCCTCTCCTCTCCTCTCCTCTCCTCTCCTCTCTCCTCTCCTCTCCTCTCTCCACTCTTTCTTTTTTCTTTCTTCTCCTTCTTTGTCTTGTCTTTCTGATTACTTGGGAGAATCATAATCAAAGGTTGTGGATTAAAAAGCACAGCAATTTCCATAGCATTAATTAAACGGTCAAAAGTCAAATCAGATGCCCTTTTCACACTAACACATCACCATGGCAACAACTACTTCCTCTACTTCCTTCCTTTCTTTCTTCTTCTTCTCTCTCTCTCTCTCTCTCTCTCTCTCTCTCTCTCTCTCTCTCTCTCTCTCTGACTGTAAAAAGGCTATTTGGCATCATTTATATTTCATGGCTCTAGATAATGCAGCCCTGTTCTGTTCTAGCCGAGTGGAAGCCTTCAGTCACTCGCTTTTATTTGTTTTGAATCTTGTAAATTTCTTATCACACACACACACAGACACGCAGACACACGCAGACACACACTCACACACACATACAGACAAAGACACACATTGATTCATGGAAACACGCACACACATTGAAACACACTCTAAAACACTTGTCTGAAAACAAACGTCTGAAATGGAAGTCTATTTCTAGTGATCAGCACGCACGCACACACACACACACACACACACACACACACACACACACACACACACACACACACACACACACACACACCAAAGTGTTGACACAGGCGACAGGGGAGCTTATTGAGGCTGTCACAGAGTGGAACGCTAATGCTAACTTAAAAGAGATGAGAGAGATGAGAGAGAGAGAGAGAGAGAGAGAGAGAGAGAGAGAGAGAGAGAGAGAGAGAGAGAGAGAGAGAGAGAGAGAGAGAGAGAGAGGGGGACACAGAGAGAGAGATTAAGAGAGAGAGAGAGAGTCCATAGCATCCCTCCCCATCCCTTTATCTCTCTCTCTCTCTCTCTCTCTCTCTCTCTCTCTCTCTCTCTCTCTCTCTCTGTCCCTCTCTGTCCCTCTCTCAAATTCAAATTCAAATTCAAGCTGCTTTATTGGCATGAAAAACATTGTGTCAATATTGCCAAAGCAACAATGTATACAATATACATTGTAATAAAATTAGAAACAATAACATATAATAATATAAAATGGTAGTAAATAATACAAATTAAATACAAAAATAATAACAATAAAATGGTAAGTCAGTAGTAAAATGTAATAAATTGAAAAAAATCTAAATATGGAAAATTAAGCTATAACTAACTTATAACTAAATAATGGTAATCTACATCTGTACTACAACTACCATCATCATCACTACTACTGCCATCACCATCATCATTAAACTGCTATCATTACCATTACCACCCATACCACTACTATCACGGAATGATAAACAACAATAATAATAGTAGTAACAATAATATTAATAACAATAACAGCTATAATTAGTAAGTTCCTGTTTACTATGCAGATGTTACTATTCCAGTGTCCCTCAGGCTATGGCAGGCAAATACATATTTGGCTGCAAGAGAGCCATTGCTCCTTAAGCCCATGAGTATTTTTAGTTTTTCCTCTGGATTTAATGAGTTAAAATTTGGAATAAATGTAGTCATTTCTGTGAATAATGAATCTCTTGGTGAGGAATATTTATCACAGTAAAGGAGGAAGTGCATCTCTGTTTCTACCTCCTGTCGTGCATTGACCACATACACGCTCCTCCTTGGGTAGCCATGTCTTTTTATGTCTGCGGTTTCTATTGCCAATCGGTGGTCACTCAGCCTGTACTTGGTAAGGATCTGTCTCTGCTTCGTATCTCTGACAGAGTAGAGATAATCAGCCAATTCATATTCTCTGTTTAGGGTCAGATAGCAATTTAGTCGGCTTTTGGGATTTTGTTTCGTTTCTTTTCCAATGTTGTAAATATGAGTCTTTTGATTGGTTCATGATTTTGTTTATTGGAATTCTTTCTTTGAAGCAGTGCGGTGTCAGCTTGGTTGGTTAGGTCCAACACCAGCTGACTGAGAGAGGGCCTCGTTTTCTGGGCTCAGCTCTTGGGTTTGAAGTGCTTTAAATTGCAGACTAAATTTGGACTTGAATTTAGATGTTGCCAAAATTTTAATGAGTCTTTTCTGTATTTTCATTAATACTGGAAAGCGGCCCAGTCTGCCCTACATCCATTAGTTGGTGTATTTCTCTGGACTTGTAGAATTGTCGACAGAATTCTGCATGTAGGGCTTCAATTGGATGTTTGTCCCACCTTTTTAAAGTCCAGTTTATTGAGTGGCCCCCAAACCTCACTTCCGTAAAGAGCTATTGGTAGAATTACACTGTCAAATATTTTGGTCCAAATTGAATTGGGATGTTGATTTTGAATAATTTCATTTTTTATTGCATATAATGCTCTGGGAGCTTTTTCTTTGAGTGCATTCACTGCCATATTAAAGTTTCGATGCAGATATGGTCAGACCAAGGTATGTGTAATTTATAGTGTGTTCAATTATGGTGTTGTTCAGGTGAATTTATATTTGTGGTTTTGACATCTGGGCTTTTTTGGAAAATCATGATTTTTGTTTTTTGAAATTTACTGCCAGGGCCCAATTATGGCAATATTGCTGTAGAATGTTAAGGTTCTGTTGAAGACCTTCTTTGGTTGGTGATAGAAGTACCAAGTCATCAGCATATAGCAGGTATTTTACCTCTGTGTCGAATAGTGTGAGTCCTGAGGCTGGAGAATGGTCCAACATGTCTGCTAATTCATTGATATAAATGTTGAAAAGATTTGGACTCAAACTGCAGCCTTGTCTCACACCTCGACTTTGTGAAAAGAATTCTGTTCTTTGGTTTTGATTTTTTATTGCACACTTGTTTTCTGTGTACATACATTTTATTAAGTCATACACATACCACCAAGCCCAGTTTGAAGAATTTTGTAGAATAGCCCTTCGTGCCAAATAGAATCAAATGCTTTTTAAAGTCAATAAAGCAAGCAAAGATTTTGCCCTCTTTTTTTTTTTGGTGGACGTGTTTATTAATTAGTGTGTGTAAGGTGTATATATGGTCAGTAGTGCGATGGTTAGGGAGAAAGCCAATTTGACATTTACTTATTAAATTTTTTTCTTGAAGAAAGGTTTGAATTCTTGAATTCAAAATGCTGCAGAAAACCTTTCCCAGAAGTTGCTGTTTACGCAAATTCCCTGTAATTATTGGGGTCTGATTTGTCTCCACTTTTTGTGGATAGGGGAGATGAGCCCCTGGTTCCAGACATCAGGGAAGCAGCCAGAAGTTAAAACCATGTTGAACAATTTAAGCACAGCATTTTGCAACTCAGGTGTGCTGTTTTTCAGCATTTCATTTCTGATGTTATCTAGACCACAAGCCTTCTTTGATTTTATAGATTTGAGCTTTTCATTTAGTTCTTGTTGGCTTATTGGGTAATCTAATGGATTTTGGTTGTTTTTAATGACTGATTCAAGGATGTTCAATTTTCTTGAATTTCTAATTGATTCTTGTTGTAAGTCTTTTTTGTGAAATGTTTTTTGTATAGATTATCAAAATAAGTTTTCCAAATCCCTTCATCTTGTATGGCTAATTCTTGTGGCTTTGTTGTGCTTAAATTATTCCACATGTCCCAGAACTGATTTTGGTCAATTATGCGTTTTTCAATTTAGATCCAAGTGTCTTGTTGGTATAATTTAATTTCTTATGCTTTCAATGTATGTTTATACTGTTTCAGAGTTTCAAAGTATTCACAGCGTAGATCTGGGTTGTTTTTCTGCTTATGTTTCTCATTTGACATTTGTCTTAGGTGTTTTCTAATTGTTTTACATTCGTTATCAAACCATTCTTCAGAAACATTTTGTTTTTGTTTCTGATGTTGCATTTCTTTGGTTTTCTCAAATTTGCTTTTCGATGCTGCTTTTTGAAATATGCAATTGATGTTTTGAGTAGCCAAATTGACACCTTCTTTATTGTTTTGGTATTGTGCGTTATTGAAGAATTGTATAGAATTCATCATTTCCTTTGAATTCAATGTTTCAATGAATCTCTCTTTACTGTTTGGAGCCCATCTGTACGATTGGTCTATGTTGTAGAGTTTTTGGGCTGTTTTTTTAAATTAATATTGCGGTTAATTTCTTGAGAAACACGTTGATCTGACTGTGATCTGACAATGGTGTCTGTGGTCTGACAGTGAATGCGCTAATGGAAGAGGGTCAATGTCAGTGATGGCATAATCGACTACACTTGTCCCAAGAGCTGAGCAGTAAGTAAACTGACCTAAAGAGTCCCCTCTGATTCTACCATTCAGCATGTACAGGCCTAAGGCTCGACAGAGATGTACTAACTCCTTCCCATTTTTGTTCAGTATTTGGTCAGGACTGTTTCTATTATTTATAATAGGGCTGCTGTACAAGGAGGGGTGTCCAAATATGTGGTGGTTACCTCCCGTATCAGTGTAGTCAGGCTCAGAACCTGTTCTTGCATTGAAATCTCCACAAAGAAGCACCTTACCCTCTGCCTGAAATGTAATGATTTCTGTATGGAGATTGTCAAAAAACTGATCATCATAATATGATGAATCTGAAGGAGGAGCGTAAGCTGCACATATGTACACATCATTGTCTCTCTCTCTCTCTCTCTCTCTCTCTCTCTCTCTCTCTCTCTCTCTCTCTCTCTCTCTCTCTCTCTCTCTCTCTCTCTCTCTCTCTCTCTCTCATTCTCCTGCTAGTAGTCTGAGCTTTCTGCTGCCCAGGTTTCTCATTCTCCTGCTAGTAGCGTAGACATAGTACATCAGGACTGACAACAATAAATACCACAATAATCTGTAGTCAGATTATACATGACTTTTCTCCTCCCTCCTCGCAAAGACAAATTAGCCTTGTGGTGTGTGTGTGTGTGTGTAGTGTGTGTGTGTGTGTAGTGTGTGGGTGTGTGTGTCTGTGTGTGTGTGTGTGTGTGTGTGTGTGTGTGTGTGTTCATGCATAATCTCACGTGTGTGTTGTGCACTGTATAGTTAAACAATATTAAACGCATCAATCAAATGAGAAAACCGTGTAAAATCCCAACGTGAGACACGTTCCAGCTGCTCCAGTGTTCTCTAGGGAAGATACCTTCCCACTCACATTCCATCAGCTGCTTCAGCTCCTGGGAATATGATGGTATGCTGTTTATGATCGTCACCATGGTGATATTGATGTTGAAATCACCCTCTGGTGCAGAACCAAAGGGTGGAGTGGAACCGAGCGGAACCAAGCGGAACAGTGTTTGTGTTCCGTGCAACATGTTGTTTGTGTTCCGATGTTCCGATGTTCTGATGTTCCGATGTTCTGATGTTCCGATGTTCCGATGACCTAGATAACACAGCATTCTACTTTACTCAATCATCAGCATCTTTCATTCAATATCCTTCTTGGCTTGGCTGTGTTTGGTTTATTCATATTACCACGGGCGCTTTGAGATAATGTATTGTCTTGGGTACTTCACAAAGCATCAGCATTATTGCACCCTATTCCCTATGTAGTGCCCTACTTTTAACAAGAGCCCGTATTTCAAAAGTAGTGCACTACATAGGAAATAGGGTGCAATTTGGGACTCCGAAAATTGTGTTTGTGAGTGAGTTAATGACTAAACAGCTGCTGAGAAAACAGCTTCAGTGAAAATGTGTTAATTACAGCCTTGAAAACCATTGGTCTTAGCAGGTAGCATATGGGGAAGTCTTGGTTGTGTGTGTTTTTCTGTGTGTGTGTGTGTGTCACATTTGTCTGTTGTGTAATGTGATAAATCAATTTCATTGAGGCACGTCGTCACATGCATTGTTCAAATCAAGACACATTTGTCATCTTTTTCTTCACAAACCATCTCTTCTCTTCACGTTTGTGTAAATGAACGGATGTGAAAATTTATTTTTATAGACAATGATGATTCACACACTCACATGATTCACACACTCACACGATTCACACACTCACACGATTCACACACTCACACGATTCGTTGTCGCTTGGTGACCGCGTTCCTGTCTCTTCACAACGGCATCGGTGTCTTTAAGAACCTGTAGTTATTTCAAATAGTTTTCATTGTGTTGAAGATGCCAGACGAGGCGACCGACTGACTGACGCGTCCGGAGTTGTTGTCTTAGCTATTAGCTATTAGCACCCACTCCAATGAAACATAAACACAGTCTGAGATATTAAAGGATTTCTTGAAATGCTCGCTGTGATTTCAGTATTCAGACGGTAATCTAAGAAGATTAGATTCATGTCAACAACTAGATCACACCAGATGTTATTCTGTGGATATCTGCTGTTGGTGAGACCAGTTGGCTGGAGAGGATTGGTGTCAGATACCTGTTGTTGGTGAGACCAGTTGTCTGGACAGGATTGGTGCCAGATATCTGTTGTTGGTGAGACCAGTTGGCTGGAGAGGATTGGTGCCAGATATCTGTTGTTGGTGAGACCTGTTGTCTGGAGAGGATTGGTGTCAGATATCTGTTGTTGGTGAGACCAGTTGTCTGGAGAGGATTGGTGTCAGATATCTGCTGTTGGTGAGACCAGTTGGCTGGAGAGGATTGGTGTCAGATATCTGCTGTTGGTGAGACCAGTTGTCTGGAGAGGATTGGTGCCAGATATCTGCTGTTGGTGAGACCAGTTGTCTGGAGAGGATTGGTGTCAGATATCTAAACCAGAGATACCAGAGTCAAACAAGTTCTGTTGTCTCCTGCAAGGGTATGGTGTGTCGTATGGTGTGTCTGTGTCACATGGTGTGTGTGTGTGTCGTATGGTGTGTGTGTGTGTGTCGTATAGTGTTTGTGTGTGTGTGTGTCTCGTATAGTTTTTGTTTGTGTTGTATGGTGTGTTTGTGTTGTATGGTATGTATGTGTCGTATGGTGTGTGTGTGTGTCGTATGGTGTGTGTATGTGTCGTATGGTGTGTGTGTGTGTGTTGTATGGTATATGTGTGTCGTATGGTGTGTGTGTGTGTCGTATGGTGTGTGTGTGTGTCGTATGGTGTGTGTGTGTCGTATGGTGTGTGTGTGTGTCGTATGGTGTGTGTGTGTCGTATGGTGTGTGTGTGTCGTATGGTGTGTGTGTGTCATATGGTGTTTGTGTGTGTGTGTGTCGTATGGTATGTGTGTGTCGTATGGTGTGTGTGTGTCGTATGGTGTGTGTGTGTCGTATGGTATGTGTGTGTCGTATGGTGTGTGTTTGTCGTATGGTGTGTGTTTGTCGTATGGTGTGTGTGTGTCGTATACTGTTTGTGTGTGTGTGTGTGTCTCGTATAGTTTTTGTGTGTGTCGTATGGTGTGTGTGTCTCGTATGGTGTGTGTGTCTCGTATAGTTTTTGTGTGTGTCGTATGGTATGTATGTGTGTGTCGTATGGTGTGTGTGTGTCGTATAGTGTTTGTGTGTGTGTGTGTCTCGTATAGTTTTTGTTTGTGTCGTATGGTGTGTGTGTGTGTTGTATGGTATGTGTGTGTCGTATGGTATGTGTGTCGTATGGTGTGTGTGTGTGTCTCATATAGTTTTTGTTTGTGTTGTATGGTGTGTGTGTGTTGTATGGTATGTGTGTGTCGTATGGTGTGTGTGTGTCGTATGGTGTGTGTGTCTCGTATGGTGTGTGTGACGTAAAGTGTGTGTGTGTCGTATAGTGTTTGTGTGTGTGTCTCGTATATTTTTTGTGTGTGTCGTATGGTGTGTGTGTCTCGCATGGTGTGTGTGTCGTATGGTGTGTGTGTCTCGTATGGTGTGTGTGTCGTATGGTGTGTGTGTCTTGTATAGTGTGTGTGTGTGTTGTTCCCCTTGTTCTTAGAGGATTCTGGGGACAACAGTGAAGCCATGTACGGCTAAGCTACTTGATATCCTGCAGACAGCCTGACATCTTCCACGGTAGAGAGAACATTACAGTCTAAGGATTTCTCCTCCCGCTCATTAGAAAAGCTTTTAAAGGGATTTTCTCTTTAATACACAACTTCTTATTACTTTCCATTGTTTGATTGATTCTTCCTTCTTAGTGGCTCTCCTTCTCACTGGGACTGGAGTAGAGGACTGTATAGGACACACACACACACTAGAGTAGAGGACTGTATAGGACACACACACACACTGGAGTAGAGGACTGTATAGGACACACACACACACTGGAGTAGAGGACTGTATAGGACACACACACACACTGGAGTAGAGGACTGTATAGGACACACACACACTGGAGTAGAGGACTGTATAGGACACACACACACACTGGAGTAGAGGACTGTATAGGACACACACACACACTGGAGTAGAGGACTGTATAGGACACACACACACACTGGAGTAGAGGACTGTATAGGACACACACACACTCACACACACACACACACACTCACACACTCACCTCACAGTCACACACACACTCACGCACACACACACACACACACACACACACACACACACACACACACACACACACACACACACACACACACACTCACGCACACACTCACCGTCACACACACACTCACACACACACACACACACACACACAGACACACACACATACAAACAAACAAACACACACTTTACCATCAAGGCCTGATTGGTGGTTCTGCAGAGATGGTTGTCCTGGAAGGTTCACTGGAGCTCTGTCAGAGTGACCATTGGGTTCTTGGTCACCTCCTTGACCAAGGCCCTTCTCCCCTGATTGCTCAGTTTGGCCGGGCAGCCAGCTCAAGGAAGAGTCTTGGTGGTTCCAATCTTCTTCCGTTGGGGATCTTCAATGCTGCAGAAATGTTTTGGTAACCTTCCCCAGATCTGTGCCTAGACACAATCCTGTCTCAGAGCTCTACGGACAATTCCTTCAACCTCATGGCTTGGTTTTTGCTCTGACATGCACTGTCAACTGTGTGACCTTATATAGACAGTTGTGTGCCTTTCCAAATCATGTCCAATCAATTGAATTTACCACAAGTGGACTCCGATCAATTTGAAGAAACATCTCAAGGATGATCAATTGAAGCAGGATTGTGATGTCATTATGGGGTATTGTGATGTCATTATGGGGTATTGTGATGTCATTATGGGGTATTGGGATGTCATTATGGGGTATTGGGATGTCATTATGGGGTATTGTGATGTCATTATGGGGTATTGTGTGTAGATTGATGAGGACCGTTATTTATATAGTCCATTATAGAATAAGGCTGTAACATAACAACATGTGGAAAAAGTCCAGTGTCTGAATAGTTCCTAAATGCACAGTACCTGCACTCTAATGGATACTGCTGTAGTTTTAATGTGCAGTATTTCACCCTGATCTTCCTCAGGCTCATTCATGGATAATATTCACGGTTAAATATTCATGTATTGGTTTTAGGCTACAAAGAGTACAAGACTATCGTATCGTTATTATCCTGAAGTCTTGAAGGTGAATTCAATCTGCACACACACACACACACACACACACACAGGCAGGTAGACACACACACACACACACAGGCAAGTAGACACACACACGCAGGTAGACACACACACACACACACTCAGATATGACATGTTTACAGTATCAACATGTAACTTGTTCCATAAACTCTGCTGTTTCTATTCATCTCCAAGGACATCAACACAACAAGACAGGTTTTCATTTAGCTTGTTCCTTGTTTATACATTACACACACACACACACACACACACACACACACACACACACACACACACACACACACACACACACACACACACACACACACACACACACACACACACACACACACATTGACACACACACATTGACACACACACTCACACACACACACACACACACACAGAGACAGGTAGACACACACACACACACACACACACACACACACACACACTACACACACACACACACACACACACACACACAGAGAGAGACAGGTAGAGACACACACACACAGGTAGTAGACACACACACACACACACAGAGACAGGTAGACAAACACACACAGGCAGGTAGACACAGACACACACACACACACAGAGACAGGTAGACAAACACACACAGGCAGGTAGACACAGACACACACACACACACACACACACAGAGACAGGTAGACAAACACACACAGGCAGGTAGACACAGACACACACACACACACAGAGACAGGTAGACAAACACACACAGGCAGGTAGACACACACACACACACACACATAGGCAGGCATGTATTTACTGTACACAGTGATAAGGACAAAAGAAAGTGCTGTGTTTTATATCTCTGCTAACATCAGGAATACCCACTCTATTCATCTGATTCATCTGATTCATCTGATTCATCACTGTGGAGGGAATACCCACTCTATTACTGATTCATCTGATTCATCTGATTCATCTAATTCATCACTGTGGAGGGAATACCCACTCTATTACTGATTCATCTGATTCATCACTGTGGAAGGAATACCCACTCTATTACTGATTCATCTGATTCATCTGATTCATCTAATTCATCACTGTGGAGGGAATACCCACTCTATTACTGATTCATCTGATTCATCTGATTCATCTAATTCATCACTGTGGAGGGAATACCCACACTATTACTGATTCATCTGATTCATCACTGTGGAAGGAATACCCACTCTATTCATCTGATTCATCTGATTCATCTGATTCATCACTGTGGAGGGAATACCCACTCTATTACTGATTCATCTGATTCATCTGATTCATCTAATTCATCACTGTGGAGGGAATACCCACTCTATTACTGATTCATCTGATTCATCACTGTGGAAGGAATACCCACTCTATTACTGATTCATCTGATTCATCTGATTCATCACTGTGGAGGGAATACCCACTCTATTACTGATTCATCTGATTCATCTGATTCATCACTGTGGAGGGAACACCCACTCTATTACTGATTCATCTGATTCATCTGATTCATCACTGTGGAGGGAATACCCACTCTATTACTGATTCATCTGATTCATCTGATTCATCACTGTGGAGGGAATACCCACTCTATTACTGATTCATCTGATTCATCACTGTGGAGGGAACACCCACTCTATTACTGATTCATCTGATTCATCTGATTCATCTGATTCATCACTGTGGAGGGATGAGGGAGGGAGGAGAGGAGGAGGAGGAGGGATGAGGGATGAGGGAAGGAGGATGAGAGGATGAGAGGAGGAGGATGGAAGAGGTGAGGGAGGGAGCGAGAGAGGGAGAAGAGGAGGGAGGGAGGGACAGTGTATGTTTAATATTATAATATAGTAGATGAATTACCATTGTGTTTCTTTCCTCTCGGCCCAACAACAGACAGTTTGGGTTTAACCTTGTCCTTTAAGGCATTGTTGGCTGTATAATTACACTGTGGCTTAATTAGCAATTAGCTATGAAGACTACTGATGAGATGGTATCTGATCGGGGAACAAGATACACACTCACACTACTGTTGAGACAGCATGAGATGATATGAGAGGTGAACAGAACATCCTCATAGACACACTACTGTTGAGACAGCATGAGATGATATGAGAGGTGAACAGAACATCCTCATAGACACACTACTGTTGAGACAGCATGAGATGATATGAGAGGTGAACAGAACATCCTCACGGACACACTACTGTTGAGACAGCATGAGATGATATGAGAGGTGAACAGAACATCCTCATAGACACACTACTGTTGAGACAGCATGAGATGATATGAGAGGTGAACAGAACATCCTCATAGACACACTACTGTTGAGACAGCATGAGATGATATGAGAGGTGAACAGAACATCCTCATAGACACACTACTGTTGAGACAGCATGAGATGATATGAGAGGTGAACAGAACATCCTCATAGACACATTACTGTTGAGACAGCATGAGATGATATGAGAGGTGAACAGAACATCCTCATAGACACACTACTGTTGAGACAGCATGAGATGATATGAGAGGTGAACAGAACATCCTCATAGACACACTACTGTTGAGACAGCATGAGATG
The DNA here is from genome assembly GCA_030435695.1 of Brachymystax lenok tsinlingensis. NCBI lineage: Eukaryota > Metazoa > Chordata > Actinopteri > Salmoniformes > Salmonidae > Brachymystax > Brachymystax lenok. Next base: position 55,846,868 of record CM059814.1, on the reverse strand, counting down.
ATATGAGAGGTGAACAGAACATCCTCATAGACACACTACTGTTGAGACAGCATGAGATGATATGAGAGGTGAACAGAACATCCTCATAGACACACTACTGTTGAGACAGCATGAGATGATATGAGAGGTGAACAGAACATCCTCATAGACACATTACTGTTGAGACAGCATGAGATGATATGAGAGGTGAACAGAACATCCTCATAGACACACTACTGTTGAGACAGCATGAGATGATATGAGAGGTGAACAGAACATCCTCATAGACACACTACTGTTGAGACAGCATGAGATGATATGAGAGGTGAACAGAACATCCTCATAGACACATTACTGTTGAGACAGCATGAGATGATATGAGAGGTGAGACAGAACATCCTCATAGACACACTACTGTTGAGACAGCATGAGATGATATGAGAGGTGAACAGAACATCCTCATAGACACACTACTGTTGAGACAGCATGAGATGATATGAGAGGTGAACAGAACATCCTCATAGACACATTACTGTTGAGACAGCATGAGATGATATGAGAGGTGAACAGAACATCCTCATAGACACACTACTGTTGAGACAGCATGAGATGATATGAGAGGTGAACAGAACATCCTCATAGACACACTACTGTTGAGACAGCATGAGATGATATGAGAGGTGAACAGAACATCCTCATAGACACACTACTGTTGAGACAGCATGAGATGATATGAGAGGTGAACAGAACATCCTCATAGACACACTACTGTTGAGACAGCATGAGATGATATGAGAGGTGAACAGAACATCCTCACAGACACACTACTGTTGAGACAGCATGAGATGATATGAGAGGTGAACAGAACATCCTCATAGACACACTACTGTTGAGACAGCATGAGATGATATGAGAGGTGAACAGAACATCCTCATAGACACACTACTGTTGAGACAGCATGAGATGATATGAGAGGTGAACAGAACATCCTCATAGACACACTACTGTTGAGACAGCATGAGATGATATGAGAGGTGAACAGAACATCCTCATAGACACACTACTGTTGAGACAGCATGAGATGATATGAGAGGTGAACAGAACATCCTCATAGACACACTACTGTTGAGACAGCATGAGATGATATGAGAGGTGAACAGAACATCCTCATAGACACACTACTGTTGAGACAGCATGAGATGATATGAGAGGTGAACAGAACATCCTCATAGACACATTACTGTTGAGACAGCATGAGATGATATGAGAGGTGAACAGAACATCCTCATAGACACACTACTGTTGAGACAGCATGAGATGATATGAGAGGTGAACAGAACATCCTCATAGACACACTACTGTTGAGACAGCATGAGATGATATGAGAGGTGAACAGAACATCCTCATAGACACACTACTGTTGAGACAGCATGAGATGATATGAGAGGTGAACAGAACATCCTCATAGACACACTACTGTTGAGACAGCATGAGATGATATGAGAGGTGAACAGAACATCCTCATAGACACACTACTGTTGAGACAGCATGAGATGATATGAGAGGTGAACAGAACATCCTCATAGACACACTACTGTTGAGACAGCATGAGATGATATGAGAGGTGAACAGAACATCCTCATAGACACACTACTGTTGAGACAGCATGAGATGATATGAGAGGTGAACAGAACATCCTCATAGACACACTACTGTTGAGACAGCATGAGATGATATGAGAGGTGAACAGAACATCCTCATAGACACACTACTGTTGAGACAGCATGAGATGATATGAGATGTGAACAGAACATCCTCATAGACACACTACTGTTGAGACAGCATGAGATGATATGAGAGGTGAACAGAACATCCTCATAGACACATTACTGTTGAGACAGCATGAGATGATATGAGAGGTGAACAGAACATCCTCATAGACACACTACTGTTGAGACAGCATGAGATGATATGAGAGGTGAACAGAACATCCTCATAGACACACTACTGTTGAGACAGCATGAGATGATATGAGATGAACAGAACATCCTCATAGACACACTACTGTTGAGACAGCATGAGATGATATGAGAGGTGAACAGAACATCCTCATAGACACACTACTGTTGAGACAGCATGAGATGATATGAGAGGTGAACAGAACATCCTCATAGACACACTACTGTTGAGACAGCATGAGATGATATGAGAGGTGAACAGAACATCCTCATAGACACACTACTGTTGAGACAGCATGAGATGATATGAGAGGTGAACAGAACATCCTCATAGACACACTACTGTTGAGACAGCATGAGATGATATGAGAGGTGAACAGAACATCCTCATAGACACACTACTGTTGAGACAGCATGAGATGATATGAGAGGTGAACAGAACATCCTCATGGACACACTACTGTTGAGACAGCATGAGATGATATGAGAGGTGAACAGAACATCCTCACAGACACATTACTGTTGAGACAGCATGAGATGATATGAGATGTGAACAGAACATCCTCATAGACACATTACTGTTGAGACAGCATGAGATGATATGAGAGGTGAACAGAACATCCTCATAGACACACTACTGTTGAGACAGCATGAGATGATATGAGAGGTGAACAGAACATCCTCATAGACACACTACTGTTGAGACAGCATGAGATGATATGAGATGTGAACAGAACATCCTCATAGACACATTACTGTTGAGACAGCATGAGATGATATGAGAGGTGAACAGAACATCCTCATAGACACACTGTAGTTGGCTGATTGATCTGTTACAGTAGGGCCAGATCTACTATACTGGCTGATTGATCTGTTACAGTAGGACCAGATCTACTATACTGGCTGATTGATCTGTTACAGTAGGACCAGATCTACTATACTGGCTGATTGATCTGTTACAGTAGGACCAGATCTACTATAATGGCTGATTGATCTGTTACAGTAGGACCAGATCTACTATACTGGCTGATTGATCTGTTACAGTAGGACCAGATCTACTATACTGGCTGATTGATCTGTTACAGTAGGACCAGATCTACTATAATGGCTGATTGATTTGTTACAGTAGGACCAGATCTACTATACTGGCTGATTGATCTGTTACAGTAGGACCAGATCTACTATACTGGCTGATTGATTTGTTACAGTAGGACCAGATCTACTATACTGGCTGATTGATCTGTTGCAGTAGGACCAGATCTACTATACTGGCTGATTGATTTGTTGCAGTAGGACCAGATCTACTATACTGGCTGATTGATCTGTTGCAGTAGGACCAGATCTACTATACTGGCTGATTGATTTGTTGCAGTAGGACCAGATCTACTATACTGGCTGATTGATCTGTTACAGTAGGACCAGATCTACTATACTGGCTGATTGATCTGTTACAGTAGGACCAGATCTACTATAATTGGCTGATTTATCTGTTACAGTAGAACTATATCTACTATACTGGGTGACTGAGTGAAGGGTCTATCTAGTCTGGGTGACTGAGTGAAGGTCTATCTAGTCTGGGTGACTGAGTGAAGGTCTATCTAGTCTGGGTGACTGAGTGAAGGTCTATCTAGTCTGGGTGACTGAGTGAAGGTCTATCTAGTCTGGGTGACTGAGTGAAGGTCTATCTAGTCTGGATGACTGAGTGAAGGGTCTATCTAGTCTGGGTGACTGAGTGAAGGGTCTATCTAGTCTGGGTGACTGAGTGAAGGTCTATCTAGTCTGGGTGACTGAGTGAAGCTCTCTCTAGTTTGGGTGACTGAGTGAAGGTCTATCTAGTCTGGGTGACTGAGTGAAGGGTCTATCTAGTCTGGGTGACTGAGTGAAGGGTCTATCTAGTCTGGATGACTGAGTGAAGGGTCTATCTAGTCTGGGTGACTGAGTGAAGGGTCTATCTAGTCTGGGTGACTGAGTGAAGGTCTATCTAGTCTGGGTGACTGAGTGAAGGGTCTATCTAGTTTGGGTGACTGAGACAGAGACAGTCTTTCCAGGGTTCATGACAGATCAGAGGAGAAGGTCTAACAGAGACTGTCTTTCCAGGGTTCAAGACAGACTAGAGGAGGTCTAACAGAGACAGTCTTTCCAGGGTTCATGACAGACTAGAGGAGGTCTAACAGAGACAGTCTTTCCAGGGTTCAAGACAGACTATAGGAGAAGGTCTAACAGAGACAGTCTTTCCAGGGTTCATGACAGATCAGAGGAGAAGGTCTAACAGAGACAGTCTTTCCAGGGTTCAAGACAGACCAGAGGAGAAGGTCTAACAGAGACTGTCTTTCCAGGGTTCATGACAGACCAGAGGAGAAGGTCTAACAGAGTCTGTCTTTCCAGGGTTCAAGACAGACTGGAGGAGAAGGTCTAACAGAGACAGTCTTTCCAGGGTTCATGACAGATCAGAGGAGAAGGTCTAACAGAGACAGTCTTTCCAGGGTTCATGACAGATCAGAGGAGAAGGTCTAACAGAGACAGTCTTTCCAGGGTTCAAGACAGACTAGAGGAGGTCTAACAGAGACAGTCTTTCCAGGGTTCATGACAGACTAGAGGAGGTCTAACAGAGACAGTCTTTCCAGGGTTCAAGACAGACTATAGGAGAAGGTCTAACAGAGACAGTCTTTCCAGGGTTCATGACAGATCAGAGGAGAAGGTCTAACAGAGACAGTCTTTCCAGGGTTCAAGACAGACCAGAGGAGAAGGTCTAACAGAGACTGTCTTTCCAGGGTTCAAGACAGATCAGAGGAGAAGGTCTAACAGAGACAGTCTTTCCAGGGTTCAAGACAGACCAGAGGAGGTCTAACAGAGACAGTCTTTCCAGGGTTCATGACAGATCAGAGGAGAAGGTCTAACAGAGACAGTCTTTCCAGGGTTCAAGACAGACTAGAGGAGGTCTAACAGAGACAGTCTTTCCAGGGTTCAAGACAGACTAGAGGAGGTCTAACAGAAACTGTCTTCCCAGGGTTCATGACAGACTAGGATTCAAACATGTTGTCCAGCGCAGTAGAGTCTGGTGGGGTAGAAATACTCACACATACACACATTAACTCACACATACACACAAACACACACACACACACACACGCACGCACGCAAGAACACACACACAGCGGTGGGGCGGGTGGTCAGAAGGAGATTATGATGATACACCATCACTTCCTGGTCTCATGCCACCTCTCAGCCATCTGTCCTCTGGCTAAGGACAGCGGGGAGTGAGTGTGTGTGTGTGTTTCTGTGTGTGTGTGTGTGTGTGTGTGTATATCACTGCAGGATCCCCCTTCACCAAGTGTGTTACATGGTGCTGAAAGTTGACATCCATATCAAATAGGAGACTCAAGATAAGACACATAGTAGTGAATTATTTTTCAATTCCTTAATGGTGACTGGCTGCTATCTCTCTCTCTCTCTCTCTCTCTCTCTCTCTCTCTCTCTCTCTCTCTCTCTCTCTCTCTCTCTCTCTCTCTCTCTCTCTCTCTCTCTCTCTCTCTCTCTCTCTCTCTCTCTCTCTCTCTCTCTCTCTCTCTCTCTCTCTCTCTCTCTCTCTCTCTCTCTCTCTCTCTCTCTCTCTCTCTCTCTCTCTCTCTCTCTCTCTCTCTCTCTCTCTCTCTCTCTCTCTCTCTGTTTCTCTCTCTCCAAGTCTCTTCCACATCCTCGTGGTTATTAATCAGTCTTTGTCTTTGAAGAGCCTTCCTCTCTCAGAGAACTTTTTACATCTTCACACAGCCATTTCACAGCTTCAGTCTGAAGTGAGCTGCTATACAATACTGCCAATTGTACACATTGTCAATAAAAAGCTTGTCTCAAACTCTCTAACTTATTCAGAGATCCAGAAAGACATCAACACATTTACATAGAGTTTATATTGAATAGGGGTTCCTCTGACAGGGTGGATATTGATCATTGAATAGGGGTTCCTCTGACAGGGTGGATATTGATCATTGAATAGGGGTTTCTCTGACAGGGAGGATATTGATAATTGAATAGGGGTTTCTCTGACAGGGTGGATATTGATCATTGAATAGGGGTTTCTCTGACAGGGTGGATATTGATCATTGAATAGTGGTTTCTCTGACAGGGTGGATATTGATCATTGAATAGGGGTTTCTCTGACAGGGAGGATATTGATCATTGAATAGGGGTTTCTCTGACAGGGTGGATATTGATAATTGAATAGGGGTTTCTCTGACAGGGAGGATATTGATAATTGAATAGGGGTTTCTCTGACAGTGTGGATATTGATCATTGAATAAGGGTTTCTCTGACAGGGAGGATATTGATCATTGAATAGGGGTTTCTCTGACAGGGTGGATATTGATAATTGAATAGGGGTTTCTCTGACAGGGAGGATATTGATAATTGAATAGGGGTTTCTCTGACAGTGTGGATATTGATCATTGAATAGGGGTTTCTCTGACAGGGAGGATATTGATCATTGAATAGGGGTTTCTCTGACAGGGTGGATATTGATCAACTGATATGATTACTACTGTTAGAGGACCAAGTGAGATGGAAAGACCACCATCTTGATGTTCTGTTGGCTGATCTGGGTTGACGTGTTGTCTAGCATCAATGGCAGAGCCTATGGCAGTGGGTTCTCTTGGCTGATCTGAGGTGATGTGTTGTCAGGCATCAATACCAGAGCTTATGGCAGTGTGTTCTCTTGGCTGATCTGAGGATCTGAGTATCTGATCTAAGTATAGACCTATAACACTCCATCAAGTACCTCTTTGTATAAACATATTCATCCTTCTCCTTGTGACTGGTTAAGACCCCAATTAATGTGTCTATTTTGATTGGTTAAGACTCAAATTAATGCATCTATTTTGATTGGTTAAGACCCCAATTAATGCGTCTATTTTGATTGGTTAAGACTCCATATAATGCATCTATTTTGATTGGTTAAGACTCAAATTAATGCATCTATTTTGATTGGTTAAGACCCCAATTAATGCGTCTATTTTGATTGGTTAAGACTCCAATTAATGCATCTATTTTGATTGGTTAAGACCCCAATTAATGCGTCTATTTTGATTGGTTAAGACTCCATATAATGCATCTATTTTGATTGGTTAAGACTCAAATAATGCATCTATTTTTATTGGTTAAGACTCCAATTAATGCGTCTATTTTGATTGGTTAAGATTCCAATGAATGCATCTATTTTGATTGGTTAAGACCCCAATGAATGTGCCTATTTTGGCGTGTAAGTGGTTCGGGAAGCTTCTCTTCCTGGGGTCCAGCAACATCAGCCAGTTAGATGCAGTTTAAATACTACCTGCCATGACATTTCATAACACCTGACCCGACACATTCAGTGTGTTCCCTCAGGCCACCACACCACCGCATATTTACAATACAACATCCATGTGTGTGTGTAGAGTGTGTGTCTTATCATATGGGTGTGTGTCTGTGCCTGTGTGTGTGTGTGTGTGTGCGTTTGTGTGTGCTTGTGCCTGTGTGTGTGTGCATGTGCCTGTGTGTGTGTCCGTGTGTGTGTGTGTGTGTGTGTGTGTGTGTGTGTGTGTGTGTGTGTGTGTGTGTGTGTGTGTGTGTGTCACTCGGGGAGGGAGCTCCAGGTGCTGCAATAGGGGAATTTCTCATTCTGCTAGTCTTGAAAAGAGTTTGTCTGTAGGGGATGGGAGGAGGAGAGAGGGAGGAGAGAGGGAGGAGAGAGGAGTGTTGTTTGTCATCAGAAAGAAGAAAGTGCTCTGTTCTATCACAGGGAAAACTGACGGGAGCGGAGGGAGAGAGAGAGAGAGAGAGAGAGAGAGAGAGAGAGAGAGAGAGAGAGAGGAGAGAGAGAGAGAGAGAGAGAGAGAGAGAGAGAGAGAGAGAGAGAGAGAGAGAGAGAGAGAGAGAGAGAGAGAGAGAGAGAGAGAGAGAGAGAGAGAGAGAGAGAGAGAGAGACAGAGAGAGAGAGAGAGAGGGACAGAGAGAGAGAGAGAGGGACAGAGAGAGAGAGAGAGAGAGAGAGAGAGAGAGAGAGAGAGAGAGAGAGAGAGAGAGAGACAGAGAGAGGTGATGAGAAACATGTAAGGGAAGGGAGAGAGGCAAGTATGAAGAGAGGTGTAGGGGAGGATAGAGGGAGGGAGGGAGAGAGGGATGGGGCAGCAGGCTAGCTCTGTGGGAGGGAGGCTTACATAGCACAGCCCCTCTGCCTCCTCCGGCGTCGTGCCACACACACACAGGTGACGGGCCACCCCCAGTTCAAATATTAATCAAAGGAAAAACGGTGGACATTAACACTGGTGGGCAGAGGGAACACAGCCTGCTACCTGCCTGGTGTGTGAATGATCCTGCACCACAGAGAGGGAACACAGCCTGCTACCTGCCTGCTGTGTGAATGATCCTGCACCACAGAGAGGGAACACAGCCTGCTACCTGCCTGCTGTGTGAATGATCCTGCACCACAGAGAGGGAACACAGCCTGCTACCTGCCTGCTGTGTGAATGATCCTGCACCACAGAGAGGAACACAGCCTGCTACCTGCCTGCTGTGTGAATGATCCTGCACCACAGAGAGGAAACACAGCCTGCTACCTGCCTGCTGTGTGAATGATCCTGCACCACAGAGAGGGAACACAGCCTGCTACCTGCCTGCTGTGTGAATGATCCTGCACCACAGAGAGGGAACACAGCCTGCTACCTGCCTGCTGTGTGAATGATCCTGCACCTCAGAGAGGGAAAACAGCCTGCTACCTGCCTGCTGTGTGAATGATCCTGCACCACAGAGAGGGAACACAGCCTGCTACCTGCCTGCTGTGTGAATGACGCTGCACCACAGAGAGGAAACACAGCCTGCTACCTGCCTGGTAGCACCACAGAATGCTCTGACCAATAAGAGGCTCTTGAACTGTAACACAGGTTATATCAGACGGATTGGTCGCTAGTAACCTTACACAGAGTTTACATATATTGTAACGGTTATATGGTCATAACACTGAAGGTCTGCTGTTCAGCATGGACTAGCAGCTAGCCACATGATGCTAAGGTAATGAAGGTCATGACAGAGGAAGGTCTGCTGTTCAGCATGGACTAGCAGCTAGCCACATGATGCTAAGGTAATGAAGGTCATGACAGAGGAAGGTCTGCTGTTCAGCATGGACTAGCAGCTAGCCACATGATGCTAAGGTAATGAAGGTCATGACAGAGGAAGGTCTGCTGTTCAGCATGGACTAGCAGCTAGCCACATGATGCTAAAGTAATGAAGGTCATGACAGAGGAAGGTCTGCTGTTCAGCATGGACTAGCAGCTAGCCACATGATGCTAAAGTAATGAAGGTCATGACAGAGGAAGGTCTGCTGTTCAGCATGGACTAGCAGCTAGCCACGTGATGCTAAAGTAATGAAGGTCATGACAGAGGAAGGTCTGCTGTTCAGCATGGACTAGCAGCTAGCCACGTGATGCTAAAGTAATGAAGGTCATGACAGAGGAAGGTCTGCTGTTCAGCATGGACTAGCAGCTAGCCACGTGATGCTAAAGTAATGAAGGTCATGACAGAGGAAGGTCTGCTGTTCAGCATGGACTAGCAGCTAGCCACGTGATGCTAAAGTAATGAAGGTCATGACAGAGGAAGGTCTGCTGTTCAGCATGGACTAGCAGCTAGCCACGTGATGCTAAAGTAATGAAGGTCATGACAGAGGAAGGTCTGCTGTTCAGCATGGACTAGCAGCTAGCCACGTGATGCTAAAGTAATGAAGGTCATGACAGAGGAAGGTCGGCTGACTACATGTGAACAGAGAGGACTATAATCTAGCTATGGTAGTCCATTGCAGCCTTGGCACGTGGAATACAATGTGTGTATGCGTGGCTTCTCTGCATGTGTGCACACGTGCATATGTGTGTGTATGTGTGTGTGTATGTGTGTGTGTGTGTGTGTGCGTGCGTGCATGTGCGAGTGCGTGTGCGAGTGCGCGTGCGTGAGCGTGTGCGAGTGTGTGTGTGTGTGTGTGTGTGTGTGTGTGTGTGTGTGTGTGTGTGTGTGTGTGAGTGTGTGTGTGTGAGACCAGGAGTGTGTTCCTCCAGTAACCTGGTGTTGATGTAACTGTGTGATCCTGGTTAATGAAGATAAGGGTTCTGTTAATTAGTTCTGTCACATGGTGCTATGGTGAGGAATAGCAGGACCCACGACCACTCACACACACACACACACACACACACACACACACAGTCTTGTATTTGTAACCAATTTAGGACTCCTCACAAATACATACCTTTTGAGGACCAGGCTTTCTAAACATCATAGAAGCACAGAAATTACACTCATGAGTTGAAAAAAAAATCTATTATGGGGAAATCACCTAAAGTTGCTGACTCCTTGAAAAAAGTTCACTTGTAATTTTACCAACTACTTGAGACCGTACATTGCAAATCAAATCAAATCAAATCGGTCACATACACATGGTTAGCAGATGTTAATGCGAGTGTAGCGAAATGCTTGTGCTTCTAGTTCCGACCGTGCAGTAATATCTAACAAGTAATCTAACAATTTCACGACAACTACCTTATACACACAAATGTAAAGGAATAATTAAGAATATGTACATTTAAATATATGGATGAGCGATGGCCGAACGGCATAGGCAAGATGCAGTAGATGGTATAGAGTACAGTATATACATATGATATAATGAGTAATGTAGGGTATATAAACATTATATAAAGTGCCATCGTTTAAGTGACTAGTGGTACATTTATTACATCCAATTATGAATTAATAAAGTGGCTAGAGATTGAGTCGGTATGTTGGCAGCAGCCACTCAATGCATTGCAATGCCATCAGGCATCGAGAGAATGCCTTCTATGAAATCTATAAAAGCTATCCAACTGCCTACGTTGTACCTAATGTAAGCGTAAAATAAATAAGTTTAAATTCTCGATATTTGACGCATTCATTCTATTTTATGACTGAAAATATTGCATGTAGAATGCCACAATGACGCAACACGGATGGCAACTCAGCGGCTGTAGTGTAGTTCTCCTGTAAAGTATTTCAACTGGAACAACCATTTCAGTAATGGATTCAATATATCCAAGTAACAGATGAATAGTTTAGAAAAATGTTTTTTATTTTTCTGTAACATTCAAAGTCAGCAGGCTTTGTATTTTGAAAACCTCAGTCACTCCAAAAGTGAACCACCCACCTGGAAAAACTTCCTCGAACAGAGTGAGATGGAGAACATTCGTCAACTGCCTATGAGCTTAAATCAAGTAAGTCACATTAAATCCTCAGAGGTACACCAAGTTAGCCAAAAACATCTCACACTTATTTTCTCTGATCTTCAACTATTCTGTTGTGTATATAGAACTGTACTGCTCTCGGTCCCTGTTTACTAGCGCTTGGTGAGAAGCAGCAGTGCATTTCTCACAGTCTTGTTTTCCCATTCGGATCAAATTAATCTTGGAATCTGCATCCACCTCTATTATCGACCAATACCTGGTTGTTCCTTTGGCACCTATGGAAATAGATGACATTATGAATGACTACATTAAATAAAGGTTGACTACAATACAGTACTTGAACATCCCTTGTATTAACTCTACAAGGTTGCAGCTGTATCTGCAGAGCATGTTGCGGTTAAGCTAACAATCCCAAATAAAAAAACAATGCAATGTAAACCTTCTAATAAAAGCAATACCTATTAAATCATGTTCCCTCCCCCCAAGAAAAACAATGTAAAGCGTAGTAATCCTTCTGTATTATCATCTATCCTGACACACTAGTTCCAGATCTAATGTCTTGACTTGTGTACAATCCAAACTGAACCGTTCTGTACTGGCATGGTTGGAAATACACTAACTGATAAAGACAGGATTGATCTGGACCAGCACAGTACGGCCATAAGTTGACACTACAGAGTGAAAATGCACTGACTGAAGGCAGCAGGAAATGCTTACCGTGTGAGCCTCTCTTTTGTCCCAGCTTTCCCTTGGTCATTGGCTGTTTTCCCGAATCGCTGACATCTCTCCTGGAAAACATCAGTGGAAAATATGTCGAAAAGGATATTGTAATTAAGAATAGGTCCATGTATGTAAGGTATAGGCATACCGGTCAGATTTTCTTCATAGGATTTTTCAGACGACTCTCTCTCTGAGTCATTCTCTGATGCACAATCAGTGGCCGTAGCATCCATTTCTTGAAAATAACAGTTTGTAAAAGACAATAAAAACAAAATTAAATTGCAGCAAGTTAAATCAATGCACAACAAATTAGAGTCAGCATTTTTGCCAGAGTGAAAATGCACTGACTGAAGACAGAAGGAAACATGTTTACTGTGTGAACCTCTCATTTGTCCCAGCTTTCCCTTGGTCATTGGCTTTTTGGCCCAAATCGCTGACATCTCTCCTGGAAAACATCAGTGGAAATCATGTCAGTTTCACCCAATCCAACCTGTGAACCAATCCATAAGCGATAACTGTTGGAGCAACTCAAAATGAAGGTTTATACCAGCTGTGCCATTCAAGCCTACTGCATATGGTATGAGGGACAGCTACAGCCACCCAAACCCTACAGATACAGCCATGTATCTGTAGGGTTTGGGTGGCAATCCCATTCTGAAATGAAGGCAGACTCCATCAGGGTGGATCCTAACCTTTTTCACACCACTGTACAATCCAAACTGAACCGTTCTGTGCTGGCATGGTTGGAAATACACTAACTGATGAAGACAGAATTGATCTGGACCAGCACAGTACGGCCAGAATACTTATGGCGCCGACAGAGATGGTCTCATCGCTTCGCGTTCTTATGAAACTATGCAGTATTTTTTTTTTTGTATTGTATTATTTCTTACACTGTTACCCCAGGAAATCTTAAGTCTTATTACATACAGCCGGGAAGAACTATTGGATATAAGAGCAACGTCAACTTACCAACATTACGACCAGGAATACGACTTTCCCGAAGCGGATCCTCTGTTTGGACCACCACCCAGAACAATGGATTGGATCCCAGTAGGTGACCAAAACAACGGCGCAGCATAAGGGGCAGATGGAGCGGTCTTCTGGTCAGGCTCCATAGACAGGCACATCGCTCACTGCTTCCGAGTATACTACTCGCCAATGTCCAGTCTCTTGACGACAAGGTAGACGAAATTCGAGCAAGGATTGCCTTCCAGAGAGACATCAGAGATTGTAACATTCTCTGTTCCATGGAAACATGGCTCACTCTGGATACGTTATCAGTGGCGATACAGCCACCCGGTTTCTTCACGCATCGCGCCGACAGAAACAAACATCTCTCTGGTAAGAAGAAGGGCGGGGGTGTGTGCCTTATGATTAACGAGACGTGGTGTGATCGTAACAACATATAGGAACTCAAGTCCTTTTGTTCACCTGACCTAGAATTCCTTACAATCAAATGCCGACCGCATTATCTACCAAGAGAATTCTCTTCGATTATAATCACAGCCGTGTATATCCCCCCCTTCATTGGACTCTATGTAATCTGGAAATCACATATCCTGAGGCTGCATTTATTGTAGCTGTGGATTTTAACATGGCTAATCTGAAAACAAGCTCCCTAAATTCTATCAGCATATCGAATGCGCGACCCGGCCTGACAAAATTCTGGATCATTGCTACTCTAACCTCCGCGACGCATACAAAGCCCTCCTCGCCCTCCTTTCGGCAAATCTGACCACGACTCAATTTTGTTGCTCCTAGCCTATAGACAGAAACTAAAACAGGAAGCCCGTGCTCAGGTCTGTTCAACGCTGGTCCGACTAATCTGATTCCACGCTTCAAGATTGCTTTGATCACGTGGACTAGGATATGTTTCGGATAGCATCAGACAACAACATTGACGTACACGCTGATTCGGTGAGCGAGTTTATTAGCAAGTGCATCAGTGATGTTGTACCCATGGTGACAATTAAAACCTTCCCCAACCAGAAACCGTGGATTGATGGCAGCATTCGCGCAAAACTGAAAGTCACGAACCTCTGCTTTTAACCAGGGTAAGGCGACCGGAAACATGACTGAATACAAACAGTGTTGCTATTCCCTCCGCAAGGCAATCAAACAAGCTAAGCGTTAGTATAGAGACAAAGTAGAGTCGCAGTTGAACGGCTCAGACACGAGAGGTATGTGGCAGGGTCTACAGTCAATCACGGATTATAAAAAGAAAACCAGCCCCGTCGTGGACACTGACGTCTTGCTCCCAGACAAACTAAACAACTTCTTTGCTCGCTTTGAGGACAATACAGTGCCACTGAGATGGCCCGCTACCAAAACCTGCGGGCTCACCTTGACATATTCAATCAATCCCTATCCCAGTCTGCTGTTCCCACATGCTTCAAGAGGGCCACCATTGTTCCTGTTCCCAAGAAAGCTAAGGTAACTGAGCTAAACGACTATTGCCCCGTAGCACTCACTTCCGTCATCATGAAGTGCTTTGAGAGACTAATCAAGGATCATATCACCTCCACCCTAGACCCACTCCAATTTGCTTACCGCCCCAATAGGTCCACAGACAACGCAATCGCAATCACACTGCACACAGCCCTAACCCATATGGACAAGAGGAATAGCTATGTAAGAATGCTGTTCTTACATAGCTATTCCTCTTGTCCAAATCGGCCCTCGGAGTGTGGTGTCAGGAAAATAACCTCACACTCAATGTCAACAAAACAAAAGAGATGATCGTGGACTTCAGGAAACAGCAGAGGGAGCACCCCTATTCACTTCGACGGACAGTAGTGGAGAAGGTGGAAAGTTTTAAGTTCCACTGTACACATCACGGACAAACTGAAATGGTCCACCCACACAGACAGCGTGGTGAAGAAGGCGCAACAGCGCCTCTTCAACCTCAGGAGGCTGAAGAAATTTGGCTTGTCACCAAAAACACCCACAAACTTTTACAGATGCACAATCGAGAGCATCCTGTCGGGCTGTATCACCGCCTGGTACGGCAACTGCTCTGCCCACAACCGTAAGGCTCTCCAGAGGGTAGTGAGGTCTGCACAACGCATCACCAGGGGCAAACTACCTGCCCTCCAGGACACCTACACCACCCGATGTCACAGGAAGGCCAAAAAGATCATCAAGGACAACAACCACCCGAGCCACTGCCTGTTCACCCCGCTATCATCCAGAAGGCGAGGTCAGTACAGGTGCATCAAAGCTGGGACCGAGAGACTGAAAACAGCTTGTATCTCAAGGCCATCAGACTGTTAAACAGCCATCACTAACATAGAGGGGCTGCTGCCAACATACGGACTCAAATCTCTAGCCATTTTAAAATTGGATGTAATAAATGTATCACTAGCCACTTTAAACAATGCCACTTATATAATGTTTACATATCCTACATTTCTCATCTCGAGTGAAAATTCACTGACTGAAGGCAGCAGGAACTATTCTTACCATGTGAGACTCTCTTTTGTCCCAGCTTTCCCTTGGTCATTGGCTGTTTTGCCCGAATCGCTGACATCTCCTGGAAAACATCAGTGGAAAACATGTCGAAAAGGACATTGTAATTAAGAATAGGTCGAAGTGTATGTAAGGTTTAGGCATACCGGTCAGATTTTCTTCATAGAAATTGCCTTCTTCTGATGATCCTGATGGCCCTGGGACATGATCATCTGCCTTGTTGTCAATGCTGGTTATTGAGTCCTCAGTCTTGTATCCAAGCATAGCTTTGGTCAACTGTATTGAAGAAAACAAGTATCTTGGATAACTAGACAGATGACACAGAAAGTATTTGGACACCGGCACATTTTAATTAGTTATGGCTCTGTGCTCCTCTACTTTAGATGTTGTTATAATACAATGAATATGGGAAGAAAGTGCAGACTTGCCCATCTTTGATTTACAAAGCTGATTCACGAGAACTTACAGTTTGTGCTGGTGTTGAATGACACTTTAACTTACGTATACGCTGTCTGTTCTGATCAACGGCGGTGCATCATCCAACACATGGACTATCGACCCAGAGGTACTGGCAGCCTCAGAGGTACCGGCAGCCTCAGGGTACCGGCAGCCTCAGGGGTACCCGGCAGCCTCAGGGGTACCGGAAGCCTCAGGGTACCGGAAGCCTCAGGGTACCGGCAGCCTCAGGGTACCGGAAGCCTCAGGGGTACCGGAAGCCTCAGGGTACCGGCAGCCTCAGGGTACTGTCTGTTCTTATCAACGGCGGTGCATCATCCAACACATGGACTATCGACCCAGAGGTACTGGCAGCCTCAGGGGTACTGGCAGCCTCAGGGTACTGGCAGCCTCAGGGGTACTGGCAGCCTCAGGGTACCGGCAGCCTCAGGGTACCGGCAGCCTCAGGGGTACCGGCAGCCTCAGGGGTACTGTCTGTTCTTATCAACGGCGGTGCATCATCCAACACATGGACTATCGACCCAGAGGTACTGGCAGCCTCAGGGGTACCGGCAGCCTCGGTGTCTGACATCTAAGGATACAATAACATTATATTAGTCATGTGCAAATTAGGCAATAGGATATGATAACGATTCAACCATCCCCAGTGTCCTCATTCTAAACAACTGACAAACCTGAGCTTGAGATTTATAATTTCTTTTTCAAATCTGGCCTCACAAGTTGAATGATGTTTCTTTAGAGTTTCCATGTGTCTTCTTAGCCTCTGCAGTGCCTTTTGTAAAGGAAGACAAAAAGAATAGTTGAGACTTAATAGAATGACAAGATTGCTCGGCACACAACAGGGGATGGGCTGGGGACACCAATGACTGTTATCATTGACTTATAGGAGCTCCAACAAACATCTATTACAATTTCTTTTTAAGACTACTTTCAAGGTAAAATAGCAAGTATAAGCATAACATAAGCGCATTATGCAAGTTCCTGGATGCAATTAAAGCTGAATCTGTTATTATGGATGGACTTAAAGAGAATCAGTATGAGTGGTTTGGCTGAAGCAAGGCAAGCCTACTCTAAATACTAGGTGAAGCAGAAAATACTAGGCTACACCTTAAAACATACCGCATTGGTTACTTTGTAGGTTTCTGGACTCTTATCTTCCATTTTGTTTAAAAATGTGTGTAAGAAATAGGGTTTTGGTTAAAGAATCTGGCAATATATGTATATATTTTTTCAAGACATGTGAATTGTCACAGTCCTATCAAATTTGACACTTTCCACAACACTTATTCCTATTGTGGTGTTTCACTCTTTTATGTGCAAAAATAAAATTAAATAGGACCGCGCACCACACCCCTCCACCACCCCAAAACAAATGTCCATGGTTTTCAATTTTAAAAATCAGGTCACTTATTTCCTAATTAGTTTAACATATTTCTTATTTTCATCTGAATTATTTCAATGTAAAAACGTTATTTGGTTAAGAATGGGCTATAAAAAAACTGGCGCAACTTAAATACATTCATTTAATGAGGGGATTTAAATATTTTAACACACATGCAGGCTTATGACTTGACAAAACAGATGAAAATGGACTGGCTTTTCTAGCTAGCTTGTTACACCACAGCAATATTATTTTCCAATACATGTAACATTGTGTTAACCACAATCATGTATTCTGAATCAGACACGTTTACCAATTATGCTAAACTTATTAGCTAGCTTGCAACCATAGCTAGGATAAAAAATATATTTAAAAAATAGCATAGGTAGCACGCTAACCATTAGCAAGCAGCAAATAACTATAAGGTAGAAACTTGCAAAGTAACAATTGCACATTAATTAATTGTTAGGATAAACCTACCAATTTAAATCTGTCATGACGCAGTATATCTGACACAATGCGCTTTCAGACATTGTCAATGCATGTTGGATTCCAGAAAGACATTCAGACTAACATTAATTAATTAAAAATAAAGACAACGGGAACATGCATTGCTTGTCAATACACCAAATACAAATACAATTTTAGCAAAAATATTGGTTAACAGTTGAGTTAATAGCTTACCTTCTTGCATGAATGCAAACATCTGCAACCATCCTCCTCTTCATTAAAAAACGTGTTGCACGGGTACTTTTAGTTGCGATCACGCTCGAGCAGGAACAGGCTTGCCAGGTCAATTTCAAATTCCTAGGAAGTCTGATAAAAACCTGCATTTAAAACCCGCCTTCCCTAGCACAATTTTAGCAGAATACAGGGAAATTAATGCGTTTTTTCAAATGCCATGTTGGTAACGTTGCAATATAGAAGAATCTCTAACTTTAACCTAGCGATCAAAACCTTTCACATGCTGCAAAGTCTTTAAAGTACATCAATAAACCACAAAACAGCGTAACATGGCAACCCTGGGCAGAGCTTTATGCTGCAAAATGGGGGAGGGGGGAACTGTGTTGACCTGTGAAACTTTTGGTAGTTTGGTACATTTGTGCACTCTGCAGTGGGGGAGGGGCAGGACATCAAGTGGAAATTATGGACAGTAGATATGCATAACAATGCATATCCCAATGCATCAGCCCAGATTTCTGAAAATGTGTGCAATGTTATTACTGTTAGCTACATTTACTTAGACAATTTGTGTTTGTAGCTTACACAATTAGTATCAGTGAGGTGTTAAGTGCAGCTACTTGAAAGGTCTGTACTTGAGAGGTGGAGTGGTGGATATGGAATTTTTTTCACTGGGGAGACTTGCTGACACAAAAGTAGCTTATGGCAGGTTAAGATTCTAGCTAGCAACCTAACCCCTCAGCAATCAGGTTCATTACCTGCCCACAGACCAAACAGCCTAGTGATATTAACAGTCATCTCTCACTATAGGCACTCAGCTACTCTAACATGCTCTCTTTCTCTCTCATAACAGGCCTTTTTTAATCCTATTTGTATTTACCCTCCACTAGACCCCTGGTTTTACTAGGTGGAATAAAATGTAATGATGATAAGTGATTTCAGGTTTGTACTGCTGTGAAGACTTTACACCAGCATTGATCTCTTTGCAAAAAGCCTCAAGAAAACTCATAATAAACTCGGGTAGCTGATGGGTAGCTGATGTTCATATCTTAAAGGACAAGTCCCTATAAGCTTTTGTCAGGAATCAGGACTGGGTTAATAAAGCCAACGCAACTGCATGTTTTACAAATGGTAGGCCTCGTTATAAAATTACATTATAGGCCGACACTGTACACTATAGGCCTATTTCTTTGCCGGATTGGAGAAGGTCTGCAATTGTCTTGGCTAGTGCGACAAAATGGCCAAAGTGTGGCCTGGTCATGGATGAAAAGCACCTTTTCAAAATGGTGTAGAACTGAGGGAACATAAGGTGGACCCCAGGATTTCAGCTTCCTGTGTTAGCTGTTGTAGTCCTCTTGCTGCGTTTATTTGCAGATAGACTCAGCCCAACAGGGAGTTATGGGTTGGGAGATATAATCACAATGTCTGCTTAATGCTTTTGAGGGAGCAGCTGAAAAGTGTATCCAAGCTGGTGTACCCATTGCTAGAATTGGTAGTTGTAGCAGTAGTAGTAGCCATGTAATGGCAGCAGTGTTGTAATCCAGTCATTAAAGCATAAGTCAATTCACAAGACCCTATGGCTAACTCTGAGTTGAGTCAAAGTCACCAATGTTTGAGTCAAGAGTCGAGTCACAAGTGCCTATGGCTGAAATCAGAGTCCAAGAGTTCAAGTCTAATACAATGGGTCCATATTAACTTAATATTAAGGTATTAACCCAGTCAGATAGTGTCAGGAGGAATTTGATCAATCTTTTAATATGCCCTTTCTTTCTGTGCCAACAAATATTTATATGCTACAAGTAACCAGATTGATAGCTAGTTAATTAGGTAACATGATTGACCATGGTGTGGCTGCACTGCTTCTCTATCTTTGATGTAGTCTAAACAGAAACTGAAAGACACAGACAGACAGATACACTTTTATAAACTATACTGATGTCAGATATTAGTGGCACATGTTCACATTCTGTGGAGGTCAACTGCTCCTAGATCTGTTAAAAGGTCTACAGAAACAACAACACGTTTCATGTTTGTGTTAGAGCGCACATAACAGGCCTATCTGAATTTAACTTAATTGAACTCACATATTTTAATGTTAAGCTTTGATTTGTAACATTAAATGTGTTTCCAGTGCATAGCAGTCTACAAGAGTCTGTGGAACATCTTCATATTAGTGGTACAGTTGAGTGAGAAATTCAGCTAGCAGTTGGAATTTTGATACATTGTATGACACACCCTACACTACAGCCAATCATTGAGCAGCCTCCCATCCCCTTCTCTGCTCCCATCCCCTCTCTGCTCCCCCAACCAAGTCATGTTTTAAGGCCAAATAAACGTCTTAATGAAGAAACTGCTATAGACAATACTGAAGTAAGATATTAGTGGCGATGTTAACATTATGTGGAGGTCAACTGATCCTAGATCTGTGACTTTATAAGTGCCTAAGGCCAACTCTAATATACAGTACCAGTCAAAAGTTTGGACACACCTACTCATTCAAGGGTTTTTCATTATTTTCATTATTTTCTACATTGTAGAATAAAAGTGAAAACATAAACTGAGAATAACACATATGGAATCATGGGAATCATGTTGTAACCAAAAAAGTGTTAAACAAATCAAAATATGTTTTATATTTGAGATTCTTCAAAGTAGCCACCCTTTGCCTTGATGACAGCTTTGCACACTCTTGGCATTCTCTCACTCAGCTTCACCTGGAATGCTTTTCCAACAGTCTTGAAGGAGTTCCCACATATGCTGAGCATTTGTTGGTTGCTTTTCCTTCACTCTGCGGTCCAACTCATCCCAAACCATCTCACTTGGTTTGAGGTTGGGTGATTGTGGAAGCCAGGTCATCTGATGCAGCACTCCATCATTCTCCTTCTTGGTCAAATAGCTCTTACACAGCCTGGAGGTGTGTTATGGGTCATTGTCCTGTTGAAAAACAAATGATAGTCCCACTAAGCGCAAACAAGATGGGATGGTGTATTGCTGCAGAATGCTGTGGTAGCCATGCTGGTTAAGTGTGCCTTGAATTATAAATAAATCATTGACAGTGTCACCAGCAAAGCACCACCACACCTCCTCCTCCATGCTTCACGGTGGGAACCACACATATGGAGATCATCCGTTCACCTACTCTGCGTCTCACAAAGACACAGTTGGAACCAAAAATTTCTAATTTGGACTCATCAGACCATTCCACCGGTCTAATGTCCATTGCTCGTGTTTCTTGTCCCAAGCAAGTCTCTTATTATTATTGGTGTCCTTTAGTAGTGGTTTCTTTGCAGCAATTCGACCATGAAGGCCTGATTCACGCAGTCTCCTCTGAACAGTTGATGTTGAGATGTGTCTGTTACTTGAACTCTGTGAAGCATTTATTTGGGCTGCAATCTGAGGAGCAGTTAACTCTAATGAACGTATGCTCTGCGGCAGAGGTAACTCTGGGTCTTCATTTCCTGTGGCGGTCCTCATGAGAGCCAGTTTCATCATAGCGATTTATGGTTTTGCGACTGCACTTGAAGAAACTTTAAAAGTTATTGAAATTTTCCGCATTGACTGACATTCACGTCTTAAAGTAATGATGGACTGTTGTCTCTGTTTGCTTACTTTAGCTGTTCTTGCCATAATATGGACTTGGTCTTTTACCAAATAGGGATTTCTTCTGTATAGTCCCTCTACCTTGTCACAACACAACTGATTGGCTCAAACGCATTAACAAGGCACACCTGTTAATTGAAATGCATTCCAGGTGACTACCTTATGAAGCTGGCGGAGAGAGTGCCAAAAGTGTGCAAATCTGTCATCAAGGCAGGTGTTTACTTAGAAGAATCTCAAATATGTGTTTAACACTTTTTTGGTTAGTACGTGATTCCATATGTGTTATTTCATAGTTTTGATGTCTTCAAAATTATTCTACAATGTAGAAAATAGTAAAAATAAATAATTGGCTCAATACTCAAGTATGATGTCGGAGTGCCACGTCGTTGCCACCCAGTTAAGTTAAAAGTGTCCACGGGCAAGCTTTCTTATATCCATGGCCCGATTAGCTCGAGACTCACATCTCCCTCATCGCCATAGACATGTTTAAGCTGTGAATAGATTGAAAGACTAGAAATGTACGAATACCCTTATTTAGAATTTGTAAGCGATCCAAAAAGGGCAAAAAATAACTGAGAAAACCTGGTTTTCTAATATGTACCGGTTCATGAGGGTTGCCTAATCACACATATGAGGTTTTGGAAAGATGTGACCTTTTTAACCCTTGAAACAGCCCCTATGACCCCAGTATAAGGCACTTCCGGTTGTCACAGGAAGTTGAAAGTAAACACATATCCTCATTGGGGTAGGCTTTACAGAATCCCGAGTTTCAAGTCTTTACATTAAGAACTGACTGATTTACAGAGGGTTGAATTCAGTGTTTTTCCTAACTGCAGGCTGGGTATAACAAAACCACTTTTAGGGTAGTTTAACCACTTCCGCTTGCTCCAGGAAGCTTAAACTCAACACAGGTAATCCTCATGATGGCCTGATGGAATGTCATTTAAGACAGCTTGATATGGCAATCATAACCCACATAGGCATCAGGTTGAATTTAGGGCAGCAGGCAATGTATTCCTATGGGGAGAGAAGTCATTGCAAACTGTTTGATGTAAACACCCTGTTTTCACTGTTAAGGGTTAATGCCACACGGTCACGGTTAGGCTTGCACAGATCGGGAGAACCTTAGGAACGTTCCTGAAGTTGAATTGTTCTTCTAACCCTAACGGTTCTGCCGAGGTCACCCAAAAGCACCTGAAATTTAGGCCAGGCTTCATTTTGGGCCTACTTTTTTGCACGGTCCCGGCGGTCAGACCGAGCGAGCTACGGTCAAGTGGGGCGTCTCATTGAACTCGGCACAGCCTAGAGATTATGGTGATGCCATTGCAGGCTCTTTGTGTCTTTAAGCCCCGCACTGTGTCACTCCGTCCTAGCTGTGTCTGTGTGTGTGTTTTTTCTTTGACATCTGTTGGGAGAAATGACAAATTTACAGTTCATGAAGGTTGCCTAATCACACATATGAGGTTTTGGAAAGATGTGACCTTTTTAACCCTTGAAACAGCCCCTATGACCCCAGTATAAGGCACTTCCGGGTTAATGCCACGGTCACGGTTAGGCTTGCACAGACCGGGAGAACCTTAGGAACGTTCCTGAAGTCCTATATTATCAATTCTACACTATCTGATACTTCTCATCCATATATTTATATGTATATGTTCTTATCCCATTCCTTTACTACATTGTGTGTATTAGCTATTGTTGTGGAATTGTTAGTTTTACCTGTTAGATACTGCTGCACTGTCGGATCTAGATGCACAAGCGTTCGCCACAATAACATCTGCTAACCATGTGTATTTATATACGGTATGTTAGATATTGCTGCACTGTGTCCTAAATTGGTTACAAATACAAGACTGTGTGTGTGTGTGTGTGTGAGACAAGAACATTTGATTTGATTTGATTTGATATGTTTGCAGTTCTGTATGTTACCACTAGGTGGCTTACAAAAATACCTCCTTCTTAGGACCCTGACAGTTTTATGTGATTTTCAAACCAGGCATATTAGCATGCTATTTGCAGGCTATTCCAGTGGTTTTCCTAGTGAGGACCATGGTTTTGGACCTAAATTGTCCAAAGGTCCTAATATGGAAGGTGTTTTTATAAGTTGAGGTCCTAATACAATCTCAAAAACGAGAACACACACACACACACACACACACACACACACACACACACACTCACACATATACACACACTCACACATATACACACACTCACACACACACACACACACACACACATACACTTACACTTACACATACACACACACACACACACACTACCTTGAGGAATAACAGGACCGACGAGGCTTTAATTGGGAAGCTATTGTCCCTCAGCAGCGTGAACACAGACACTCCCGTCTTTCCATCCGCTCCCAAAGGGAGAGAATCTACACAGAGAAAAACATTCTCCAGGGTCCGAATCAGAGATGGAGAGAGGAGGAGGAAGAGGAGGGAGAGGAGGGACATGAAGAATAGGAGGAAGAGGAGGGAGATGAAGAAGAGGAGGGAGATGAAGAATAGGAGGGAGAGGAGGGAGATGAAGAGGAGGAGGGAGATGAAGAATAGGAGGGAGAGGAGGGAGATGAAGAGGAGGAGGGAGATGAAGAATAGGAGGAAGAGGAGGGAGATGGAGAGAGGAGGAGGAAGAGGAGGGACATGAAGAAGAGGAGGGAGATGAAGAATAGGAGGAAGAGGAGGGAGATGAAGAGGAGGAGGGAGATGAAGAATAGGAGGAAGAGGAGGGAGATGGAGAGAGGAGGAGGAAGAGGAGGGAGAGGAGGGAGATGAAGAAGAGGAGGGAGATGAAGAATTTGAGGGAGAGGAGGGAGATGAAGAAGAGGAGGGAGATGTAAAACTAGAGAAGAAGAGTAGTAGAAATAGATAGTATATCTAACTACATCAACTATATCTAACTACATATCCTGTACTGTATACAACCCTGTTGGGATTGGTTGAGCTGCTACGGGTTAGGATTGGTTGAGCTGCTAGGGGTAGGGATTGGTTGAGCTGCTAGGGGTTGGGATTGGTTGAGGGTATAAGTAATCTGAGTCAGGTTATGAGGTCTCCAGGGTGGGACAGTCAGAGAAACACACACACCTGCACACACACCTAGACACACACACATGTAGGTCTCCAGCCCCAGTCAGAGGTGGTAGACGGCAGGTCACAGGTCTAATCAGCTAGCTAACAGTAATTAACAACAAGCCTCAGCACTTTGAAGAGCAACAAAGATCAATTATAGAGATAGTGAGAAAGATGTGGTGTACACACACACACACACACACACACACACACACACATACACATACACACACACACACGCACACGCACACACATACACACACACACACACATACACACACATACATACACATACACGTACACACATACACATACACATACATACACACGCACACACACATACACACACACACGCACACATGCAAGCCCATGCAGTATACAGTAGGTAACCATGCAGTATGCAGTAGGTAACCATGCAGTATACAGTAGGTAACCATGCAGTATGTAGTAGGTAACCATGCAGTATGCAGTATGTAGTAGTTATGTATGTAGTATGTAACCATGCAGTATACAGTAGATAACCAATGCAGTATGCAGTAGGTAACCATGCAATATGCAGTATGTAACCATGCAGTATGTAGTATGTAACCATGTAGTATGCAGTATGTAACCATGCAGTATACAGTAGGTAACCATACAGTATGCAGTAGGTAACCATTCAGTATACAGTAGATAACCAATGCAGTATGCAGTAGGTAACCATGCAATATGCAGTATGTAACCATGCAGTATGTAGTATGTAACCATGCAGTATGTAACCATGCAGTATGCAGTAGGTAACCATGCAGTATGTAACCATGCAGTATGCAGTATGTAACCATTCAGTATGCAGTAGGTAACCATGCAGTATACAGTATGTAACCATGCCGTATGCAGTATGTAACCATGCAGTATGTAGTATGTAACCATGCAGTATACAGTATGTAACCATGCAGTATACAGTATGTAACCATGCAGTATACAAGATGTAACCATGCAGTATACAGTATGTAACCATGCAGTATGCAGTAGGTAACCATGCAGTATGTAGTATGTAACCATGCCGTATACAGTATGTAACCATGCAGTATACAGTATGTAACCATGTAGTATGCAGTATGTAACCATGCAGTATACAGTATGTAACCATGCAGTATGCAGTATGTAACCATGCAGTATGTAACCATGCAGTATGCAGTATGTAACCATGCAGTATGCAGTAGGTAACCATGCAGTATGTAACCATGCAGTATGCAGTATGTAACCATTCAGTATGCAGTAGGTAACCATGCAGTATGCAGTAGGTAACCATGCAGTATGCAGTAGGTAACCATGCCATATACAGTATGTAACCATGCAGTATACAGTATGTAACCATGCAGTATGTAGTAGGTAACCATGCCGTATGCAGTATGTAACCATGCAGTATGCAGTAGGTAACCATGCTGTATACAGTATGTAACCATGCTGTATACAGTATGTAACCATGCAGTATACAGTAGGTAACCATGCAGTATGTAGTAGGTAACCATGCAGTATACAGTATGTAACCATGCAGTACACAGTATGTAACCATGCAGTATGCAGTAGGTAACCATTCAGTATACAGTATGTAACCATGCAGTATACAGTAGGTAACCATGCAGTATGCAGTATGTAACCATGCAGTATGCAGTAGGTAACCATGCAGTATACAGTATGTAACCATGCAGTATACAGTATGTAACCATGCAGTATGCAGTAGGTAACCATGCCGTATACAGTATGTAACCATGCAGTATGCAGTAGGTAACCATGCAGTATACAGTATGTAACCAAGCAGTATACAGTAGGTAACCATGCAGTATGCAGTAGGTAACCATGCAGTATGTAGTATGTAACCATGCAGTATGCAGTAGGTAACCATGCAGTATGCAGTATGTAACCATGCAGTATGCAGTATGTAACCATGCAGTATGTAGTAGGTAACCATGCCGTATGCAGTATGTAACCATGCAGTATGCAGTAGGTAACCATGCTGTATACAGTATGTAACCATGCTGTATACAGTATGTAACCATGCAGTATACAGTAGGTAACCATGCAGTATGTAGTAGGTAACCATGCAGTATACAGTATGTAACCATGCAGTACACAGTATGTAACCATGCAGTATGCAGTAGGTAACCATTCAGTATACAGTATGTAACCATGCAGTATACAGTAGGTAACCATGCAGTATGCAGTATGTAACCATGCAGTATGCAGTAGGTAACCATGCAGTATACAGTATGTAACCATGCAGTATACAGTATGTAACCATGCAGTATGCAGTAGGTAACCATGCCGTATACAGTATGTAACCATGCAGTATGCAGTAGGTAACCATGCAGTATACAGTATGTAACCAAGCAGTATACAGTAGGTAACCATGCAGTATGCAGTAGGTAACCATGCAGTATGTAGTATGTAACCATGCAGTATGCAGTAGGTAACCATGCAGTATGCAGTATGTAACCATGCAGTATGCAGTAGGTAACCATGCAGTATACAGTATGTAACCAAGCAGTATACAGTAGGTAACCATGCAGTATGCAGTAGGTAACCATGCAGTATGTAGTATGTAACCATGCAGTATGCAGTAGGTAACCATGCAGTATGCAGTATGTAACCATGCAGTATGCAGTAGGTAACCATTCAGTATACAGTATGTAACCATGCAGTATACAGTAGGTAACCATGCAGTATGCAGTATGTAACCATGCAGTATGCAGTAGGTAACCATGCAGTATACAGTATGTAACCATGCAGTATACAGTATGTAACCATGCAGTATGCAGTAGGTAACCATGCCGTATGCAGTAGGTAACCATGCAGTATGCAGTAGGTAACCATGCAGTATGTATGGAACTGTGGATTTGCTAGCTAGTTAGCTAGTTATTAGCACCCGTTGTGCAAGTAAATCAATGAAATGTATTTTATAAAGCTCTTTTCACATCAGCAGTGGTCACAGAGGGCGCTTTACAAGGGACAGTTACATGAACATGTTTCTATGTACAGTGTGATGTGTTCTAGTGTTGGGGTCTTGTGGATGGAAGGAGATTGGATTGTCCTAGATGGAACACTGTTCCTCCTCGTCATCCCTTGAAAACTATTGTCCATCTGTCCTTCGAGGTGGTTGAAATCCCACTTGATTAAAATGGACGGGGGGCTGGGATTGGGGCTCTGAGCTGTTGAATCGCTCAGATCACACACACACACACACACACACACACACACACACACACACACACACACACACACACACACACACACACACACACACACACACACACACACACACACACACTCTGCTCCATCTCAACTCCCTGAGGAAGAGGAGCTGTAGGGGATGAAGCAGAGAGCTGGAGGATAATCCAGTCAGAGATTGTGATAATGCTGCTGAGGAGGGAGGGAGAGATAGGGTAAGGGAATGAGCAGGGAGGGGAGAGAGGAGGGTGGTGAGGGAGGGAGGGAGGACAGCTGGAGGGATGGGAGGGAGACAGAGAGGGAGTGAGAGAGAGGGATTAGAGAGATGGAGACAGAGAGAGAAGGAGAGAGAGACAGAGAGAGGGGGGACAGAGAGAGAGAGAGACTGAGACAGAGAGGAGGGATACAGAGAGAGAGAGAGAGAGAGAGAGAGAGAGAGAGAGAGAGAGAGAGAGGAGGGATACAGAGAGAGAGAGAGAGAGAAAGACAGAGAGAGAGAGAGAGAGAGAGAGAGGGAGGGAGGGGGATACAGAGAGAGGGAGAGAGAGAGATGTAGCTAGGCAACAACCATCAGAATTCTAGATTTTCAACAACAGGTGAATCCACCACCATTTTCCCTTCTCACGTTGTCTCACTGCAGATAGCTACACTATATCTATATACCTTCTCACGTTGTCTCACTACAGATAGCTCCGCTATATCTATATACCTTCTCACGTTGTCTCACTACAGATAGCTCCACTATATCTATATACCTTCTCACGTTGTCTCACTACAGATAGCTCCACTATATCTATATACCTTCTCACGTTGTCTCACTACAGATAGCTCCGCTATATCTATATACCTTCTCACGTTGTCTCACTACAGATAGCTCCACTATATCTATATACCTTCTCACGTTGTCTCACTACAGATAGCTCCACTATATCTATATACCTTCTCACGTTGTCTCACTACAGATAGCTCCACTATATCTATATACCTTCTCACGTTGTCTCACTGCAGATAGCTACACTATATCTATATACCTTCTCACGTTGTCTCACTGCAGATAGCTCCACTATATCTATATACCTTCTCACGTTGTCTCGCTACAGATAGCTCCACTATATCTATATACCTTCTCACGTTGTCTCACTACAGATAGCTCCACTATATCTATATACCTTCTCACGTTGTCTCACTACAGATAGCTCCACTATATCTATATACCTTCTCACGTTGTCTCACTACAGATAGCTCCACTATATCTATATACCTTCTCACGTTGTCTACTACAGATAGCTCCACTATATCTATATACCTTCTCACGTTGTCTCACTACAGATAGCTCCACTATATCTATATACCTTCTCACGTTGTCTCACTACAGATAGCTCCACTATATCTATATACCTTCTCACGTTGTCTCACTACAGATAGCTCCACTATATCTATATACCTTCTCACGTTGTCTCACTACAGATAGCTCCACTATATCTATATACCTGGACACCTGGATATACATACTATCTAGCTGTACACATGGAAACCATGTGTCGGAAAGAGGCATCATTTAACTCAGGTCTCTGGCTGCATCCAACCTGCATCCTTGGTTGCATCACACATCCCGTGGGGCTCTGGTCACAATGAGTGCACTGTGTAGGGAATAGGGTGCCATTTTGGACGTCATTTCTTGTCTTACCAAGTAAAGAAATGTTATCGAAGCCCAGTATGTTGATATATATCACACAGCAGCTGTGTGGATGCCCATGTTGAAACAAGACAACTGCTACGGTCTCCTGTCGGTGATGCTGCTGTTTCTGTGCTAATTGTCTCTCGTCTTGGTAATTGTTTGAAAACCTGTAAAAACTGCAGTCTGTTCTGTCTGTGTGTCTTGAGTTTGAACTTCCTCCTGTTTGTTCCACTTGGTCTCCTCTCCTCCTCTCCTCCTCTCCTACTCCTCCCCATCCCTCCTCCCCTCTCTTCCTCTCCTCTCCTCTTCTCCTCCTCCTCCCCATCCCTCCTCCCCTCTCTTCCTCTCCTCTCCTCTTCTCCTACTCCTCCCCATCCCTCCTCCCCTCTCTTCCTCTCCTCCTCTCCTACTCCTCCCCATCCCTCCTCCCCATCCCTCCTCCCCTCTCCTCCTCTCCTCCTCTCCTACTCCTCCCCATCCCTCCTCCCCATCCCTCCTCCCCTCTCCTCCTCTCCTACTCCTCCCCATCCCTCCTCCCCTCTCCTCCTCTCCTCCTCTCCTACTCCTCCCCATCCCTCCTCCCCTCTCTTCCTCTCCTCCTCTCCTACTCCTCTCCTCCTCTCCTACTCCTCCCCATCCCTCCTCCCCTCTCCTCCTCTCCTCCTCTCCTACTCCTCCCCATCCCTCCTCCCCTCTCCTCCTCTCCTCCTCTCCTACTCCTCCCCATCCCTCCTCCCCTCTCCTCCTCTCCTCCTCTCTTACTCCTCCCCATCCCTCCTCCCCTCTCCTCCTCTTCTCCTCTCCTCCTCCCAATCCCTCCTCTCCTCCTCCCCATCCCTCCTCTCTTTCTTTCCCCAGCTCATCGCAATTCACCCTACAGCTCTTCTCTTCTCCTCTCTTCCCCCATCCCTCCCTCCTCTTCTCCTCTCACCCCCTCCTCTTCCTCTCCGTATGCCGTTGTTCTCCAGCTGTTGCATCAACATGACAAGTGGTTGGGGAATGTGCATGATTGCTCAGTGACCAATAACAGGGCTAGCATAGCGCTGTCAGCCGGTGTTTTCCACCCACTGGGTTGTGTTGGGGGGCTGCACCTGGGTTTTTACCCCCAAGGCAGGGGGGGCTATGGGGAGCGAGCAGTCCAGGGGAGGGTTGAGGAGGAGGTGGTTTAAGGGGTAGCCTGTGTCTGTCCAGAAGAAGGGAGATTCAAGGTGATTTCACTTGGTTGTTATTCTTTCATTATTCTGCTCACTCTCTTCAAAAGACAGTGTGTGTGGTGTCTGTGGTGTATGTGGTGTATGTGGTGTATGTGGTGTGTGTAGGTGTCTGTGTGTATGTGGTGTATGTGGTGTGTGGTGTATGTGGTGTATGTAGTGTATGTGGTGTGTGGTGTATGTGGTGTGTGTTGTATGTAGTGTATGTGGTGTATGTGGTGTCTTTGGTGTATGTGGTGTATGTAGTGTGTATGTGGTGTATGTAGTGTGTATGTGGTGTATGTGGTGTGTGGTGTATATGGTGTATGTGGTGTATGTGGTAATATAAGTGTATGTATGTGGTGTGTGTATGTGGTTGTATGTAATTGTGTGTAATTGTGTATGGTGTATGTAGTGTATGTAGTGTATGTGGTGTGTGTGGTGTATGTGGTGTATGTGGTGTGTAGGTGTATGTGGTGTATGTGTGGTGTATGTGGTGTGTGGTGTATGTGGTGCCTGTGGTGTATGTGGTGTATGTGGTGTATGTTGTGCATGTGGTGTATGTAGTGTGTATGTGTGATGTAGTGTATGTGTAGTTGTATGTTGTGTATGTAGTGTGTATGTAGTGTATGTGGTGTGTATGGTGTATGTGGTGTCTGTGGTGTGTGTGGTGTATGTGGTGTATGTAGTGTATGTGGTGTGGTGTATGTGGTGTGTGTAGTGTATGTGGTGTATGTGGTGTGTGGTGTATGTGGTGTATGTTGTGTATGTAGTGTATGTAGTGTGTATGTGGTGTCTGTGGTGTATGGGGTGTGTGGTGTATGTGGTGCCTGTGGTGTATGTGGTGTATGTGGTGTGTGGTGTATGTGGTGCCTGTGGTGTATGTGGTGTATGTAGTGTGTATGTGGTGTATGTTGTGCATGTGGTGTATGTAGTGTGTATGTGGTGTATGTGGTGTATGTTGTGTATGTGGTGTATGTAGTGTATGTGGTGTGTGGTGTATGTGGTGTCTGTGGTGTGTGTGGTGTATGTGGTGTATGTAGTGTATGTAGTGTATGTGGTGTATGTGGTGTGTGGTGTATGTGGTGTATGTGGTGTATGTGGTGTGTGGTGTATGTGGTGTATGTTGTGTATGTGGTGTATGTAGTGTGTCTGTGGTGTCTGTGGTGTATGTGGTGTGTGGTGTATGTGGTGCCTGTGGTGTATGTGGTGTATGTTGTGTATGTGGTGTATGTTGTGCATGTGGTGTATGTAGTGTGTATGTGGTGTATGTGGTGTATGTAGTGTGTGTGGTGTATGTGGTGTATGTTGTGTATGTAGTGTATGTAGTGTATGTGGTGTATGTAGTGTGTGTGGTGTATGTGGTGTGTGTGTGTGTGGTGTATGTGGTGTATGTGGTGTGTGTGGTGTATGTAGTGTGCATGGTGTATGTGGTGTGTGTGGTGTATGTAGTGTGCATGGTGTATGTGGTGTGTGTGGTGTATGTGGTGTGTGTGGTGTATGTGGTGTGTGTGGTGTATGTGGTGTGTGTGTGCTGTGTGTGGTGTGTGTGGATATGTCTCCAGTCTCCACCAGCTGAAATTTGCATGAGTTTATTTGCATGGAGTCGTTGGAGCTTGGAGCCAGTAAAGACTTGAGCTCTGTTGTCGTGGCTCAGACTCAGATATACAGACATCCAGGACATTATGGCTCTCCACAAGAATACAAGAGAGAGAGAGCATGAACTCTACTAGGAAACAGAAGAATAGAGAGAGAGAGCATTAACTCTGGAGAGTGGATGGAGAGAGGAATGGAGAGTGGAGAGAGGGATGGAGAGAGGAGAGTGGAATGGAGAGTGGAGAGAGTGACGGAGAGAAGAGAGAGGAATAGAGAGAGGAGAGAGGGATAGAGAGAGAGAGAAGAGAGGGATAGAGAAAGGAGAGAGGGATAGAGAGAGGAGAGAGGGATAGAGAGAGGGATGGAGAAAGAAGAGAGGAATGGAGAGAGGAGAGAGGAATAGAGAGAGGAGAGAGTGACGGAGAGAAGAGAGAGGAATAGAGAGAGGAGAGAGGGATAGAGAGAGAGAGAAGAGAGGGATAGAGAGAGGAGAGAGGGAATGGAGAGAGGATAGAGAGAGAGAGGAGAGAGGGATAGAGAGAGGGGATGGAGAGGGATAGAGAGAGAGGAGAGAGAGGGATAGAGAGAGAGAGAGAGAGGGATAGAGAGAGAGAGAGGAGAGGAGGATAGAGAGAGGAGAGAGGGAATGGAGAGAGGAGAGAGGGATAGAGAGAGAGAGGAGAGAATGATAGAGAGAGGAGAGAGGAATGGAGAGAGGGATAGAGAGAGAGGAGAGAGGGATAGAGAGAGGAGAGAGGGATAGAGAGAGAGAGGAGAGAGGGATAGAGAGAGGGAGAGAGGGATAGGGAGAGAGAGAGGAGAGAGGGATAGGGAGAGAGAGGAGAGAGGGATAGAGAGAGGAGAGAGGGGATAGAGAGATGAGAGAGAGGAGAGAGGGATAGAGAGAGAGAGAAGAGAGGGATAGAGAAAGGAGAGAGGGATAGAGAGAGGAGAGAGGGATAGAGAGGGTTGGAGAAAGAAAGAGAGAGGGAATGGAGAGGGGAGAGAGAGAGGAATAGAGAGAGGAGAGAGGAGGCTAATGGCTTACTACATAAGAGAGAGAGAGAGAGGAATAGAGAGAGGAGAGGGGATAGAGAGAGAGAGAGATATTATTTGGAGGCTACTTAACTTGATGGATAGAGAGAAGAGGGATAGAAAGGAGAGAGGATAGAGAGAGGAGAGAGGGATAGAGAGAGGGATGGAGAAGAAGAGAGGAATGGAGAGAGGAGAGAGAATGAGAGAGAGGGAGAGAGTAGCAGGAGAGAGAAGAGAGAGAGAATAGAGAGAGGAGAGAGGCTTATTAGAGATAGAGAGAAGAGAGGGATAGAGAGAGGAGAGGAATGGAGAGGGATAGAGAGAGAGGGGAGAGAGGGATAGAGAGAGAGAGAGGGATAGAGAGAGAGGAGAGGGATAGAGAGAGAGGAGAGAGGGATTAGAGAGAGGGAGAGAAGGAATGGAGAGAGGAGAGGAGGAGGATAGAGAGAGAGAGAGAGGGATGATATAGAGAGAGGAGAGAGAGGAATGGAGAGAGGATAGAGAGAGAGGGAGAGAGAGAGGGATAGAGAGAGAGGAGGGATAGAGAGAGAGGAGAGAGGGATAGAGAGGAGAGGAGAGGGATAGGGAGAGAGAGGAGAGGGATAGGGAGAGAGAGGAGAGAGGGATAGAGAGAGGAGAGAGGGATAGAGAGAAGAGAGAGAGGAGAGAGGGATAGAGAGAGAGAGAAGAGAGGGATAGAGAGAAAGGAGAGAGGGATAGAGAGAGGAGAGAGGGATAGAGA
Source organism: Brachymystax lenok tsinlingensis (assembly GCA_030435695.1). Classification (NCBI taxonomy): domain Eukaryota; kingdom Metazoa; phylum Chordata; class Actinopteri; order Salmoniformes; family Salmonidae; genus Brachymystax; species Brachymystax lenok. The sequence goes on along the minus strand of CM059814.1, from coordinate 55,812,867 downwards.
GAGGGTTGGAGAAAGAAGAGAGGAATGGAGAGAGGAGAGAGGAATAGAGAGAGGAGAGAGTAGCGGAGGGGGGGAGAAGAGAGGAATAGAGAGAGAGGGAGAGAGGATGAGAGAGAGAGAGAAGAGAGGGATAGAGAGAGGAGAGAGGAATGGAGAGAGGGATAGAGAGAGAGAGGAGAGAGGGATAGAGAGAGGAGAGAGGGATAGAGAGAGAGAGGAGAGAGGGATAGAGAGAGAGAGGAGAGAGGGATAGAGAGAGAGAGGAGAGAGGGATAGAGAGAGAGGGAGAGAGGACAGAGGAGGAGAGAGGAATGGAGAGAGGGAGGGATAGAGAGAGAGAGGAGGAGAAATGATAGAGAGAGGGAGAGAGGGATGAGAGAGAGAGAGAGAGAGGAGAGAGGGATAGAGAGAGGAGAGAGGGATAGAGAGAGAGAGGAGAGAGGGATAGAGAGAGGAGAGAGGGATAGGGAGAGAGGAGAGAGGGATAGGGAGAGAGAGGAGAGAGGGATAGAGAGAGAGAGGGATAGAGAGAGAGAGGGATAGAGAGAGAGAGAGGGATAGAGAGAGGAGAGAGGGAGGGTACAGGTTAATGGTGTAATGTTTTCCTCATCCTGGGCGTAACACATTATGCAGTTATCAGATTCACCCTGCTATAAGAGGTTCTGCAACCTGTCTCTCTCCCCATCTCTCTCCCCATCTCTCTCTCTCATTCTCCCCATCTCTCTCTCTCTCATTCTCTCTCTCTCTTTCTCCCCTTCTCTCTCATTCTCTCTCTCATTCTCTCTCTCTTTCTCCCTCTCTCTCCTTCTCTCTCTCTCCTTCTCTCTCTCTCCTTCTCCCCTTCTCTCTCATTCTCTCTCTCATTCACCCCTTCTCTCTCTCCTTCTCTCTCTCTCTCCAACTTCTCCACCTTCTCCTGTGTGATATCTGTTCTCCTTTCACATCATATCCTGTCTCCGTGCCAGGCCAGACGGCGTCATAACACAGTTTGAGTTTCACAACATCACTTTAGCATCGATGTTCCGACCCGCTCCTCGTCATATTACTGTTTGGCTGTCTAGACTTTTGTTTATGAAAATATCTAGACAAATTAAACACACACACACACACACATACTCGCCCCTTCATAATAAATACAATTGAATTAAAACACACTCTTTCACTCGAGATGCAATACGAATCTATTAGCCACAATGTTAGAGAGGGATAACCGTTTAATGTATTTTGTTTCTTATAATCTCATTTGTATTTTATTTTCCTTAAGTCTCTCTCCTCTCCTCTCTCCTCAGTCTGTTAGTGGCTATGGGATGAGGCTGAAGCATGTCTCTCTGTATCAAGTAATGAGAAAGGGAGGAGGAGGAGGAAGAGGAGGAGGAAGAGGAGGAGGAGGATGGAGGAGGGAGGGAGGGAGCGAGAAATCAAAGAACCCTCTATATACAATCTCCAATTCAATGTGGTGGGGGGTTTAAGATTAGGGTCACAGATTAGGGGGTTTACTGGGGATTAGAATGGGATTATTGGGGCTCAGCCATGTTAAATCACAGATCGGAGAATTTGAAGAATAATAACACCTGCATCCGTTTAAACAACGTGTATTATCACCACGGCAACCTGGCGTCCTCCTCTACATGACAACAACAACGACATTGTGTATCGTCGCGGTAACAGGGATAGGGAAAGGAACGGGACGTCGTTGCCCTTTCTGTTCCTGAAAGGAAGGGAGCTGCTCTGCTGTGGTGAGGTCAGATCACAGCTGGCTGCTGCTCTACTGTGGTGAGGTCAGATCACAGCTGGCTGCTGCTCTACTGTGGTGAGGTCAGATCACAGCTGACTGCTGCTCTACTGTGGTGAGGTCAGATCACAGCTGGCTGCTGCTCTACTGTGGTGAGGTCAGATCACAGCTGACTGCTGCTCTACTGTGGTGAGGTCAGATCACAGCTGACTGCTGCTCTACTGTGGTGAGGTCAGATCACAGCTGACTGCTGCTCTACTGTGGTGAGGTCAGATCACAGCTGGCTGCTGCTCTACTGTGGTGAGGTCAGATCACAGCTGGCTGCTGCTCTACTGTGGTGAGGTCAGATCACAGCTGACTGCTGCTCTACTGTGGTGAGGTCAGATCACAGCTGACTGCTGCTCTACTGTGGTGAGGTCAGATCACAGCTGGCTGCTGCTCTACTGTGGTGAGGTCAGATCACAGCTGGCTGCTGCTCTACTGTGGTGAGGTCAGATCACAGCTGGCTGCTGCTCTACTGTGGTGAGGTCAGATCACAGCTGACTGCTGCTCTGCTGTGGTGAGGTCAGATCACAGCTGACTGCTGCTCTACTGTGGTGAGGTCAGATCACAGCTGGCTGCTGCTCTACTGTGGTGAGGTCAGATCACAGCTGGCTGCTGCTCTACTGTGGTGAGGTCAGATCACAGCTGGCTGCTGCTCTACTGTGGTGAGGTCAGATCACAGCGGGCTGCTGCTCTACTGTGGTGAGGTCTTTCTAGTGCCTGAAAACGTTCTCTGGCTGTCCCCATAGGATAACCCTTTTTGGTTCCTGGTAGAACCCTTTTGGTTTCCATGTAGAACCCTTTTGGCAAAGGGTTCCTACGTGGAACCAAAAAGGGTTCCTACGTGGAACCAAAAAGGGTTCTCCTGTGTGAACAGCTGTAGAACCCTTTGGAACCCTGTTTCTAGGAGTGTATGGTTTACCGTATATCATCCATACTGTATAGATAGATGTTCATTTTTATTGTTTATTTCACTGTTGTTTATTATCTACTTCACTTGCTTTGACATTGTAAACATATGTTTCCCATGCCAATAAAGCCCTTACATTGAAAAATTTATATTGAGAGAGAAGAGAGAGAGAGAGAGAGAGATCTCAGAGATGGAAAAGGCCTCTCTTCTTGTCTTTCCACGCTCGCTGGACACGCAAGCTCAGTCTAGCTGTTACCAAGGCGGTAGGTCCTTAAGCTGCGTTATGTGTTGACAGGAAGGAGCAGAGAGGATGATGGGAGCAGGTTGAGGGGCATTTGTCTCAGAGGCTCTCTCTCTCTCTCTCTCTCTCTCTCTCTCTCTCTCTCTCTCTCTCTCTCTCTCTCTCTCTCTCTCTCTCTCTCTCTCTCATGAGTGAAGTTGTGGGGCTGACCAGGTCTCTGCTTAGACCACAGGGTTGATGGTGAGGGTTCTGGATGACTATAAGGTTGTAATACTGTTAAAGACAGGCACAGCAGAGAACAGAGAGAGAACAGAAAGAGGAGGGTGAGACAGGGATGCAGCTTAAGCCCCACCCTCTTCAACATATATATCAACGAATTGGCGAGGGCACTAGAACAGTCTGCAGCACCCGGCCTCACCCTACTAGAATCTGAAGTCAAATGTCTACTGTTTGCTGATGATCTGGTGCTTCTGTACCCAACCAAGGAGGGCCTACAGCAGCACCTAGATCTACTGCACAGATTCTTTCAGACCTGGACCCTGACAATAAATCTCAGTAAGACTAAAATAATGGTGTTCCATAAAAGGTCCAGTTGCCAGGACCATGAATACAAATTCCATCTAGACACTGTTGCCCTAGAGCACACAAAAACTATACATACCTTGGCCTAAATATCAGCACCACAGGTAACTTCCACAAAGCTGTGAACGATCTGAGAGACAAGGCAAGAAGGGCCTTCTATGCCATCAAAAGGAACATACAATTCGACATACCAATTAGGATCTGGCTAAAAATACTTGAATCAGTTATAGAACCCATTGGCCTTTATGGTTGTGAGGTCTGGGGTCCGCTCACCAACCAAGAATTCACAAAATGCCAAATTGAGACTCTGCTTGCAGAAGTCTGCTAAAATATCTTCAGTGTACAACGTAAAACACCAAATAATGCAGTTTAAATTCTACAACCACCTAAAAGGAAGCGATTCCCAAACCTTCCATAACAAAGCCATCACCTACAGAGAGATGAACCTAGAGAAGAGTCCCCTGAGCATGCTGGTCCTCAATTAGACCCAACCAAACAAAAAGATAATTACTTGACAAATTGGAAAGAATTAACATGCAAACTAGAATGCTATTTGGCCCTACACAGAGAGTACACAGAGGCAGAATACCCGACCACTGTGACTGACCCAAACTTAAGCTTTGACTATGTACAGACTCAGTGAGCATAGCCTTGCTATTGAGAAAGGCCAACGAAGGCAGACCTGGCTGTCAAGAGAAGACAGGCTATGTGCACACTGCCCACAAAATGAGGTGGAAACGGAGCTGCACTTCTTAACCTCCTGCCAAATGTATGACCATATTAGACACACATAATATGACATTTGAAATGTCTTTATTCTTTTGGAATTTTTGTGAGTGTAATGTTTAATGTAAATATTTTATTGTTTATTTCACTTTTGTTTATTATCTACTTCACTTGCTTTGGCAAAGTAAACATATGTTTCCCATGCCAATAATGCCCTTAAATTGAAATTGAAATTGAAATTGAAATTGAGAGAGAGAGAGTGAGAGAGAGAGTGGGGGATTATACAGAAGAGGAAATGAATGAGATCAGCCAAATTCAGCATATTGTCTGTTTAGTGAACTCCTCCAAGCTTCCTCTCTCTCTCTCCTCCCCTCTCGCTGTCTTTCTCCTCCCTTCTCCTCCTCTCCCACACTCTCTGTCTCCTCTCTTTCTCTCTCCTCTCTTTCTCTCTCCTCTCTCTCCCCTCTCTCTCCCCCCCCCCTCTCCCTCACCAGGGAATGATTACTCCGACAAAGTGATGACACCCGGAATGGTTCAAATTTAATTGTTGGGTTAAAACAGAGGAAGGAAGGAGTGATGGAGAGAGAGAGGCAAAGCTGGATGATTGGTTTGACAAAGAGAGAGAGAGACAGAGAGACAGAGAGAGACAGAGAGAGAGAGAGACAGAGAGAGAGAGACAGAGAGAGACAGAGAGAGAGAGAGACAGAGAGAGACAGAGAGAGAGAGAGGTCAGATTGTTTTTCATTTAGAATATAAAGGATTGTATTGTTGCTAGTGGTATCAAGGATTTAGTTATTGTTTTGAGTTGTGTTGGATTGTGGGAATGAAGTTTTTCTCGTGTCGTAATGTATTTATGCTTTTTCATCTAAGAAAATTCACTAATCCACCAATCACTGGGGCCTAAAACTAGCAGTAGTGCTGTTATAGGTGCTGAGGAGTCTCCATTCACTAATCCACCAATCACTGGGGCCTAAAACTAGCAGTAGTGCTGTTATAGGTGCTGAGGAGTCTCCATTCACTAATCCACCAATCACTGGGGCCTAAAACTAGCAGTAGTGCTGTTATAGGTGCTGAGGAGTCTCCATTCACTAATCCACCAATCACTGGGGCCTAAAACTAGCAGTAGTGTTGTTATAGGTGCTGAGGAGTCTCCATTCACTAATCCACCAATCACTGGGGCCTAAAACTAGCAGTAGTGCTGTTATAGGTGCTGTTATATTACACAATACTAGATGTGAGTTTCCTTTACTGCAGTTTTCCAGCACTTTGAGAGTCTCCATTCACTAATCACAATCACTGGGGCCTAAAACTAGCAGAATAGGTGCTGAGAGTCTCCATTCACTAATCCACCAATCACTGGGGCCTAAAACTAGCAGTATTCTCTGATGCACCCGGCAGACAGTGGACTACATCAAACCATCACAAAGACTCTGAAACCAAACCAGGTATTCTCTGATGCACCTGGCGGACAATGGACTACATCAAACCATCACAAAGACTCTGAAACCAAACCAGGTATTCTCTGATGCACCCGGCAGACAGTGGACTACATCAAACCATCACAAAGACTCTGAAACCAAACCAGGTATTCTCTGATGCACCCGGCAGACAGTGGACTACATTCAAACCATCACAAAGACTCTGAAAACTAGCCAGGTAGTGCTGTTATAGGTGCTGAGGACAGTCTACATTCACTAATCCATCACAATCACTGGGGCCTAAAACTAGCAGGTATTCTCTGATGCACCCGGCAGACAGTGGACTACACACTGGAAACCACACATCACAAAGACTGTGTCAGTGGCACAAACCAGGTATTCTCTGATGCACCCGGCAGACAGTGGACTACATCAAACCATCACAAAGACTCTGAAACCAAACCAGGTATTCTCTGATGCACCCGGCAGACAGTGGACTACATCAAACCATCACAAAGACTCTGAAACCAAACCAGGTATTCTCTGATGCACCTGGCGGACAGTGGACTACATCAAACCATCACAAAGACTCTGAGTCAGAAACTAACCGTGTAGTTGTTTTTAAGCCTGCTTTACCTCTTCTGATTCAAACCGTGTTACCAGGAAGAGTGGGATGAGACGTTAGGTTAATTAGCAGGTGACTCATGCGGTTTCCCAGGTCGAGCACACTTAGATACAGGGGTTGTGAGAAGGGCATTTCACTGTATCTCTCTGTCTCGGTTTTCTCTCTGTCTCTCTGTCTTGACTTTCTCTTGTGTTTTCTCTGTCTCTACTAACACCCGGCCCACCAGGTCTCTATTATCCTCTAGCCCCATGGAGGGACTCTCACTGAGACACAGACTAAACAGAGAAGACGGGGAAGTGAGAGGGAAAGGTAGAGAGAGAGAGAGAGAGAGAGAGAGAGAGAGAGAGAGCGAGAGAGAGAGAGAGAGAGACAGAGAGAGAGAGAGAGAGAGAGAGACAGAGAGAGAGAGAGAGAGAGAGAGACAGAGAGAGAGAGAGAGAGAGAGAGAGAGAGAGGGGGTGGACATCAAGAGAAACCAGAAGAAGAGGTATAAAACACCCAGTGGCAGTGTGGCCTCAAATCCCCCATGTCCTAATTACAACGGCTTAGAGGAAACACACACACACAGACTAACGTAAAGGTAACACAAACATCTACACATTCACACACACCTGGAGGTAACACACACTCTTAAAAGGGAACAGAGGATTAGCTGGTGATTCACGCTGCTTCTCACCTCATCTTCTAGCCACCCCTTCTCCTCTCTCCTTTCCTCTCCCCTCCTCTCTCCTCCCTCTCTACTCTCTCCTCCCTTCTCTCCTCTCTACTCTCTTCTCCCTTACCCCCTCTCCTCCCCTCCCCTTCACCAGCCACCAGCCAGATAGGAGAAACAACAGGACCACCCCTGCACCTGTCTCCCTCCCTGCCTTCCTGTGTGAATATTGCTAGTGTAGATGAAAGAGTCCTTGCTGTCGTGATGTGTGGTGTGGGGTTGTGACTCTTCTCCTGGTGGGTCTGTTGTTGTTTTGTCTCTCTGACTGACACCCTGCGTCGTTATTTTACCGAGACACCTCGCCGCGTGCAGGTGGTGGTTCTTGAGTTTCTCGACGGTTGTGGTTTATGAAACAGCCTCACAGCTCCTCAGTCTCTATCTCCACTGTAGCTTAGCTAGTCGGCAGGCAATCTCTCTCTTGCAATTGTTGGGCTATTACAACACTTTAGAAGAAGACAGACATTACAACACTTTAGAAGACAGACATTACAACACTTTAGAAGAAGACAGACATTACAACACTTTAGAAGAAGACAGACATTACAACACTTTAGAAGACCAGACATTACAAGGCTTTAGAAGACAGACATTACAAGGCTTTAGAAGACAGACATTACAAGGCTTTAGAAGACAGACATTACAACACTTTAGAGGAAGTGGAAGGTCTGGAGGTCTGACAGCTCCAGAAGGTTCAGTAACTCTTAGAGGACGGTTGGAGGAAGGTCTGGAGGTCTGACAGCTCCAGAAGGTTCAGTAACTCTTAGAGGACAGTAGAAGGTCTGGAGGTCTGACAGCTCCAGAAGGTTCAGTAACTCTTAGAGGGCAGTGGAAGGTCTGGAGGTCTGACAGCTCCAGAAGGTTCAGTAACTCTTAGAGGACAGTGGAAGGTCTGGAGGTCTGACAGCTCCAGAAGGTTCAGTAACTCTTAGAGGGCAGTGGAAGGTCTGGAGGTCTGACAGATCCAGAAGGTTCAGTAACTCTTAGAGGGCAGTGGAAGGTCTGGAGGTCTGACAGCTCCAGAAGGTTCAGTAACTCTTAGAGGACAGTGGAAGGTCTGGAGGTCTGACAGCTCCAGAAGGTTCAGTAACTCTTAGAGGACAGTAGAAGTTGATATAGATGCTTGTTTCACCAGTTTAAGGACTTGAAACTCACACGCCGCCTATGAACTCTTCATAAAATAATTGCCTCCGTTTTTCCATGGTGGGATTTTGCCAATAGTTTACTTTTCAAGCAAGGTAAGACATGCCTCATAATATGACATAAAACCTTCAGGTTTCAAACAATGAAGTTATGTTTTCAAAATGCCTCCTGCCTCCAGCTGTGGTGGCTGATGCTCTGATGTTGCCTGCACTTGAATGGTGAATGGGAGGCGCCCTTCAATTACCAGTTGACAAATACAAATATGAGCTCTTTTTTAATCGTGCATCAGAACTGTTTTTAACACGCCATGGCATTTAGAATTGTTGCTGAATGACTGGGCTGATAAAAACACATGTTGAACTCCAACAAGCAACCAGCTGAGGAGCAGCAGGAGAAATCCCACCCGGAATAGACCCTGTGTGGTGTGGGCGTGTGATAGTTGTGTTGGACGAATGAGATACAGGATAACGAAAGTACCAGAGACGGCAGCTTAATTCCACTTAATTATGCTAATTAACCTATTGACCAGTAAGCATGATGGTAACATTTATTTCCATCGTTGAATTTAAAAAAATAAAAATTCAAATGGGATTTTTTTTTTCTTCTCATTTTGTCCCCAAAAAGTTTTATTTATCAGCTTTTCATTTTCTTTATCGGCCAAAAGCCGTGCGTCTGTCTGTCTGTCTGTCTGTCTGTCTGTCTGTCTGTCTGTCTGTCTGTCTGTCTGTGTGTCTGTCTGTCTGTCTGTCTGTCTGTGTGTGTGTGTGTGTGTGTGTGTGTGTGTGTGTGTGTGTGTGTGTGTGTGTGTGTGTGTGTGTGTGTGTGTGTGTGTGTAGATGAAGGACATTAAATGTAAACATTGCTTCTGCTTACCTCAGCGTTTTCTCTCCCCAGACTACTGTAGTAGTCACACACACACACACACACACACACACACACACACACACACACACACACACACACACACAGAGGTCTGGCCGTTGAACTTTCTCAAGGCCCATGTGTTGATTGTCAACAGAAGGAAGAGAGCCTGATAGAGATGTGATTTAGCTGGTTCACACGCTTCTGTTCCAGGCTGCCCTTCAGAACAGCTAACTGATGATCTTGACTTAGATCGTGAGTGGAGAGAGAGGAGAGTAGAGAGATGGATGAGGGAGAGGGGGAACTGGATGGTTTGACAGAGAGAGGAGAGTAGAGAGATGGATGAGGGAGAGGGGGAACTGGTTGGTTTGACAGAGAGAGAGAGAAAGAGGGGGAGGGAGAGAGAGGAAGGGAGACAGGGGGAGGGAGAGAGAGAGAGAGAGAGAGAGAGAGAGAGAGATCTAATATGCAGACTACTGGGCTAGACAGAAGACCCTTTAATTCACACACACACACACACACACACACACACACACACACACACACACAGGGTTGCAGATTGCATTGCACTGTACTTATCTTTTGGGCAATCTTATTCCATTTAATTTATTTACAACAAACCTTTATTTTATTGGCACTGGTATAATAATAATAATTATATGTAATGGTGTGTGTGTGTGTATATGTATGTATATATATATATATATATATATATTATTATTTTTGTTTTTTTTCTATGTACTTTACTCAAACCAGTGAATATCACTTATTATAAATGAGATCATTAACTATCAGTTCTTGGAATATCCAGGGTTTATACTCTTCACATTTTGGATATAAACCAACAAATCCAGAATTGATTAAAAACATCAAGGGACAAGACATCATAATCCTACTGGAAACATGGTGTCGTGGAGACATAGATACTCAGTGTCCCTCAGGCTATAGAAAAGTTTACTACCATCAATCAAACATAAAAATGTTAAGCGGGGCCGAGACTCAGGTGGAATCATCATTTGGCATAAGCAGGACTTAGCACTGAAAGAAATGAAAAAGGTACTAATCACATTTGGTTGAAACTTAACAAAGGTACAATCTATTGTGACAATGATGTGTACATATGTGCAGCTTACGCTCCTCCTTCAGATTCATCATATTATGATGATCAGTTTTTGACAATCTCCATACAGAAATCATTACATTTCAGGCAGAGGGTAAGGTGCTTCTTTGTGGAGATTTCAATGCAGAACAGGTTCTGAGCCTGACTACACTGGATACGGGAGGTAACCACCACATGTTGGACACCCCTCCTTGTACAGCAGCCCTATTATAAATAATAGAAACAGTCCTGACCAAATACTGAACAAAAATGGGAAGGAGTTAGTACATCTCTGTCAGGCCTTAGGCCTGTACATGCTGAATGGTAGAATCAGAGGGACTCTTTAGGTCCAGTTTACTTACTGCTCAGCTCTTGGGACAAGTGTAGTCGATTATGCCATCACTGACATTGACCCTCTTCCATTGCATTCACTGTCAGACCACAGACACCATTGTCAGATCACCAGTCAGATCAACGTGTTTCTCAAGAAATTAACGGCAATATTAATTTAAAAACAGCCCAAAAAACTCTACAACATAGACCAATCGCACAGATGGGCTCCAAACAGTAAAGAGAATTCATTGAAACATTGAATTCAAAGGAAATGATGAATTCTATACAATTCTTCAATAACGCACAATACCAAAACAATAAAGAAAGGTGTCAATTTGGCTACTCAAAACATCAATTGCATATTTCAAAAAGCAGCATCAAAGCAAATTTGAGAAAACCAAAGAAATGCAACATCAGAAACAAAAACAAAATGTTTCTGAAGAATGGTTTTGATAACTTGAATGTAAAACAATTAGAAAACACCTAAGACAAATGTCAAATAGAAACATAAGCAGAAAAACAACCCAGATCTACGCTGTGAATACTTTGAAACTCTGAAACAGTATAAACATACATTGAAAGCATAAATTAAATTAATTATACCAACAAGACACTTGTGAAATTGAAAAGCAATTGACCAAAATCAGTTCTGGGACATGTGGAATAATTTAAGCACAACAAAGCCACAAGAATTAGCCATACAAGATGAAGGGATTTGGAAAACTTATTTTGATAATCTATACAAAACATTTCACAAAAAAGACTTACAACAGAATCAATTAGAAATTCAAGAAAAATTGAACATCCTTGAATCAGTCATTAAAAACAACCAAAATCCATTAGATTACCCAATAAGCCAACAAGAACTAAATGAAAAGCTCAAATCTATAAAATCAAAGAAGGCTTGTGGTCTAGATAACATCAGAAATGAAATGCTGAAAAACAGCACACCTGAGTTGCAAAATGCTGTGCTTAAATTGTTCAACATGGTTTTAACTTCTGGCTGCTTCCTGATGTCTGGAACCAGGGCTCATCTCCCTATCCACAAAGTGGAGACAAATCAGACCCCAATAATTACAGGGGAATTTGTAAACAGCAACTTGGGAAAGGTTTTCTGCAGCATTTTGAATTCAAGAATTCAAACCTTTCTTCAAGAAAATTTAATAAGTAAATGTCAAATTGGCTTTCTCCTAACCATACTTTTCTGACCATATATACACCTTACACACACCAATTAATAAACACGTCCACCAAAAAAAAGAGGGCAAAATCTTTTGCTTGCTTTATTGACTTTAAAAAGCATTTGATTCTATTTGGCACGAAGGGCTATTCTACAAAATTCTTCAAACTGGGCTTGGTAGTAAGGTGTATGACTTAATAAAATGTATGTACACAGAAAACAAGTGTGCAATAAAATCAAAAAAACCAAAGAACAGAATTCTTTTCACAAAGTCGAGGTGTGAGACAAGGCTGCAGTTTGAGTCAAATCTTTTCAACATTTATATCAATGAATTAGCAGACATGTTGGACCATTCTCCAGCCCCAGGACTCACACTATTCGACACAGAGGTAAAATACCTGCTATATGCTGATGACTTGGTACTTCTATCACCAACCAAAGAAGGTCTTCAACAGAACCTTAACATTCTACAGCAATATTGCCATAATTGGGCCCTGGCAGTAAATTTCAAAAAAACAAAAATCATGATTTTCCAAAAAAAGCCCAGATGTCAAAACCATACAAATATAAATTCACCTGAACAACACCATAATTGAACACACTATAAATTACACATACCTTGGTCTGACCATATCTGCATCAGGAAACTTTTAATATGGCAGTGAATGCACTCAAAGAAAAAGCCCATAGAGCATTATATGCAATAAAAATGAAATTATTCAAAATCAACATCCCAATTCAGAATTTGGACCAAAATATTTGACAGTGTAATTCTACCAATAGCTCTTTACGGAAGTGAGGTTTGGGAGCCACTCAATAAACTGGATGGTTTAAAAGGTGGGACAAACATCCAATTGAAGCCCTACATGCAGAATTCTGTCGGACAATTCTACAGAGTCCAGAGAAATACACCAACTAATGGATGTAGGGCAGGGTGGGCGCTTTCAGTATTAATGAAAATACAGAAAAGATCATTAAAATTTTGGCAACATCTAAATTCAAGTCAAATTCTAGTCTGCAATTTAAAGCACTTCAAACCCAAGAGCTGAGCCCAGAACGCAAGGCCCTCTCAGTCAGCTGGTGTTGGACCTAACCAACCAAGCTGACACCGGCACTACTTCAAAGAAAGAATTCCAATAAACAAAATCATGAACCAATCAAAAGACTCATATTTACAACATTGGAAAACGAAACAAAATCCCAAAGCCGACTAAATTGCTATCTGACCCTAAACAGAGAATATGAATTGGCTGATTATCTCTACTCTGTCAGAGATCTGAAGCAGAGACAGATCCTTACCAAGTACAGGCTGAGTGACCACGATTGGCAATAGAAACCGGCAGACATAAAAAGACATGGCTACCCAAGGAGGAGCGTGTATGTGGTCACTGCGACAGGGAGGTAGAAACAGAGATGCACTTCCTCCTTTACTGTGATAAATATTCCTCACCAAGAGATTCATTATTCACAGAAATGACTACATTTATTCCAAATTTTAACTCATTAAATCCAGAGGAAAAACTAAAAATACTCATGGGCGAAGGAGCAATGGCTCCTCTTGCAGCCAAATATGTATTTGCCTGCCATAGCCTGAGGGACACTGAATAGTAACATCTGCATAGTAAACAGGAACTTACTAATTATAGCTGTTATTGTTATTAATATTATTGTTACTACTATTATTATTGTTGTTTATCATTCCGTATAGTAGTGGTATGGGTGGTAATGGTAATGATAGCAGTTTAATGATGATGGTGATGGCAGTAGTAGTGATGATGATGGTAGTTGTAGTACAGATGTAGATTACCATTATTTAGTTATAAGTTAGTTATAGCTTAATTTTCCATATTTAGATTTTTTCAATTTATTACATTTTTACTACTGACTTACCATTTTATTGTTATTATTTTTGTATTTAATTTTGCATTATTATTTACTACCATTTTATATTATTATATGTTATTGTTTCTAATTTTATTACAATGTATATTGTATACATTGTTGCTTTGGCAATATTGACACAATGTTTTTCATGCCAATAAAGCAGCTTGAATTTGAATTTGAATTTGAGAGAGAGAGAGAGAGAGAGAGAGAGAGAGAGAGAGACATTGGTTGGAGGTCACCGTAGTGAACATCACCATAAGGCTAATCCACCCACTTTCAATCAGTCTCTGTCAGGATCCAGGTCAACCGTTCACCTCTTCTCATGTTGTTTTCACAGCGGTAACAGGAGACGCCCGGGTGAATGCACCTGCTGCCCTTCAGGGTCACACCGCACACACACACACACACTCACACGCACACACATACACACACTCACACACACGCACACACACACTCACACACACGCACACACACGCACACACACACTCACACACACGCACACACACACACTCACACACACACACAAATGCACACACACACACACACTCACACATACACACATACTCACACAAACACATACTCACACACACACAGAAACACACATAAACACACACACACACAGAAACACAGAAACACAAACGCACACACACACACACACACACACACAGAAACACACACACCACACACACACACACACACAAACGTATCTTGTGTGAGGCTCTGAGAGGCAGACCAAGTCTACTGCACAGAAGGCTGGTGGTACCTTCATTGGGGAGGACGGGCTCATTGTAACTGTCAGTTAGTATTGAGACTCTACTGTATTGAAAGACAATAGTCTGTGATCCAAATGCCACCCTAGAGCCTATGTAGTGAATGGGGCTTTGGTAAACTATTGTGCTGCATAGGGAATAGGGAGCCGTTTGGGATGTGGAGATATCTTCAAAACCTCCAGGTTCTCCACAATGACAGACTCATTGACCTCCATCTTGGTTTTTCACACAGGCCCCAGAATGCATTGCATCTCTATAGAGGGACATTGATTTATTGTTGCTTTGTTTGTATGTTTGGCTATTGGTGTAGATATACAGCTTTTACCACTCCTCCTCTTCCTCCCCCTTCCTCCTCCTCCTCCTCTTCCTCCTCCCCTACTCCTCCTCCCGTCCTCCTCCTCCTCCCCTCTTCCTCCCCATACTCCTCCTCCTCCTCCTCCTCGTCCTCCTCCTCCTCCCCTCTTCCTCCTCCTCTTCCTCCTCCCCTACTACTCCTCCTCCTCTTCCTCCCCCTCTTCCTCTTCCTCCTCCTCCTCTTCCTCCTCCTCCTCCTCTTCCTCCTCCCTACTCCTCCTCCTCCTCCCCGTCCTCCTCCTCCTCCCCCTCTTCCTCCTCCTGCTCCTCCTCCTCCTCTTCCTCCTCCTCCCCCTCTTCCTCCTGTTCCTCCTCCCCTCCTCCTCCTCCCCCTCCTCCTTCTCCTCCTCCCCCTCCTCTTCCTCCTCATCCTCTTCCTCTGTCCTATAATAATAGCTCTCCTCAGGCTGTGACTTTGAACAACTTATCCAGGCTTTAGCTGTGTGTTTCCTGCTGTTAGTAAGAGAATAGCTAATGAAAGGAAGTTGTTTTATTGAAAGACATTGGTCCTTGGCTTAGTTCAGACCGATAGCCGCCGCTCGCCGCGCTCCCCTGACGCTTGTTTGTAGCCCGCTGTCGGAATGTCGAAGGGCCCCGGTACCGTATGGGAATTCCCCCGTTGAGATAAAGGTTAGTCTCACGGATGCCGATGACGCTGTGGCATTCTCATGGCACTGAGCCACCCACCCCACCGTAAATAACCAGAGCTGTTCTCACAATGTTCCTGTTCCTGGTGATAGTGTGGATACAGTACATAAAGGTGGAGTACATACGTAGCTATATGTACCACTGTAATGATGAGAGGTTGAGTACATACGTAGCTATATGTACCACTGTAATGATGAGAGGTTGAGTACATGCGTAGCTATATGTACCACTGTAATGATGAGAGGTTGAATACATACGTAGCTATATGTACCACTGTAATGATGAGAGGTTGAGTACATACGTAGCTCTATGTACCACTGTAATGATGAGAGGTTGAGTACATACGTAGCCATATGTACCACTGTAATGATGAGAGGTTGAGTACATACGTAGCTATATGTACCACTGTAATGATGAGAGGTTGAGTACATACGTACATACACCCCAGCATGGAACTATACACCCCAGAATGGATCTATATACCCCAGGATGGAGCTATACACCCCAGAATGGAGCTATACAATCCAGAATGGAGCTATACACCCCATAATGAAACTATACACCCCAGAATGGAATTATACACCCCAGAATGGAGCTATACACCCCAGAATGGAACTTTAAACCCCAGAATGGAGCTATACACCCCAGAATGAAATTATACACCCCAGAATGGAGCTATACACCCCAGAATGGAACTATTCACCCCAGAATGGAACTATACACCCCAGAATGGAACTATACACCCCAGAATGGAACTATACACCCCAGAATGGAGCTATACACCCCAGAATGGAGCTATACACCCCAGAATGGAACTATTCACCCCAGAATGGAGCTATACACCCCAGCATGGAACTATACACCCCAGAATGGATCTATATACCCCAGGATGGAGCTATACACCCCAGAATGGAGCTATACAATCCAGAATGGAGCTATACACCCCATAATGAAACTATACACCCCAGAATGGAATTATACACTCCAGAATTGAGCTATACACCCCAGAATGGAACTTTAAACCCCAGAATGGAGCTATACACCCCAGAATGAAATTATACACCCCAGAATGGAGCTATACACCCCAGAATGGAACTATTCACCCCAGAATGGAACTATACACCCCAGAATGGAACTATACACCCCAGAATGGAACTATACACCCCAGAATGGAGCTATACACCCCAGAATGGAGCTATACACCCCAGAATGGAACTATTCACCCCAGAATGGAGCTATACACCCCAGAATGGAACTATACACCCCAGAATGGAGCTATACACCCCAGAATGGAGCTATACACCCCAGAATGGAACTATACACCCCAGAATGGAACTATACACCCCAGAATGGAACTATACACCCCAGAATGGAGCTATACCCCCCATAATGGAGCTATACACCCCAGAATTGAGTTCTTTCACTGTTATCATGAGTCATTGTTAACACCTGTGGTATATCAGCTCAGAAACACAGAAGCGTTCTGATAGACATCATAATATGGTTATCTTCTAATGCTCCATGAAGTTAGCTGTTGATAAACCTCTGAATTATGGACTGAAGTGAAGCTGTTCTCAGCTATCCTCTGAAAAGCCCCAAAAAACTAATGAGAAGCAAATGAGAGGCCTGCCATAGAGGGAAAACACACACACAGAGACGGAGAGCAGCAGCCGTCCGTCTGGCCAAACCAGTCCAAACTAATATTTAGCTGCTCTGATTTGTAGAGAGCTCTGGGGGCCCTGGGGTCCTAGCCGGCCGGCTGGCTGCGTAGGCAGGGGGGAGGGAGGGGGAGAGAAGGGAGGAGGGGTGGGGGTCCTCACTCTGGTCCCTCCTGGCTGACTGGAGGGGTGCAAAGAGAGGGATGGAAGAGAGGGAGGAGTGGAGGGGTAGTGAGAGAGAGAGAGAGAGAGAGAGAGAGAGAGACAGAGACAGAGAGAGAGAGAGAGAGAGAGAGAGAGAGAGAGAGAGAGAGAGAGAGAGAGAGAGAGAGTGGAAGGTTAGTGCCTCTTGTCCCTTCAGGTGAGCAGGTGCAGCCGTGACAGATACCCTGGATGCCTTGTGATACCTCCATCTGACACACAGCACACCATGCCTTGTTCCATCTGACACACACACACACCATGCCTTGGGGGTTACTGACAATGACCTACACACACACACACATCCAGTCCTGTCCCTGCCTTGGTACCAGCTGGGCCCACATGAGGACACAGGTGTGTCTTCTGCTATAGGGATAGCTGCCTCTGCTAACATTTGTGTGTACACCTCTCTCCCTCCGTCCCTCCGTCCCTCTCTCCATCTGCCTGCTATGGAGCAACATTAATCACTGAGTGAGGTAATAATGTGAGGAGGGTTTGTTGTGCCGGGGGTGCGAGGGGGGACGTTTAGGGAAATCAAAAACCCTCGTATATTCAAATGACACACATAACGTATTGAATTCAGGAGAGAGGAAATGTTGTCATCCGTCAGCTGTAGCCAGTAGGCCTGGCCAGGATTGTGTTTAGAGTGAAAACCTTCAAGTGTCTCCTCTTCTCTCTGGGGTGTTTGTGTCACTACACACGCAGCCTTGCTAATCTACTGCTCACTTACTGAAATACATTCTCTGTGAAGAGGAAAGGAAACGAGGAGAAAAGAGGACAGTAGACGTTGTATTCCAGAAGTGCTGGCTAAGTAAATCAAATAAATAATAGCTATTTCACGGTCTCTCCTCAATTGACTTTCCATTCAATTTAAGGGATTTATTAGCATGGGAAACATATGTGATGTAGATAATAAACAAAAGTGAAATAAACAATACAAATTAACAGTAAACATTACACTCACAGTGTTGCACATAGCCTGTCTTCTCTTGAGAGCCAGGTCTGCCTAAGGCGACATTCTTCAATAGCAAGGCTATGCTCACTGAGTTTGTACATAGTCAAAGCTTTCCTTAAGTTTGGGTCAGTCACGGTGGTCAGGTATTCTGCCACGGTGTACTCTCTGTTTAGGGCCAAATAGCATTCTAGTTTGCTCTGTTTTTTGGTAAATTCTTTCCAATGTGTCAAGTAATTATCTTTTTGTTTTCTCATGATTTGGTTGGGTCTAATTGTGTTGCTGTCCTGGGGCTCTGTGGGGTCTGTTTGTGAACAGAGTCCCAGGACCAGCTTGCTTAGGGGACTCTTCTCCAGGTTAATCTCTCTGTAGGTGATGGCTTTGCTATGGAAGGTTTGGGAATCGCTTCCTTTTAGGTGGTTGTAGAATTTAAACGGCTCTTTTCTGGATTTTGATAATTCTGCTCTGCATTATTTGGTGTTTTACGTTGTACACAGGATATTTTTTGCAGAATTCTGCTTGCTGACTCTCAATTTGGTGTTTGTCCCATTGGTGTTTGTCCAAATTCTTGGTTGGTGAGCGGACCCCAGACCTCACAACCATAAAGGACAATCGGTTCTATAACTGTTTCAAGTATTTTTAGCCAGTAGACAGTGCAGTAGTTTACAGGATCTCCTCTGTCACCAGCTGTGCAGTAGTTTACAGGATCTCCTCTGTCACCAGCTGTGCAGTAGTTTACAGGATCTCCTCTGTCACCAGCTGTACAGTAGTTTACAGGATCTCCTCTGTCACCTGCTGTACAGTAGTTTACAGGATCTCCTCTGTCACCAGCTGTGCAGTAGTTTACAGGATCTCCTCTGTCACCAGCTGTACAGTAGTTTACAGGATCTCCTCTGTCACCAGCTGTACAGTAGTTTACAGGATCTCCTCTGTCACCAGCTGTACAGTAGTTTACAGGATCTCCTCTGTCACCAGCTGTGCAGTAGTTTACAGGATCTCCTCTGTCACCTGCTGTACAGTAGTTTACAGGATCTCCTCTGTCACCAGCTGTACAGTAGTTTACAGGATCTCCTCTGTCACCAGCTGTACAGTAGTTTACAGGATCTCCTCTGTCACCAGCTGTACAGTAGTTTACAGGATCTCCTCTGTCACCAGCTGTACAGTAGTTTACAGGATCTCCTCTGTCACCTGCTGTAAACCCAACATCAACTACCATCACTACTGACAAACTCTCCTGATTTAAAACCCTCAATGCATTCTGGGTTTATATTAGCAGTCCTTGTTGTGTTGGGGCACCGCCTCCTTGTGTAGCTAGTGAGGTGTGTGCGTGTGTGTGTGTGTGTGTGTGTGTGTGTGTGTGTGCGTGTGTGTGTGTGTGTGTGTGTGTGTGTGTGTGTGAGCAGGAGAAGAGGAGCGAGAGAATGTCACCCCTAGTGTCATATGCCATATTGTTAGTCATAGATATGAGGTGAACGCCTCAAGGTCGCTCGTCTCTCCGACATGAATTATCTATAAGAGGTTCCCTCCTCTGACTAAATGCATGGAAAAATGTCTGGCATGGATTATTTATGCTTTAATATGCGTCCAGTGAATGGACAATCTCCTGAGAGAGAGAGAGAGAGAGAGAGAGAGAGAGAGAGAGAGAGAGAGAGAGAGAGAGAGAGAGAGAGAGAGAGAGAGAGAGAGAGAGAGAGAGAGAGAGAGAGAGAGAGAGAGAGAGAGAGAGAGAGAGAGAGAGTCATTGCTGCGGTCTAGCAGATGCCAGCTTCATTATCTTGGTCTCTGCCAGACCACAACATCAGGATGTAAACCAGTTGTCTGGGCCAGACCACAACATCAGGATGTAAACCAGTTGTCTGGGCCAGACCACAACATCAGGATGTAAACCAGTTGTCTGGGCCAGACCACAACATCAGGATGTAAACCAGTTGTCTGGGCCAGTCCAGGCCAGGCTGGAATAGACTGCACATCGTCTAAGATTGATGTGGGTAGTGATGGTGGGGATACAGATTGATGTGGGTAGTGGTGGTGGGGATACAGATTGATGTGGGTAGTGATGGTGGGGATACAGATTGATGTGGGTAGTGGTGGTGGGGATACAGATT
The DNA here is from genome assembly GCA_030435695.1 of Brachymystax lenok tsinlingensis. Lineage (NCBI taxonomy): Eukaryota > Metazoa > Chordata > Actinopteri > Salmoniformes > Salmonidae > Brachymystax > Brachymystax lenok. The sequence continues at coordinate 55,792,694 of CM059814.1, read as the reverse complement.
GATGTGGGTAGTGATGGTGGGGATACAGATTGATGTGGGTAGTGGTGGTGGGGATACAGATTGATGTGGGTAGTGATGGTGGGGATACAGATTGATGTGGGTAGTGGTGGTGGGGATACAGATTGATGTGGGTAGTGGTGGTGGGGATACAGATGGATGTGGGTAGTGGTGGTGGGGATACAGATTGATGTGGGTAGTGGTGGTGGGGATACAGATTGATGTGGGTAGTGGTGGTGGGGATACAGATTGATGTGGGTAGTGGTGGTGGGGATACAGATTGATGTGGGTAAAAAGCAGGGGTCCCAAACCTTCTCACTCTGGGCCCCCTTCCAGCATTGCTGGATATAGCCTCTCTCTCTCTCTCTCTCTCTCTCTCTCTCTCTCTCTCTCTCTCTCTCTCTCTCTCTCTCTCTCTCTCTCTCTCTCTCTCTCTCTCTCTCTCTCTCTCTCTCTCTCTCTCTCTCCATGTCTCTCTCTCTCTCTCATTGTCTCTCTCTCACCCCCAATCTCTCTATCTCTCTCTCTCCATGTCTCTCTCTCTCTCTCTCTGTCTCTCACCCGCCCCCGCCTCTCTCTCTTCTTTTGTGTGGGTGTGTATGCTCTGCTCGCCCCACAGCTTTTCAGTTATCTCCATCTTGTCTTGGCCAGTCCTCCTGCTTCCTGTCGTCTCTCTCCAGATCAGTTCTTTACCAGGGAAATGTCAGCCTCTCTGTTTGTCCTTCTTCAAACATTTGTGAAGAGTTAAACTAATCTCTCTGGCTTAGAGGGGCCAGTCCCAGAGCACAGGACAGTCTGCTGACCTATAGAGCACTGCAAAGACTAGTGTGTGTGTGTGTGTGTGTGTGTGTGTGTGTGTGTGTGTGTGTGTGTGTGTGTGTGTGTGTGCACAGAAAAGACTGCTTCAGCACATCCCATCAATGTGTGCAGCTAGAAGACAGAAGCCCTGTGATGTTCAATGTCTCCACACTCTTAGAAAAAAGGCTCACAAAAGGGTCGGCTGTCCAAATAGGAGAACTCGTTTTTTTGGTTCCAGGTAGAACCCTTTTTGGTTCCGTGTCGAACTCTTTTGGGTTCCATGTAGAAGCCTCCGTGGAAAGAGTTGTACATGGAACCCAAAAGGGTTCTACGAAGGGTTCTCCTATGGGGACAGCCCGGAGAACCCTTTTAGGTTCTAGATACCATTTTGTTTTTCTACTGGTGCAGCTACAAGAAAGAACCCCAGTGAAATCCAATGTCTCCAGCTAGAAGTGGAACCAACCTCTCTCCCAAGAGGAGACGCTCCTCTAAATCCAAACCTCTGGGAATGTTTTTTTGGTTGGCCAGCCAGAACAGGTGGATCACTGTGAGTTATCCAGGCACCATGGTAACTCACAGGTCGCTTGCACCCCTTGCTCAGACTTTGACTTGGCTTGCGTGCCACGTCATTGGCTGTGCCTTCGTGCACCAGATAGCTATTATCTATGATTGGGTTAGATGATATGTAAATGATCTATCCAGATCTGGCATGCGTCAGCAACGGCTGGGCACAGGAACAAGCCCCACTGATCCACCTGGGATAAGTGGCCAACCAAAAACCTTCCCAGAGGTTTGTTTCTGGGACATAACAGCCAGCGGGTAAGGATATCAGACTGGTTGTACATCTAGTCTCAGAACAACTTCTCTAACGAGCGCCAAATGAAGACGCCACTGGAGACGAGACGAGGTTGATTAACGAGGATTAGAAGGTCAAGTGGTGATCGTCTGTTTTCAGAAGAGCTCTGTCCTCTTCTCATCTGAGAGCTTTGAGATACCTTGACTCTCAGGATGGGACAGGGCTGAGATGAGATGAGATGAGTGGTTCTAATGATGTAAAGGTGTGCCTTCGTCTTCCTCTCAGACTGTTCCTTCGTCTTCCTCTCAGACTGTACCTTAGTCTTCCTCTCAGACTGTACCTTAGGCTACCTCTCAGACTGTAACTTAGTCTTCCTCTCAGGCTGTTCCTTCGTCTTCCTCTCAGACTGTACCTTAGTCTTCCTCTCAGGCTGTACCTTAGTCTTCCTCTCAGGCTGTACCTTAGTCTTCCTCTCAGACTGTAACTTAGTCTTCCTCTCAGGCTGTTCCTTAGTCTTCCTCTCAGACTGTTCCTTCATCTTCCTCTCAGTCTGTACCTTCGTCTTCCTCTCAGACTGTACCTTAGTCTTCCTCTCAGACTGTAACTTAATCTTCCTCTCAGGCTGTAACTTAGTCTTCCTCACAGGCTTGTAACTTAGTCTTCCTCTCAGGAGGTACCATAGTCTTCCTCTCAGGCTGTTGAGTAGTCACAGGTAAAGTAAGCATTAAGACAATGAGTTGAAGATGGTTGTCTTGGTAACTTAACCATTTGGAGATGGTTGTCTTGGTAACTTAACCATTTGGAGATGGTTGTGCTTGGTAACTGAGCCAGTTGGAGATGGTTGTCTTGGTAACTGAGCCAGTTGGAGATGGTTGTCTTGGTAACTGAGCCAGTTGGAGATGGTAACTTGGTAACTGAGCCAGTTTGAGATGGTAACTTGGTAACTGAGCCAGTTGGAGATGGTAACTTGGTAACTGAGCCAGTTGGAGATGGTTGTCTTGGTAACTTAACCAGTTGGAGATGGTAACTTGGTAACTGAGCCAGTTGGAGATGGTTGTCTTGGTAACTGAGCCAGTTGGAGATGGTAACTTGGTAACTTAGCCAGTTGGAGATGGTAACTTGGTAACTGAGCCAGTTGGAGATGGTTGTCTTGGTAACTGAGCCAGTTGGAGATGGTAACTTGGTAACTGAGCCAGTTGGAGATGGTTGTCTTGGTAACTGAGCCAGTTGGAGATGGTAACTTGGTAACTGAGCCAGTTGGAGATGGTAACTTGGTAACTGAGCCAGTTGGAGATGGTAACTTGGTAACTGAGCCATTCGGAGATGGTAACTTGGTAACTGAGCCAGTTGGATATGGTAACTTGGTAACTGAGCCAGTTGGAGATAGTAACTTGGTAACTGAGCCAGTTGGAGATGGTAACTTGGTAACTGAGCCAGTTGGATATGGTAACTTGGTAACTGAGCCAGTCGGAGATGGTAACTTGGTAACTGAGCCAGTTGGAGATGGTAACTTGGTAACTGAGCCAGTTGGAGATGGTAACTTGGTAACTGAGCCAGTTGGAGATGGTAACTTGGTAACTGAGCCAGTTGGAGATGGTTGTCTTGGTAACTGAGCCAGTTGGAGATGGGGGGCGGCAGGTAGCCTAGTGGTTAGAGCGTTGGACTTGTAACCGGAGGGCTGCAAGTTCAAATCCCCGAGCTGACAAGGTAAAAATCTGTCGTTCTGCCCCTGAACAAGGCAGTTAACCCACTGTTCCCCGGGCGCCGAAGACGTGGATGTCGATTAAAAAGGCAGCCCCCCGCACCTCTCTGATTCAGAGGGGTTGGGTTAAATGCGGAAGACACATTTCGGTTGAAGGCATTCGGTTGTACAACTGACTAATAATGGTGACTTTGACTTTGACTTTATGGTAACTTGGTAACTGAGCCAGTTGGAGATGGTTGTCTTGGTAACTGAGCCAGTTGGAGATGGTTGTCTTGGTGTCTTCATGTCTCCTCACATTTCATATGAGTATTTTGTTACTTACGTACTCCTTCCGGCTGCTTCCTGGTTAATACTATTTTATAACATTCTACCTCCTTTAGTTGGGGTAGAGCAGGGTGAGCCACTGGACCACTAAACAGGACTATACACTGGCTACGGAATAGTTATAGTTAGTGTCTTGTTAGTACACTTTAATTGCCTCCTTTATTTGGGGTTTGGAGGGTGATTCAGAACCGAATGGGACTTTAGCATAGAATGGTTACTTAATAGTTGTAGTGACGTCAGACACTGTCATAGCTTCCCACAGCGTCCACATAGCTGCTGCCTCAGCTCATCAGCCTTTATTAGGCCCCTAGCAGGGAGAATTCCCCTACAAGCTTTCATCTAATGTGGGTTTTAGTTCGTTCTCTCGCTCTCTCGCTCTCTCTCTCTCTCTCGTGCTTTCTCTCTCTCTTTCTCTCTCTCTCTCTCTCTTTCTCTCTCTCAATTTCAATTGAAGTGCTTTCTCTCTCAATTCAATTCAAAGGGTTTTATTGGCATGGGAAACATATGTTAACATTGCCAAAGAAAGTGAAATAGATAATAAACAAAAGAGAAATAAACAGTAAAAATGAACAGTAGACATTACACTCACAAAAGTTCCAAAGGAATAGAGACATTTTTAATGTCATATTATGTCTATATACAGTGCTGTAACGATGTGCAAATAGTTAAAGTACAAAAGAGAAAATAAATAAACGTAAATATGGGTTGTATTTACAATGGTGTTTGTTCTTTACTGGCTGCCCTTTCCTTGTGGCAACAGCTCACAAATCTTGCTGCTGTGATGGCACACTGTGGTATTTCACCCAATAGATATGGGAGTTTACTCTCTCTCTCTCTCTCTCTCTCTCTCTCTCTCTCTCTCTCTCTCTCTCTCTCTCTCTCTCTCTCTCTCTCTCTCTCTCTCTCTCTCTCTCTCTCTCTCTCTCTCTCTCTCTCTCTCTCTCTCTCTCTCTCTCTCTCCTCTGTTTCTCTCTCTGCTCTCCGTTTCTCTCTCTGCTCTCTGTTTCTCTCTTGCTCTCTGTTTCTCTCTCTATCTCTCTCTCCTCTGTCACTCCCTCTCTCCTCTGTCACTCTCTCTCTCTCTCTCTCTCTATATATATATATATATAAACAGTAACAATGGAACAACTCCACAGTAGAACCCAGAACGTGGGAACACCTCTGTTCCGATTCTCCCACATCCTCCGAGAATCTTTACCTATTGTCACCCTATTCCTTATACGTAGTGCACTATTGGGTCCTTGTCAAAAAGTAGTGCACTATGTAGGGAATAGGGTGCCATGTGGGACAAAGACAATCCCTAGAAGGATGAAGGTGTTTTTAGTTGGATAAAATAACTGTCTCTAAGGATTACAAGTCTCTAAGGATTGTAATCTAGCATTGAATTACAAGTTTCTCACAACACGTAATTAGTGAAATGTAGAGTGCATGTCACTAAATAAGGAACATAAATATGCAAAATATTGATGATAAAATGTGTTTATTCCCTGGTTCTGTTTTTGGAGGGGCGAGGAAGAGAAGTGTGTAATCAAGGGTGTTAATTGGGGCTCTGGTTGGTTGATAGACAGGTTTGGGTGTTAATTAATATGATATGTACAGATAACGAAGCAGAGAGACGAGGGATGGAGGTTATTAACTCAGCAACTCTGACTTATGTCTCTCTCTCAATTTCTAGTTCAATTCAGAGGGCTATATTGGCATGGAAACGTATGTTAACAATGTCAAAGCAAGTGGAGTAGATCATAAACAAAAGAGAAATGAACAATAAAAGTGAACAGTAAACATTACACTCACAGAAGTTCCAGAAGAATAAAGACATTACAAATGTCATATTATGTGCAAATAGTTAAAGTACAAAAGGGAAAATAAATAAACATAAATATGGGTTGTATTTACAATGGTGTTTGTTCTTCACTGGTTGACCTTTTCTTGTGGCAACAGGTCACACATCTTGCTGCTGTGATGTCACACTGTGATATCTCTCTCTCTCTCTCTCTCTCTCTCTCTCTCTCTCTCTCTCTCTCTCTCTCTCTCTCTCTCTCTCTCTCTCTCTCTCTCTCTCTCTCTCTCTCTCTCTCTCTCTCTCTCTCTCTCTCTCTCTCTCTCTCTGTCTCTCTCTCTCTCTCTCTCTCTCTTCTCTCTCTCTCTCTCTCTCTCTCTCTCTCTCTCATTCTCTCTCTCTCTCTCTCTCAGTGTGTTGGGAAGTTAAAGAAAATGTGTTGGTATCCCCCCTACACACACACATCTTGGAGTAGCTCAAAACACCCCATTGAGGGTAAATAGAGGAGAGGAGAGGAGAGGAGAGGAGAGAGAGAGGAGAGAGGAGAGAGGGAGAGGAGAGGAGAGGAGAGGAGAGGAGTTAGGTTTAGTTAGCTGAATGGAGGAGAGGAGAGGACAACAGCAAGAGTTTTGGCCAAGGCCAGGCACCATATCAGAAATGTATGTCACTGAGCTTTGAAGTCCTCCCTAGGCAGGCCCAGCCAGTAGCCTCGCCAAGCGCCATGTGCATTTTCCCTCTGTCTGTCTGTCTGTCTGTGTGTGTGTGTGTGCCTGTCTGTCTGTCTGTCTGTCTGTGTGTGTGTGTGTGTGTGTGTGTGTGTGTGTGTGTGTGTGTGTCTGTCCTCTCTGTCTTTCATCTCTATTCAGACAAACCCTCTCTCTGTGGATTATTATGGGAGCCTGGTATTGATGCTGTGGCAAATGTATCCAGCACTGCAGCATGGTGTGTGTGTGTGTCTGTGTGTCTGTGTGTCTGTGTGTGTGTGTCTGTGTGTGTGTGTGTGTGTGTGTGTGTGTGTGCAGCCTTTCATGTCCACACAGTTGGATCACTCCAAAACTACAGGCCTACTTCCCAGGCTCCCTCTAGTTAGGACAGTGACAAACAGACTACTTGTATGAATTGATAGTCTCTCAGAAAGAGAACTGTTAATCACAATGCAAAACTAACTGTCTCTCTCAATCTCCCTTCCCCCTCTGCCTCTGTCTGCAGAAGAAGACTGTGTTAACTGCACAGATGAGTGCAGAGTCCTAGGTCACTCCGACCGCTGCTGGATGCCACAGTTCCCGGCGGGAGGGGCGGGAGGGGGAGGAGCCAACCAGGCAGAGGGTGTGGACTACCGCAACAACCTGTTCGTCCCCGCGGGGATGGAGGCTGCCATGGAGACCACAGAAGCCTACGAGACCGTCAACCCCAACGGGAAGAAAACCTTCTGCACCTTCGGGAAGGAGCGTCGGGACCACACCATTCTAGTAGCTAACGTCAAGCCTTACCTGAAGGCCAAGAGAGCCCTCTCTCCGCTTCTCCAGGAGGTCCCCTCAGCCTCCAACTCCCCCACTAAAGGCTGCTCCTCCTCTAACAACTCCCAGTGCGCCTCCTCCACTAAATCCCCCGCAGACGGAGCCGAGACCAAACCCACCCCCAGCCACTATTGCTCAGGTCCCCCCGACGGGCAGTACCACTCCCCCAACAAACAGAGCAGAGACCCAGGTCTCCTCCATCACTACGGCCCCCACTGCCCAGGACTACCCCCGGGACACCCAGCCTACCCTTCTCTCTCCTGCGACCCGGTGGCCAAGGTTCTAGCGGAGGCCCGGTCCCGAATCAGCCAGGAGACTGGGGTGGGGGTCGGGGTGGGAACAGAGATGGACTGTGTTCTGGAAATGGACGGGGGGATCCACGGAGGGGGGGAGCTAGGGCGGGACGGGGTCGATGCAGACCAGGTGGTCAGAGACATCGACAAACTGTTGCAGGACTGCAGAGGCAGCGAGACAGCCACCGGCACTCTCAGGAGAAAGTGATACACAGGGTAGAAAGAGAGAGAGAGGGATGGTGGCAGGAAGGATACTCTCCGCCCTGAGACTGCCACCGCCATCTAAACAACAAACAAACAGAACACTGCTGGCCGTCACATGACCTTATCGTTGACCTCAACTTGGAACTATGGAAGGACCATGTGACTTTTCCCTGTCGGTATCGCCAGGGTAAGTTTTAAAAATAACATTTAAATTAAGTAACAGACAGAAAGACTGAAACACGGACAGCTGAATTCAGAAAGACTGAAACATGGACAGCTGAATTCAGAAGGACTGAAACATGGACAGCTGAATTCAGAAGGACTGAAACATGGACAGCTGAATTCAGAAGGACTGAAACATGGACAGCTGAATTCAGAAGGACTGAAACATGGACAGCTGAATTCTGTTGAACTTCTTTGACTCTTTTTGGGATTCTTTGGGAATGACAGAATGCTGGGCACTTTCTGTCTGGCTCCCTGCAAGCTTTTAATCCAAGTGGCCGCCAGCTCATTGTTAGTGTGTGTTCATGCTCTTTCCTTTGCCAGAACAAGCTTACACATCCGTTTGTGTGTGTGTGTGTTGCTTACGTGAAGTGTGGACGCAGCCATTGGCTTCTTGGAGGATTATTATAATGGTCATGACAATCGGAGGACAGATCCTGAGACGCAGAGACCGGAAGAGCAGACAGAGTTGTTTTTTTTTTCGTTTGGTTCTGACCGACGACCGCAGAAAGAGACAAAAACACTTTTCTGAACTTTGTAATATTGATGTTTTAAAGTGCAAAAGGATAAGCGTATCTTAAACAGGTCATTCAGGGGTCAGGGGTCGGGAGGGGGGGTTCTAAAATGTGTCAGCATATCTCACCTGTCCTAATCCAGTTCTTTATGGTCACCTGTCCTAATCCTGTTCTTTATGGTCACCTGTGGAAGCTGTGTAACCATGTCCTTCTATATCATCATTCACGCTGAACATTCCAGACTGGGGAAGTCTAACACACAGACACACACACACACACACACAGACACACACACACACACTCACACACACATGAGATGTAAGCGCCTCATCAGACTGTTCCATCAGCTTCCTGTTCCTGTATAGTGAGTCTACTTGTCTGAGCCTCCCGTTCTTCAGCTAATCACAATCCTTTACAAAGGGATATTCTTTTCCCTTCAACTGTGAAAAGAATATATCTAGAGAAAACATACAGATTAATATATGTACTATCAACTTATGTATAGTGTCCATATTCACACAAAAAAATAATATTTATACATTTTGTTAGAAAAAAAAAATGGAAAAAAAATGAAGAAGAAGAAATTCTGAAAGGAAAAGGTGGAGTTGACAGTTGGGAGATATTTATTCAAAAAACGACGCTAAAGGACACTGGGTCACTGCGACTGTTTCGAAGATAAAAACCCAAGAGTCCCTTCACGTTTACCACTACTACACAATATCATTAAATGTGCAACAATGTATCCAATTTAATGTGTTTTACATCAACAACAACAAACAAACAAACAAACAAACAAAAAAAAAAGATTGACTTATTTTTGTTGATTTTTAATCTGCAATTTCTGTGCATTTGAGCCAAATTGTTACATGTACAAGAGCTATATTGTGTATTTTATTAAATTAATATATCGTTGTGTTGCAATATACATGGGCCTTATATTGTATTTTGGCAACCTCGCCTTAGTCGCTTGTCGAACTCTATGAGTTTAATTCAGTTTGGGGATGTATCCCGAATAGCACCCTGTTTCCTGTGGAGTGCACTAGTTTTGACCAGGGCCCATAGGGACACTCATAGGGCTCTGCTCAAAAGTAGTGCACTACATAGGGAATAGGGTTCCATTTAGGATTCAGACTTGTTTTTTTGTGTTTTTTTCCCGTCTGTGTGTTCTCCTCTCTACTTTTGGGTCCTTGCAGGAAGGGCTTCACACTGAGGTGTTCTCCTCTCTTTCCAACCTGACGTCACAATGTTTCTTATTTATTATAAAAACACAAAACCGGTCCAGCGTGATGTGCCAGCACATTTAGACTACAAAAACAAAAACAAAACAAGAAAAAAAAGAACTACAACGACCACGTTCAAACAACATTTGGACTATTTTGTACTATCGAAAAACACTATTAATTTTTCTTGGGGGACAGCTAATTTTATTTTTTTTTTAAAAACGATTTCCTGTTCTTCTTACACTCTTTGAGTTTATATTTATTGTTATTTTTCCAAAATACAAAAAAATAAAATAAGAAACTGCCATTATGTGGAGTTGTTACCATGGCGATTATATACAGAATAATACTGTATGTTCCAAATAGGAACCCTTATTCCCTACATAGTGCACTACTTTTTTTTTACCAGGGTCCCTATAGAACTTTGCTCATAAAGTAGTGCACTATGTAGGGAATAAGGGTTCCTATTTTAGAATACAGTTAAATACACGCTTCTATTGTTCCTGTTCAGCTTGTGGCTCCTGGCAAAACACTGGTCCTGAATCAGATTGTGTGTTTTATATATATAAAGGACCAACAACACCAAAAAAAAAAAACATTATGAAAAGTTCTACGTGTCCTTTCTGTCTGTTCAATACGCATCATCGCATCGCTCACACCGTTGAGGAGAAACACAAACATCATCAAGTCGTTTGCATTGAAATGTATTTAACATGTTTCATGTTTTCAGCTGTAGAAGTAGGATTTAAATCATGCCTTGAGGTTAAGGTTCAGGGTGTGTGTTACTATACAGGAAGCAGGGTAAACCATCTTGGCACTCTGACGTCGGACTATTTGTTTTCGTCTGAACGTGTGTTGTCCGGGGTCGTCTTTTACAAACAGCAGCAGCGTAGGAAAAAAACACATCTCTATTTCTGGATCTCATATGAAGAGACTATCTGATATTCACCTATTCACTCAACCACATCAATATGTCTCTCTCTCTCTCTCTCTCTCTCTCTCTCTCTCTCTCTCTCTCTCTCTCTCTCTCTCTCTCTCTCTCTCTCTCTCTCTCTCTCTCTCTCTCTCTCTCTCCTTTCTCTCATTATTCTCTCCTTTCTCTCTAACTCTTCTTTCTTCAGTGTATTCTATCAGTTCTCTAGCGGTGAGACAGCTCAGTTGTCTTCCTATGTGTGAGGGTTGTGTGAGGGTTGTGTGAGGGTTGTGGGTGGCTGAGGTGGGAGAGAAAAAAAACCAAACTACTTTTGTGTTCATTTCTAAACAGTTTTTTTGTTTTGTTTTTTTGTAAATACACAGACACGTCTGACATTCTCGACACACGAACCACAACAAATAATGAAACGGCTACGGCGTCGTACAGGTTCTGATCTCAGCTCAGCAGCCACCGCAAACTGACACCTCAGTCTGACACAATGCTTTATTGTCGCAACACAGACACACACACGCTCACACACACACACACACTCTGACAAACACACACACACCACCCACCAACCCCATTAATGTACCTCAGCAACTCAAGCCTTTTTTATTTTAATGAACAGCACCTTGAAGCAGCATAGAGGAGCTTTAAGAGAGGGAAGGGAACAGAGACCTAACCTCTCATCCCAAATGGCACCCTATTCCCTATCTGGTGCCCTACTTTTAACCAGATCCCTAGGGGTAACAGTAGTGCCCTAAATAGGGAATAGGGTGCGATTTGGAAATGCGATATTCAGACAGACTGACGCTGACACTCTCCCACTTCTACGCTTGTCATCATAGTTCGTTTTCTTTACATTTTAATACGTTTGCTCGTTTTCTTCATGGCTTTTGACATTTTTTGTGTTTGTGTTTGTTTGTGTGTCTCTGTGACTGAGAGACTTTTTCAAGCCTGAGCACACTTCATCTCCAGTAAAACAATGACATCTCCTCTGCTCTGCTTTTGACTCGCTCCACCACCGTCACGTCAACAAAGTCTCCGTCTGAATGGCACCACCTTCCCTACGTAGTGTAGGGCTCTGGTCAAAAGAGGTGCACTATCTAGGGAATAGGGGGAGCGTTTAGGACACAGGCAATGTGTTCTTTAGGACAGATGTTTAAAACAGTAACTATCTAGGGAATAGGGGGAGCGTTTAGGACACAGGCAATGTGTTCTTTAGGACAGATGTTTAAAACAGTAACTATCTAGGGAATAGGGGGAGCGTTTAGGACACAGTCAATGTGTTCTTTAGGACAGATGTTTAAAACAGTAGCTATCTAGGGAATAGGGGCCTGTTTAGGACACAGTCAATGTGTTCTTTAGGACAGATGTTTAAAACAGTAACTATCTAGGGAATAGGGGCCTGTTTAGGACACAGTCAATGTGTTCTTTAGGACAGATGTTTAAAACAGTAACTATCTAGGGAATAGGGGCCTGTTTAGGACACAGTCAATGTGTTCTTTAGGACAGATGTTTAAAACAGTAGCTATCTAGGGAATAGGGGCCTGTTTAGGACACAGTCAATGTGTTCTTTAGGACAGATGTTTAAAACAGTAACTATCTAGGGAATAGGGGGAGCGTTTAGGACACAGGCAATGTGTTCTTTAGGACAGATGTTTAAAACAGTAACTATCTAGGGAATAGGGGCCTGTTTAGGACACAGGCAATGTGTTCTTTAGGACAGATGTTTAAAACAGTAACTATCTAGGGAATAGGGGCGTTTTAGGACACAGGCAATGTGTTCTTTAGGACAGATGTTTAAAACAGTAACTATCTAGGGAATAGGGCCTGTTTAGGACACAGGCAATGTGTTCTTTAGGACAGATGTTTAAAACAGTAACTATCTAGGGAATAGGGGCCTGTTTAGGACACAGTCAATGTGTTCTTTAGGACAGATGTTTAAAACAGTAACTATCTAGGGAATAGGGGCCTGTTTAGGACAGTCAATGTGTTCTTTAGGACAGATGTTTAAAACAGTAACTATCTAGGGAATAGGGGCCTGTTTAGGACACAGTCAATGTGTTCTTTAGGACAGATGTTTAAAACAGTAACTATCTAGGGAATAGGGGCCTGTTTAGGACAGTCAATGTGTTCTTTAGGACAGATGTTTAAAACAGTAACTATCTAGGGAATAGGGGCCTGTTTAGGACACAGTCATTGTGTTCTTTAGGACAGATGTTTAAAACAGTAACTATCTAGGGAATAGGGGCCTGTTTAGGACACAGTCAATGTGTTCTTTAGGACAGATGTTTAAAACAGTAACTATCTAGGGAATAGGGGCCTGTTTAGGACACAGTCAATGTGTTCTTTAGGACAGATGTTTAAAACAGTAACTATCTAGGGAATAGGGGCCTGTTTAGGACACAGTCATTGTGTTCTTTAGGACAGATGTTTAAAACAGTAACTATCTAGGGAATAGGGGCCTGTTTAGGACACAGTCAATGTGTTCTTTAGGACAGATGTTTAAAACAGTAACTATCTAGGGAATAGGGGCCTGTTTAGGACACAGTCATTGTGTTCTTTAGGACAGATGTTTAAAACAGTAACTATCTAGGGAATAGGGGCCTGTTTAGGACACAGTCAATGTGTTCTTTAGGACAGATGTTTAAAACAGTAACTATCTAGGGAATAGGGGCCTGTTTAGGACACAGTCAATGTGTTCTTTAGGACAGATGTTTAAAACAGTAACTATCTAGGGAATAGGGGGAGCGTTTAGGACACAGTCAATGTGTTCTTTAGGACAGATGTTTAAAACAGTAACTATCTAGGGAATAGGGGGAGCGTTTAGGACACAGTCAATGTGTTCTTTAGGACAGATGTTTAAAACAGTAACTATCTAGGGAATAGGGGCCTGTTTAGGACACAGTCAATGTGTTCTTTAGGACAGATGTTTAAAACAGTAACTATCTAGGGAATAGGGGCCTGTTTAGGACACAGTCAATGTGTTCTTTAGGACAGATGTTTAAAACAGTAACTATCTAGGGAATAGGGGCCTGTTTAGGACACAGGCAATGTGTTCTTTAGGACAGATGTTTAAAACAGTAACTATCTAGGGAATAGGGGCCTGTTTAGGACACAGTCAATGTGTTCTTTAGGACAGATGTTTAAAACAGTAACTATCTAGGGAATAGGGGCCTGTTTAGGACACAGTCAATGTGTTCTTTAGGACAGATGTTTAAAACAGTAACTATCTAGGGAATAGGGGCCTGTTTAGGACACAGGCAATGTGTTCTTTAGGACAGATGTTTAAAACAGTAACTATCTAGGGAATAGGGGGAGCGTTTAGGACACAGGCAATGTGTTCTTTAGGACAGATGTTTAAAACAGTAACTATCTAGGGAATAGGGGCCTGTTTAGGACACAGTCAATGTGTTCTTTAGGACAGATGTTTAAAACAGTAACTATCTAGGGAATAGGGGCCTGTTTAGGACACAGTCAATGTGTTCTTTAGGACAGTTGTTTAAAACAGTAACTATCTAGGGAATAGGGGCCTGTTTAGGACACAGTCATTGTGTTCTTTAGGACAGATGTTTAAAACAGTAACTATCTAGGGAATAGGGGCCTGTTTAGGACACAGTCAATGTGTTCTTTAGGATAGATGTTTAAAACAGTAACTATCTAGGGAATAGGGGCCTGTTTAGGACACAGTCAATGTGTTCTTTAGGACAGATGTTTAAAACAGTAACTATCTAGGGAATAGGGGCCTGTTTAGGACACAGTCAATGTGTTCTTTAGGACAGATGTTTAAAACAGTAACTATCTAGGGAATAGGGGCCCGTTTAGGACACAGTCAATGTGTTCTTTAGGACAGATGTTTAAAACAGTAACTATCTAGGGAATAGGGGCCTGTTTAGGACACAGTCATTGTGTTCTTTAGGACAGATGTTTAAAACAGTAACTATCTAGGGAATAGGGGCCTGTTTAGGACACAGTCAATGTGTTCTTTAGGATAGATGTTTAAAACAGTAACTATCTAGGGAATAGGGGCCTGTTTAGGACACAGTCAATGTGTTCTTTAGGACAGATGTTTAAAACAGTAACTATCTAGGGAATAGGGGCCTGTTTAGGACACAGTCATTGTGTTCTTTAGGACAGATGTTTAAAACAGTAACTATCTAGGGAATAGGGGCCTGTTTAGGACACAGTCAATGTGTTCTTTAGGATAGATGTTTAAAACAGTAACTATCTAGGGAATAGGGGCCTGTTTAGGACACAGTCAATGTGTTCTTTAGGACAGATGTTTAAAACAGTAACTATCTAGGGAATAGGGGCCTGTTTAGGACACAGTCATTGTGTTCTTTAGGACAGATGTTTAAAACAGTAACTATCTAGGGAATAGGGGCCTGTTTAGGACACAGTCATTGTGTTCTTTAGGACAGATGTTTAAAACAGTAACTATCTAGGGAATAGGGGCCCGTTTAGGACACAGTCAATGTGTTCTTTAGGACAGATGTTTAAAACAGTAACTATCTAGGGAATAGGGGCCTGTTTAGGACACAGTCAATGTGTTCTTTAGGACAGATGTTTAAAACAGTAACTATCTAGGGAATAGGGGGAGCGTTTAGGACACAGTCATTGTGTTCTTTAGGACAGATGTTTAAAACAGTAACTATCTAGGGAATAGGGGCCTGTTTAGGACACAGGTAATGTGTTCTTTAGGACAGATGTTTAAAACAGTAACTATCTAGGGAATAGGGGCCTGTTTAGGACACAGTCATTGTGTTCTTTAGGACAGATGTTTAAAACAGTAACTATCTAGGGAATAGGGGCCTGTTTAGGACACAGTCAATGTGTTCTTTAGGACAGATGTTTAAAACAGTAACTATCTAGGGAATAGGGGCCTGTTTAGGACACAGTCATTGTGTTCTTTAGGACAGATGTTTAAAACAGTAACAGTGTCAAGGTCAGATGAGGACTGGGTCTCTATTGGCTGTCAGATTAGACCCAGACGCTGCTTCTAATGGCACGGCCCTGTCTGGAGACTCTGGACGGCATATTTCTATGGGGTCTGGTCTGGTCGGGCAAACAGAGAGTCCAGTGAGGTGGAAGGTTGGCTTAATATCTTGGCCTGGTGAGCAGACAGCACCGTCAGACCTCTCTCTCTCTCTGGCTCTCTGAAGGTGTGATCATCCAGACTCTCTCTCTCTCTCTGGCTCTCTGAAGGTGTGATCATCCAGACTCTCTCTCTCTCTCTGGCTCTCTGAAGGTGTGATCATCCAGACCTCTCTCTCTCTCTCTGGCTCTCTGAAGGTGTGATCATCCAAACTCTCTCTCTCTCTCTCTGGCTCTCTGAAGGTGTGTTCATCCAGACTCTCTCTCTCTCTCTGGCTCTCTGAAGGTGTGATCATCCAGACTCTCTCTCTCTCTCTCTGGCTCTCTGAAGGTGTGTTTAATATCACGGCCTGGTGAGCAGCCAACACCATCCAGACCTCTCTCTCTCTCTGGCTCTCTGAAGGTGTGATCATCCAGACTCTCTCTCTCTCTCTCTGGCTCTCTGAAGGTGTGATCATCCAGACTCTCTCTCTCTCTCTGGCTCTCTGAAGGTGTGATCATCCAGACCTCTCTCTCTCTCTCTGGCTCTCTGAAGGTGTGATCATCCAGACTCTCTCTCTCTCTCTCTGGCTCTCTGAAGGTGTGTTCATCCAGACTCTCTCTCTCTCTGGCTCTCTGAAGGTGTGATCATCCAGACTCTCTCTCTCTCTCTCTGGCTCTCTGAAGGTGTGTTTAATATCACGGCCTGGTGAGCAGCCAACACCATCCAGACCTCTCTCTCTCTCTCTGGCTGAGTCCCAAATGGCTCTCTATTCTCTATATCGTTCAATACCTTTGATAAGAGTCCATAGAGCAGAGATCACCAACTAGATCCAGGATGATTTCTTTCTAGAGTAGATGGTCAGGGGGGCCAGAACATAATTACAAATCATTTTAGACTGCAAATTGACCGTAAGAAGCCCAAACAGATATCATATTTGACTAAAATAATAATTTCAAATCTTGCTTACGTTTATATTTCGATCACACATACACTCACCGGCCAGTTTATTAGGTACACCACCCCATTCATGAAAATGGATCGCTCCTACAAGACAATGAGTCTCGTGCTATATAAAGCAAGCAGCCAGGCATCAAGGCATTCAGTTACTGTTGGATTGAACATTAAAATGGTCAAAATGAGTGAAATTTCAGCGTGGTAAAATCGTCGGTGCCAGGCGCGCCGGTTCCAGTACCTCAGAAACGGTTTACCCGAGAACGGTGCGACAAACCTCCCCAAAAATATCCAGTCAGCGGCAGTCCTGTGGGCGAAAGCAGCTTGTTTACGAGAGAGGTCGAAAGAGAATGGTAAGAATCGTGCAGGGCTAACAGGCGGGCCACAAACAGAAAAACTTGTCGGTTCTGGTCACAGATGGTTCTACTGCAGCAGACGACCACACTGGGTTCCTATCAGCTAAAATCAAGAAGAAGCGGCTCCAATGGGCACTCGATCACCAACACTGGACAACTGAGGAATGGAAAAACATCGCCTGTTTACTTAAGTGGCCTGCGCAGTCCCCACGCCTCAACCCAATAGAGCGTCTTTGGGCTGAGATGGAACGGGCTGTTCTCAGCCATGAACGCACCGTCATCCAATCAGCAGCAACTGCATGATGCCATCGTGTCAGCTTGGACCAGCATCCCTGTGGAATGTTTCCAACACCTTGTAGAATACCCCGAAGAATTCAGGCTGTTCTGGAGGCAAAGGGGGGGTCCGACCCGGTACTAGATGGGTGTACCTAATAAACTATTATTATACGTGGGAATACTTTGCAACAGATTTCCCAAAGACAAATCCCTCACAGCTGATTAGCTGGTGTTTTTGCAGTCTTTTATGTTCAACAATAACGGGTGCACACACACTTCAACATCCTTCTTGAAATCTATAGCGTTTATCAAAAACCTCCTCTAAAGCTTGTGCAATGTGATCTGTCTGGAAAACATGACAGACTGAATAAAAAAGGATATCACTAATAACTGTGTATTTTGTGCTTGTATGAGAGAAAGAGAGAGAGAGAGAGAGAGAGAGAGAGAGAGAGAGAGAGAGAGAGAGAGAGAGAGAGAGAGAGAGAGAGAGAGAGAGAGAGAGAGAGAGAGAGAGAGAGAGAGAGAAATCGAGAGGGAGAGATGGAGAGAGAGAGAGAGAGAGAGATACAGAGAGAGAGATACAGAGAGACAGGGAGTTGTTTTAGTTGGATGTTTGCTCTTCTAAGATTATAATATCTAGTTTTTATTCAGGGTTAATTACATTTCATTTATGTTAAATTGTTGTAAATGGTAGGATTTGTTTATCAACAGCTTAGCTGAGAGGTCTTCTTCCTCCACGTAGATATGTCTGTTTCCTCCAGCTGAATCTTTGTTGTCTAAGACTTGATGTTTTCATGTATTATCTTGATACCAGTTGGGAAGAGAGAAAAAAAGATATTCAGAGCAGACACACACACACACACGCACACACACACACACCACACACACACACACACACCACAACACACACACACCACAACACAACACACACACACCACACACACAACACAGCACACACCACACACCACAACACAACACACACACACACACACACGCACACACACACCACAACACACACACACACACACACACGCACACACACACCACAACACACACACACCACACACACGCACACACACACCACAACACACACACACACACACACACACACACACACACACAACACACACACACACACACACACACACACACACACACACCACACACACACACACACACACACACACACACACACACACACACACACACACACACACACACACACACACACACACACACACACACACACACACACACACCACACTCTTGAAAGTTGTAGCTCTGGGCTGATGCTAGTTGATTCATCTCATTAGTTCACAGTCCCACCACACAAAAGATTACAGCTCTCTGTGTTGCTGAGAGGCTAATGAAAGAATAGGCTTGGTGAAACCATGTGTGAGCTAACCGCTAACGCAAATTAATCTCAGCTCCGACACGGACACACAATCACAGACACACACACACACACACACACACACACACACACACACACACACACACACACACACACACACTCCACCTCCAGCTACAGCTTATTTGCATGCCCTTGTCATTCTCGTGTTTTGCAAGACAAGCTCTGTGGTTTTGGCCTTTCTTTGCCTTGGCTTTAACCCTGTCGGTCCTCTAGACCCCAGGAAAAATCTGCTTTTCTTCCAGCCCTTATATTTATCCTCACAATGAACTGTTTTACCACGTTCTTTTCAGGACAACCAGGGCAACAAGGAGAATACAAAACAATTTGACATAAACAGTTGGATTCATGAGTTTTATTGACAAACGTCAACAACAACAAATAATACGGTCCGTCAAAAACACGAAACCTCAACATTTTTAGAGCACCTACTCATTCCAGGAGTTTTTCTTTATTTTGACTATTTTCTACATTGTAGAATAATAGTTGAAGATATCACAACTATGAAATAACACATATGGAATCATGTAGTAACCAAAAAAGTGTTTAACAAAATCTAAATATATTTTAGATTTTTGATTCGTCAAATAGCCACCCTTTGACTTGATGACAGCTTTGCACACTCTTGGCATTCTCTCAACCAGCTTCACGAGGTAGTCACCTGGAATGCATTTCAATTAACAGATGTGCCGTCTTAAAAGTTAATTTGTGGAATTTCTTTCATTCTTAATGATTTTGAGGCAATCAGTTGTGTTTTGACAAGGTATGGGGTGGTATACAGAAGACAGCCCTATTTGTTAAAAGACCAAGTCCATATTATGGCAAAAACAGTTGAAATAAGCAAAGAGAAACAACAGTCCATCATTACTGTAAGACATGAAGGTCAGTCAATACGGAACATTTCAAGAAGTGCAGTCGCAAAAACCGTCAAGCGCTGCGATGAAACTGGCTCTCATTAAGACCGTCACAGGAGAGGAAGACCCAGAGTTACCTCTGCTGCAGAGGAGAAGTTCATTGGAGTTACCAGCCTCAGAAATTTCAGCCCCAAATAAATGCTTCACAGAGTTCAAGTAACAGAGGAGACTGTGTGAATCAGGCCTTCATGGTCAAATTGCTGCAAAGAAACCACTACTAAAGGACACCAATAAGGAGAAGAGACTTGCTGGGGCCAAGAAACATGTGGAAATGTGTCCTTTGGTCTGTATTACAAATTGGAGATTTTTGGTTCCAACCGCTGTGTCTTTTAGACGTAGTGTGGGTGAACGGATGATCTCCGCATGTGTATTTCCCACCGTGAAGCATGGAGGAGGAGGTGTGATGGTGTGGGTGAACGGATGATCTCCGCATGTGTATTTCCCACCGTGAAGCATGGAGAAGGAGGTGTGATGGTGTGGGTGAACGGATGATCTCCGCATGTGTATTTCCCACCGTGAAGCATGGAGGAAGAGGGGCTTTGCTGGTGACACTGATTTATTTAGAATTCAAGGCACACTTAACCAGCATGGCTACCACAGCATTCTGCAGCGATACGCCATCCCATCTGGTTTGGGCTTGGTGGGACTATCATTTGTTTTTCAACAGGACAATGACCCAACACACCTCCAGGCTGTGTAAGGGCTATTTGACCAAGAAGGAGAGTAACGGAGTGCTGCATCAGATGACCTGGCCTCCACAATCCCCACACCTCAACCCAGTTGAGATGGTTTGGGATGAGTCAGACTGCAGAGTGAAGGGAAAGCAGCCAATAAGTGCTCAGCATGTGGGAACTATGTGAGAAGCAGTTTGTGACAGCAACTATGTGAGCTTATTACAGTATTATAGACACTATGTCCTGGGATTTACTATGGTCTATGTAGTAGAACCCCTTACAGTATTATAGACACTATGTCCTGGGGTTTACTATGGTCTTCTATGTAGTAGAATCCCTTACAGTATTATAGACACTATGTCCTGGGGTTTACTATGGTCTTCTATGTAGTATAACCCCTTACAGTATTATAGACACTATGTCCTGGGGTTTACTATGGTCTTCTATGTAGTAGAACCCCTTACAGTATTATAGACACTATGTCCTGGGATTTCCTATGGTCTTCTATGTAGATGAACCCCTTACAGTATTATAGACACTATGTCCTGGGGTTTCCTATGATCTTCTATGTAGTAGAATCCCTTACAGTATTATAGACACTATGTCCTGGGGTTTCCTATGATCTTCTATGTAGAAGAACCCCTTACAGTATTATAGACACTATGTCCTGGGGTTTACTATGGTCTTCTATGTAGTAGAATCCCTTACAGTATTATAGACACTATGTCCTGGGGTTTCCTATGATCTTCTATGTAGAAGAACCCCTTACAGTATTATAGACACTATGTCCTGGGGTTTACTATGGTCTTCTATGTAGAAGAACCCCTTACAGTATTATAGACACTATGTCCTGGGGTTTACTATGGTCTTCTATGTAGAAGAACCCCTTACAGTATTATAGACACTATGTCCTGGGGTTTACTATGATCTTCTATGTAGTAGAACTCCTTACAGTATTATAGACACTATGTCCTGGGGTTTACTATGGTCTTCTATGTAGTAGAATCCCTTACAGTATTATAGACACTATGTCCTGGGGTTTACTATGGTCTATGTAGTAGAACCCCTTACAGTATTATAGACATTATAGACGTTTTTTTCGGGATCCGACCTTGTCTCACAAACATCGCTCTAGCTCATCCCTCGTTAATCCCACAGACCTGCAGAGGAAACTGACAAATCCAAAAGAGTACAATTCAGAAGTCTGGGAGCTTAAAAACGGGTTTGAATTCCAAATCACACCAGTGCATTAGATTAGCTGTTGTTTGTCATCAGTATAGTGTCAATCTGTGAGGGAAAAGAAGCCTTTGCTAGGGGACTATCTGACTAGCTAAGTCTTTCCACTGGTTCAATGTGGTGTTTTTGCTGTAGAATTAATCCAAGGGAGATAAATAAATATTGCAGAATGGCCCTTTATGAAGGTTAGATTAGTAAACTATTGTCATAAAATCACACACTGGACCTTAAAACATTCCCACATACTGGACCTGTAAAATCCAGCTCAAGCTCAACAAAGTCTCTATTCAAATGACTCAGTCCCTTCTATAAACAGTCTCTCATGGACCAAATGACTCAGCCCCTTCTATAAACAGTCTCTCGTGGACCAAATGACTCAGCCCCTTCTATAAACAGTCTCTCGTGGACCAAATGACTCAGTCCCTTCTATAAACAGTCTCTCGTGGACCAAATGACTCAGCCCCTTCTATAAACAGTCTCTCGTGGACCAAATGACTCAGTCCCTTCTATAAACAGTCTCTCGTGGACCAAATGACTCAGCCCCTTCTATAAACAGTCTCTTGTGGACCAAATGACTCAGTCCCTTCTATAAACAGTCTCTTGTGGATCAAATGACTCAGTCTCTTCTATATTGTCTTGTTTACCAAATGACTCAGTCCCTTCTATAGTCTCTTGTTTACCAAATGACTCAGTCTCTTCTATAAACAGTCTCTTGTGGATCAAATGACTCAGTCCCTTCTATAAACAGTCTCTTGTGATTGGCCGCTTTGTGATATGTTCTATTCTTGCAGTCTATGTAGTCTACGACATGTCAGAGTTAGATGTGATCTTTAATCACACAGTAGTTTGGATGTTAGTAAGCCTCTATTTCAAAGTAACTTTAGGGAAGTAAACTCATGTTTTTCTTAAAAGTTTTGTTAGTGTAGCTGAACTTGTCCCAGTGAGAAGTAATTGGTGGCTTGGTAAACCGTATTTTCAGAGTAGCTTCCTCCACACTGCTTCCACCACTGCCTTCATTGGGCATTCTACTTTCCATTTGAGAAGAACCGACACAACTGAAGGTACGTGATGCACGGCTTGATGTGTATTTGTTTTAAAGGGGTTTGATCAAATTCACATTTATTTTTTGTCCTCCGTGAACTGTGTGTATCAAATGACTCAGTCCCTTCTGTAAACCATCTCTTGCTGATCAATGGCTTGATATGTATTTTTTTTTTTAAAAGGGGTTGTATCAAATTCATGTTTATTTTTTGTCCTCGGTGAACTGTGTATGTCTCCCAAATGGCTCCCTAATTCCTCTACAGGGTTCCTCTTGGCCCTGGTTAAAAGTAGTGTACTATAAAGGGAATAGGGTGCCATTTGTTTACGTTGCAGTGCGTTGGTATTGGTGTGCTGCCTGTTTCTCCCCGTTTGGATACAGCGGTAGCCTGAGGGCTTCTATTAATTACAGAGATAGAGCTAGTCTCTTAAATCAAGTACCATCACACACACACACGCACACACACACGCACACGCACACACACACAGACACACACACACACCATCACACACACACCATCACACACACACACCATCACACACACACACACACACACACACACACACACACACACCATCACACACACACACACACACACAAACCATCACACACACACACACACACACACACTGCAGCTCGTTTTGTCCCACATGGTGTCTTTTATTTTTTTAATGCCTTGAAGCCGATAGCAGATATTCTCAGTACATCTCAGTAATCATCCTTAATGACCAACATAAAAAAATACTACAATTTACTATAGAATACCACAGTACTGACTATAGAATGATGTAGTAAACTGTAGTATACTATAGAATACTACAGTACTTACTATAGAATGATGTAGTAAACTGTAGTATACTATATAATACTACAGTACTGACTATAGAATGATGTAGTAAACTGTAGTATACTATATAATACTACAGTACTGACTATAGAATGATGTAGTAAACTGTAGTATACTGTAGAATACTACAGTACTTACTATAGAATGATGTAGTAAACTGTAGTATACTGTAGAATACTATACAACACACTATAGTATTCCTCTATCATGTGTAGTAACCAGTTTATAATAGCAATAAGGCACCTCAGGGGTTTGTGGTTCAGTATATGGCCAATATTTAACGGTCAAGGGCTTTATCTAGGCACTCCTCGTTGCGTCGTGCTTAAGAACAGACCTTAGCCGTGCTATATTGGCCATATACCACAAATCCCAGAGGTGCCTTATTGCTTAAGTATAGAATATAGTAATATAGCCTATGGTTTTTATTTATGTGGTGTTTGCGATATAGTTACGTTTTCAAACAGTGAGAGAAAAGAGTCAATACTAGATTGTTCCGTGCGTGTGCGCGCGCGCACACACACACACACACACACACACACAGAAACAACATGGAGGTAGACAGAAGGGATGCTGTAAAATGTCAGCTGTCCCAGACTACAAAAGAGAACAAACTGGATGATTGACTGACAACCTGCGTCCCAAATGGAACCCTGGCAACCCAATGGAACCCTGGTTGAAAGTAGTGCACTATATGGAAAATAGTGTTCGATTTGGGACGCAATCATAGAGCAGTATTGAGATGGCCAAGCACATAAATGACTCACAAATACTCTCTCTGACGCATACAACACAGGAATGATCCACTTCCAGATATCAGTTATATTCCTTCATATCTGTCTGCATTAGTCTATAATATATCCCTTCCTATCTGTCTGCATTAGTCTATAATATATCCCTTCCTATCTGTCTGCATTAATCTATAACATATCCCTTCCTATCTGTCTGCATTAGTCTATACCATATACCTTCCTATCTGTCTACATTAGTCTATAATATATCCCTTCCTATCTGTCTGCATTAGTCTATACCATATACCTTCCTATCTGTCTACATTAGTCTATAATATATCCCTTCCTGTCTGTCTGCATTAGTCTATAACATATACCTTCCTATCTGTCTACATTAGTCTATAATATATCCCTTCCTATCTGTCTGCATTAGTCTATAATATATCCCTTCTTATATGTCTGCAATAGTCTATACTATATCTCTTCCTATCTGTCTGCATTAGTCTACAGTATATCCCTTAATTTCTGTCTGCTTTAGACTCTAATATATCCCTTCCTATCTGTCTGCATTAGTCTATAATATATCCCTTCCTATCTGTCTGCGTTAGTCTATAACATATACCTTCCTATCTGTCTGCATTAATCTACAACATATACCTTCCCATCTGTCTGCATTCATCTATAATATATCCCTCTCTATCTGTCTGCATTTGTCTGTATTATATCCTGTCCTATCTGTCTGCATTAATCTATACTATATCCCTTCCTATCTGTCTGCATTAGTCTATAATATATACCTTCCTATCTGTCTGCATTAATCTATAATATATCCCTTCCCTATCTGTCTGCATTAGTCTACAATATATCCCTTCCTTTCTGTCTGCATTAGCCTATAATATATCCCTTCCTAACTGTCTGCATTCGTCTATAATATATGCCTTCTTATTTGTCTGCATTAATCTATAATATATCCCTTCCTATCTGTCTGCATTAGTCTATAATATATGCCTTCCTATCTGTCTGCATTAATCTATAATATATCCCTTCCTATCTGTCTGCATTAGTCTATAATATATCCCTTCCTATCTGTCTGCATTAGTCTATAATATATGCCTTCCTATCTGTCTGCATTAATCTATAATATATCCCTTCCTATCTGTCTGCATTAGTCTATAATATATCCCTTCCTATCTGTCTGCATTAGTCTATAATATATCCCTTCCAATCTGTCTGCATTAATCTATAATATATCCCTTCCTATCTGCACATTGTTTTCTGATGTCTCAATCATTTAGTTCCAGTATTCAATTAGTTGGCTCAATCTTTAAACCATTTTGCGATGAAGATTAGAGTATTTATCTGCATTTGTAATTGGAGGATCTGATGCACAAAACAGGAATCATGACAAATTAATCAATTCGTTTTTCAAAGATTGAACAGATTGACTGGGCTGAGCACATGAGTTGAGAAGGGAACAGAGAGACACAGAGAGCGGGGGTGGAATTTATCAAACTCACATTGTCAATGGACCCAGAAGGTTTTTCAGTTCTGATTTTGTCGAGGACTTTTGACAAAAACAAAAAGAGGGTTTCAAAAACACTTTAAATCAGAATCACAGAGAAATTAACATCATGGTTAGAATGACAGAGATATTAACATCATGGTTAGAATGACAGAGATATTAACATCATGGTTAGAATGACAGAGATATTAACATCATGGTTAGAATGACAGAGATATTAACATCATGGTTAGAATGACAGAGATATTAACATCATGGTTAGAATGACAGAGATATTAACATCATGGTTAGAATGACAGAGATATTAACATCATGGTTAGAATGACAGAGATATTAACATCATGGTTAGAATGACAGAGATATTAACATCATTGTTAGAGTGACAGAGATATTAACATCATGGTTAGAGTGACAGAGATATTAACATCATGGTTAGAATGACAGAGATATTAACATCATGGTTAGAATGACAGAGATATTAACATCATGGTTAGAATGACAGAGATATTAACATCATGGTTAGAGTGACAGAGATATTAACATCATGGTTAGAATGACAGAGATATTAACATCATGGTTAGAATGACAGAGATATTAAAATCATGGTTAGAATGACAGAGATATTAACATCATGGTTAGAATGACAGAGATATTAACATCATGGTTAGAATGACAGAGATATTAACATCATGGTTAGAATGAAAGAGATATTAACATCATGGTTAGAATGACAGAGATATTAACATCATGGTTAGAATGACAGAGATATTAACATCATGGTTAGAATGACAGAGATATTAACAACATGGTTAGTCTCACAGAGATATTAACATCATGGTTAGAATGACAGAGATATTAACATCATGGTTAGAATGACAGAGATATTAACATCATGGTTAGAATGACAGAGATATTAACATCATGGTTAGAATGACAGAGATTAATCTATAATATATCGATGCACAATCGAGAGCATCCTGTCGGGCTGTATCGAGAGCATCCTGTCGGAGCATCCTGTCGGGCTGTATCACCGCCTGGTACGGCAACTGCTCCGCCCACAACCGTAAGGCTCTCCAGAGGGTAGTGAGGACTGCACAACGCATCACCGGGGTTAAACTACCTGCCCTCCAGGACACCTACACCACCCGATGTCACAGAAAGGCCAAAAAGATCATCAAGGACAACAACCACCCGAGCCACTGCCTGTTCACCCCGCTATCATCCAGAAGGCGAGGTCAGTACAGGTGCATCAAAGCTGGGACCGAGAGACTGAAAAACAGCTTCTACCTCAAGGCCATCAGACTGTTAAACAGCCATCACTAACATTGAGTGGCTGCTGCCAACATACTGACTTAAATCTCTAGCCACTTTATACATAGGAATTGGATGTAACAAATGTATCACTAGCCACTTTAAACAATTTTGTATATAATGTTTACGTATCCGACATACTCATATCAAATGTATACACTGTACTCTAAACCATCTACTGTATCTTGCCTATGCCGTTCGGTCATCGACCCAAATCTCTAGCCACTTTAATAATTATAATTGGATGAAATAATGTATCACTAGCCACTTTAAACAATGCCATTTATATAATGTTTACATATCCTACATTACTCATCTCATATATATGTGTATATACTGTACTCCATACCATCTACTGCATCTTGCCTATGCCGGTCAGCCATCGCTCATCCATATATTTATATGTACATACTCGTATTCATTCCTTTACTCTTGTGTGTATAAGGTAGTTGTTGTGAATTTGTTAGATTACTTGTTAGATACTACTGCATGGTCGGAACTAGAAGCACAAGCATTTCGCTACACTCGCATTAACATCTGCTAACCATGTGTATGTGACAAATAAAATTTGATTTGATTTGATTTGGATTTATTAACATCATGGTTAGAATGACAGAGATATTAACAACATGGTTAGTCTCACAGAGATATTAACATCATGGTTAGAGTGACAGAGATATTAACATCATGGTTAGAATGACAGAGATATTAACATCATGGTTAGAATGACGGAGATATTAACATCATGGTTAGAATGACAGAGATATTAACATCATGGTTAGAGTGACAGAGATATTAACATCATGGTTAGAGTGACAGAGATATTAACATCATGGTTAGAATGACAGAGATATTAACATCATGGTTAGAGTGACAGAGATATTAACATCATGCTTAGAGTGACAGAGATATTAACATCATGGTTAGAGTGACAGAGATATTAACATCATGGTTAGAATGACAGAGATATTAACATCATGGTTAGAATGACAGAGATATTAACATCATGGTTAGAATGACAGAGATATTAACATCATGGTTAGAATGACAGAGATATTAACAACATGGTTAGTCTCACAGAGATATTAACATCATGGTTAGAGTGACAGAGATATTAACATCATGGTTAGAATGACAGAGATATTAACATCATGGTTAGAATGACAGAGATATTAACATCATGGTTAGAGTGACAGAGATATTAACATCATGGTTAGAATGACAGAGATATTAACATCATGGTTAGAGTGACAGAGATATTAACATCATGGTTAGAATGACAGAGATATTAACATCATGGTTAGAGTGACAGAGATATTAACATCATGGTTAGAGTGACAGAGATATTAACATCATGGTTAGAATGACAGAGATATTAACATCATGGTTAGAATGACAGAGATATTAACATCATGGTTAGAATGACAGAGATATTAACATCATGGTTAGAGTGACAGAGATATTAACATCATGGTTAGAGTGACAGAGATATTAACATCATGGTTAGAATGACAGAGATATTAACATCATGGTTAGAATGACAGAGATATTAACATCATGGTTAGAGTGACAGAGATATTAACATCATGGTTAGAATGACAGAGATATTAACATCATGGTTAGAGTGACAGAGATATTAACGTCATGGTTAGAATGACAGAGATATTAACATCATGGTTAGAATGACAGAGATATTAACATCATGGTTAGAATGACAGAGATATTAACAACATGGTTAGAATGACAGAGATATTAACATCATGGTTAGAATGACAGAGATATTAACATCATGGTTAGAGTGACAGAGATATTAACATCATGGTTAGAGTGACAGAGATATTAACATCATGGTTAGAATGACAGAGATATTAACATCATGGTTAGAATGACAGAGATATTAACATCATGGTTAGAATGACAGAGATATTAACATCATGGTTAGAATGACAGAGATATTAACATCATGGTTAGAATGACAGAGATATTAACATCATGGTCCACTCCTCCTGTGTAGAGTTTAACTGCCACACTCCGCAGTGTAGTTTTAAATTCTGTTCTCTCGTCTGTGATGATAACTGACATTCAAAGCCCCTCTTCCCCCTCACCCAATAGAGACCCAATATGTTCTATGTTAAAGTCTTTCTCTCCAGATGGAAACAAAGTGGCGAGGAGATAGTAATGACTTTAGACAGGCCCTGGGTGAGTCCCAAATAAACATTTTCCCTATGGGCCCTGCTCAAAACTAGTGTACTATATAGGGAATAGAGGGCCATTTGAGACGCAGACAGCCTCTTAAATGGACGTGCGTTTCGGCTCTAATCCTGGAACGAGGACGAGGGGAAATAAATGCTGAACGAAAAGGTCAATAAGCAGTTTCAGAACATTAATATGAAGCAGTCGACATGTGAATCTTTTGGAATGGATTAGCGCCTTTGGCAAAGTGAAGCTAGCACTTCCACTGACTGACTGACAGCCCACTGCCAGATCAATTCATAAATATCCTATAGCGCCGGTGACGGTGAGAGAGAGAGACGCTGCAGAGCTCGTAGAGACCTTTGTTAAATGCCACCTGGACTTTTGAACCTGTCTGTCTCCACTACCCATTTCTTTCTATCCTGCTGCTCTATCGAGTATTCCATCAGAGGACAAGCTGATATAAAGTATTCCATCAGAGGACAAGCTGATATAAAGTATTCCATCAGAGGACAAGCTGATATAAAGTATTCCATCAGAGGACAAGCTGATATAAAGTATTCCACCAGAGGACAAGCTGATATAAAGTATTCCACCAGAGGACAAGCTGATGTAAAGTATTCCACCAGAGGACAAGCTGATGTAAAGTATTCCACCAGAGGACAAGCTGATATAAAGTATTCCTTTAGAGGACAAGCTGATATAAAGTATTCCGCAAGAGGACAAGCTGATATAAAGTATTCCACCAGAGGACAAGCTGATATAAAGTATTCCACCAGAGGACAAGCTGATATAAAGTATTCCACCAGAGGACAAGCTGATGTAAAGTATTCCACCAGAGGACAAGCTGATATAAAGTATTCCACCAGAGGACAAGCTGATATAAAGTATTCCACCAGAGGACAAGCTGATATAAAGTATTCCATCAGAGGACAAGCTGATATAAAGTATTCCACCAGAGGACAAGCTGATATAAAGTATTCCATCAGAGGACAAGCTGATATAAAGTATTCCTTTAGAGGACAAGCTGATATAAAGTATTCCGCAAGAGGACAAGCTGATATAAAGTATTCCACCAGAGGACAAGCTGATGTAAAGTATTCCACCAGAGGACAAGCTGATGTAAAGTATTCCACCAGAGGACAAGCTGATATAAAGTATTCCACCAGAGGACAAGCTGATGTAAAGTATTCCACCAGAGGACAAGCTGATGTAAAGTATTCCACCAGAGGACAAGCTGATATAAAGTATTCCACCAGAGGACAAGCTGATGTAAAGTATTCCACCAGAGGACAAGCTGATATAAAGTATTCCACCAGAGGACAAGCTGATGTAAAGTATTCCACCAGAGGACAAGCTGATGTAAAGTATTCCACCAGAGGACAAGCTGATGTAAAGTATTCCACCAGAGGACAAGCTGATATAAAGTATTCCACCAGAGGACAAGCTGATGTAAAGTATTCCACCAGAGGACAAGCTGATATAAAGTATTCCACCAGAGGACAAGCTGATGTAAAGTATTCCACCAGAGGACAAGCTGATATAAAGTATTCCACCAGAGGACAAGCTGATGTAAAGTATTCCACCAGAGGACAAGCTGATATAAAGTATTCCACCAGAGGACAAGCTGATGTAAAGTATTCCACCAGAGGACAAGCTGATGTAAAGTATTCCACCAGAGGACAAGCTGATATAAAGTATTCCATCAGAGGACAAGCTGATGTAAAGTATTCCACCAGAGGACAAGCTGATATAAAGTATTCCACCAGAGGACAAGCTGATGTAAAGTATTCCACCAGAGGACAAGCTGATATAAAGTATTCCACCAGAGGACAAGCTGATGTAAAGTATTCCACCAGAGGACAAGCTGATGTAAAGTATTCCACCAGAGGACAAGCTGATATAAAGTATTCCACCAGAGGACAAGCTGATATAAAGTATTCCATCAGAGGACAAGCTGATATAAAGTATTCCACCAGAGGACAAGCTGATATAAAGTATTCCATCAGAGGACAAGCTGATGTAAAGTATTCCACCAGAGGACAAGCTGATGTAAAGTATTCCACCAGAGGACAAGCTGATATAAAGTATTCCACCAGAGGACAAGCTGATGTAAAGTATTCCACCAGAGGACAAGCTGATGTAAAGTATTCCACCAGAGGACAAGCTGAAGTAAAGTATTCCACCAGAGGACAAGCTGATGTAAAGTATTCCACCAGAGGACAAGCTGAAGTAAAGTATTCCACCAGAGGACAAGCTGATGTAAAGTATTCCACCAGAGGACACGCTGATATAAAGTATTCCACCAGAGGACAAGCTGATATAAAGTATTCCATCAGAGGACAAGCTGATGTAAAGTATTCCACCAGAGGACAAGCTGAAGTAAAGTATTCCACCAGAGGACAAGCTGATGTAAAGTATTCCACCAGAGGACAAGCTGATATAAAGTATTCCACCAGAGGACAAGCTGATATAAAGTATTCCACCAGAGGACAAGCTGATATAAAGTATTCCACCAGAGGACAAGCTGATGTAAAGTATTCCACCAGAGGACAAGCTGATATAAAGTATTCCACCAGAGGACAAGCTGATATAAAGTATTCCACCAGAGGACAAGCTGATATAAAGTATTCCACCAGAGGACAAGCTGATATAAAGTATTCCACCAGAGGACACGCTGATATAAAGTATTCCACCAGAGGACAAGCTGATATAAAGTATTCCATCAGAGGACAAGCTGATATAAAGTATTCCACCAGAGGACAAGCTGATGTAAAGTATTCCACCAGAGGACAAGCTGATATAAAGTATTCCACCAGAGGACAAGCTGATATAAAGTATTCCACCAGAGGACAAGCTGATATAAAGTATTCCATCAGAGGACAAGCTGATATAAAGTATTCCACCAGAGGACAAGCTGATGTAAAGTATTCCATCAGAGGACAAGCTGATATAAAGTATTCCACCAGAGGACAAGCTGATGTAAAGTATTCCACCAGAGGACACGCTGATATAAAGTATTCCATCAGAGGACAAGCTGATGTAAAGTATTCCACCAGAGGACACGCTGATATAAAGTATTCCACCAGAGGACAAGCTGATGTAAAGTATTCCACCAGAGGACAAGCTGATATAAAGTATTCCACCAGAGGACAAGCTGATATAAAGTATTCCATCAGAGGACAAGCTGATATAAAGTATTCCACCAGAGGACAAGCTGATGTAAAGTATTCCATCAGAGGACAAGCTGATATAAAGTATTCCACCAGAGGACAAGCTGATGTAAAGTATTCCACCAGAGGACACGCTGATATAAAGTATTCCATCAGAGGACAAGCTGATGTAAAGTATTCCACCAGAGGACACGCTGATATAAAGTATTCCACCAGAGGACAAGCTGATGTAAAGTATTCCACCAGAGGACAAGCTGATATAAAGTATTCCACCAGAGGACAAGCTGATGTAAAGTATTCCACCAGAGGACAAGCTGATATAAAGTATTCCACCAGAGGACAAGCTGATATAAAGTATTCCACCAGAGGACAAGCTGATATAAAGTATTCCACCAGAGGACAAGCTGATATAAAGTATTCCACCAGAGGACAAGCTGATATAAAGTATTCCACCAGAGGACAAGCTGATATAAAGTATTCCACCAGAGGACAAGCTGATATAAAGTATTCCACCAGAGGACAAGCTGATATAAAGTATTCCACCAGAGGACAAGCTGATATAAAGTATTCCACCAGAGGACAAGCTGATATTATCTTCTGGAAAGTTCTCCCAGCTCTATCAGAGTGACTACTGGTTTCTTTGTCCCCTCCCAGACAAAGACCCTTCACCCCCGATTGCTCAGTTTGGCCAAGCGGTCAGCTCTAGGAGTAGTCTTGGTGGTTTCAAACTTCTTCCATTTAAGAATGATGGAGGCCACAGTATTCTTGGGGACCAAATACTTGGGTACCTTTCCCCAGACCTTTGACGCGACACAATCCTGTAGCTCTACGGTTTTTACTCTGACATGCACTGTCAACTGTGGGACCTTATATTGACAGGTGTGTGCCTTTCCAAATCATCTCCAATCAAGATATAGAAACATCAAGAATGATCAACTGAAACAGGATGCATCTGAGCTCAATTTCGAGTCTCATAGCAAAGGGCTCATCCCTCAACTCACCAGTATATAACACCTTGTACCCTGGCATAAAGCCTGATGGAGCACCCTATTCCCTCAACTCACCAGTATATAACACCTTGTACCCTGGCATAAAGCCTGATGGAGCACCCTATTCCCTCAACTCACCAGTATATAACACCTTGTACCCTGGCATAAAGCCTGATGGAGCACCCTATTCCCTCAACTCACCAGTATATAACACCTTGTACCCTGGCATAAAGCCTGATGGAGCACCCTATTCCCTCAACTCACCAGTATATAACACCTTGTACCCTGGCATAAAGCCTGATGGAACCCTATTCCCTCAACTCACCAGTATATAACACCTTGTACCCTGGCATAAAGCCTGATGGAGCCCTCTTCCCTCAACTCACCAGTATATAACACCTTGTACCCTGGCATAAAGCCTGATGGAGCACCCTATTCCCTCAACTCACCAGTATATAACACCTTGTACCCTGGCATAAAGCCTGATGGAACCCTCTTCCCTCAACTCACCAGTATATAACACCTTGTACCCTGGCATAAAGCCTGATGGAACCCTCTTCCCTCAACTCACCAGTATATAACACCTTGTACCCTGGCATAAAGCCTGATGGAACCCTCTTCCCTCAACTCACCAGTATATAACACCTTGTACCCTGGCATAAAGCCTGATGGAGAACCCTATTCCCTCAACTCACCAGTATATAACACCTTGTACCCTGGCATAAAGCCTGATGGAGCACCCTATTCCCTCAACTCACCAGTATATAACACCTTGTACCCTGGCATAAAGCCTGATGGAACCCTCTTCCCTCAACTCACCAGTATATAACACCTTGTACCCTGGCATAAAGCCTGATGGAGAACCCTATTCCCTCAACTCACCAGTATATAACACCTTGTACCCTGGCATAAAGCCTGATGGAACCCTATTCCCTCAACTCACCAGTATATAACACCTTGTACCCTGGCATAAAGCCTGATGGAGCCCTCTTCCCTCAACTCACCAGTATATAACACCTTGTACCCTGGCATAAAGCCTGATGGAACCCTATTCCCTCAACTCACCAGTATATAACACCTTGTACCCTGGCATAAAGCCTGATGGAGCACCCTATTCCCTCAACTCACCAGTATATAACACCTTGTACCCTGGCATAAAGCCTGATGGAGCCCTCTTCCCTCAACTCACCAGTATATAACACCTTGTACCCTGGCATAAAGCCTGATGGAGCACCCTCTTCCCTCAACTCACCAGTATATAACACCTTGTACCCTGGCATAAAGCCTGATGGAGCCCTCTTCCCTCAACTCACCAGTATATAACACCTTGTACCCTGGCATAAAGCCTGATGGAGCCCTCTTCCCTCAACTCACCAGTATATAACACCTTGTACCCTGGCATAAAGCCTGATGGAGCCCTCTTCCCTCAACTCACCAGTATATAACACCTTGTACCCTGGCATAAAGCCTGATGGAGCACCCTCTTCCCTCAACTCACCAGTATATAACACCTTGTACCCTGGCATAAAGCCTGATGGAACCCTCTTCCCTCAACTCACCAGTATATAACACCTTGTACCCTGGCATAAAGCCTGATGGAGCACCCTATTCCCTCAACTCACCAGTATATAACACCTTGTACCCTGGCATAAAGCCTGATGGAGCCCTCTTCCCTCAACTCACCAGTATATAACACCTTGTACCCTGGCATAAAGCCTGATGGAACCCTCTTCCCTCAACTCACCAGTATATAACACCTTGTACCCTGGCATAAAGCCTGATGGAGCACCCTATTCCCTCAACTCACCAGTATATAACACCTTGTACCCTGGCATAAAGCCTGATGGAGCCCTCTTCCTTCAACTCACCAGTATATAACACCTTGTACCCTGGCATAAAGCCTGATGGAACCCTCTTCCCTCAACTCACCAGTATATAACACCTTGTACCCTGGCATAAAGCCTGATGGAGCACCCTATTCCCTCAACTCACCAGTATATAACACCTTGTACCCTGGCATAAAGCCTGATGGAGCCCTATTCCCTCAACTCACCAGTATATAACACCTTGTACCCTGGCATAAAGCCTGATGGAGCCCTCTTCCCTCAACTCACCAGTATATAACACCTTGTACCCTGGCATAAAGCCTGATGGAGCCCTATTCCCTCAACTCACCAGTATATAACACCTTGTACCCTGGCATAAAGCCTGATGGAGCCCTATTCCCTCAACTCACCAGTATATAACAACAGATATTTCATAGTGCAGGAGTAGAAAGAAGAGACACTGCCAAGGGCTCATCTTGATCTCTCTCCTTCTCTCGCCCTCTCTCTCTCTCTCTCTCTCTGTAGATACGCAGACATCAATAGAATAAAGTATCATAGGCGATAAGAAGGAAAAATAATTGAACAACAAACCTTAGACAGAGGATGTATCATAGATCAGAGAGAGAGAGAGAGAGACAAGGCAGGAAGGGCCTTCTATGCCATCAAAAGAAACATACAATTCGACATACCAATTAGGATCTGGCTAAAAATACTTGAATCAGTTATAGAACCCATTGCCCTTCATGGTTGTGAGGTCTGGAGTCCTGCTCACCAACCAAGAATACACAAAATAGGAAAAATATCCTCTGTGTTACAACGTAAAACACCAAATAATGCATGCAGAGCAGAATTACACCTATACCTGCTAATTATCAAAATCCAGAAAAGAGCTGTTCAAATTCTACAACCACCTAAAAGGAAGCGATTCCCAAACCTTCCATAATAACAAAGCCATCACCTACAGAGAGATGAACCTGGAGAAGAGTCCCATAAGCAAGCTGGTCCTGGGGCTCTGTTCACAAACAGACCCCACAGAGCCCCAGGACAGCAACACAATTAGACACAACCAAATCGTGACTAAACATAAGAGATAATTACTTGAGACCGGAAAGAATTAACAAAAAAACTGAGCAAACTAGACCTGACAATCAAGAGAAGACAGGCTATGTGCACACTGCCCACAAAATGACGTGGAAACTGAGCTGCACTTCCTAACCTCCTGCCAAATGTATGATCATATTGGAGACACATAATTTCCTTCAGATTACAGATCCAATTTTGATAAACTCCCATATCTATTAGGGTGAAATACCACAGTGTGACATCACAGCAGCTAGATGTGTGACCTGTTGCCACAAGAAAAGGTCAACCAGTGAAGAACAAACACCATTGTAAATACAACCCATATTTATGTTTATTTATTTTCCCTTCTGTACTTTAACTATTTGCACATAATATGACATTTGTAATGTCTGTATTCTTCTGGAACATCTGTGAGTGTAATGTTTACTGTTCACTTTTATTGTTCATTTCACTTTTGTTTATTATCTACTCCACTTGTTTTGGCAATGTTAACATTTGTTTCCCATGCCAATAAAACCCAGGGTTCCCGAGTGGCGCAGTGGTCTAAGGCACTGCATCTTTAGTGCTAGGGACAACATTACAGACACCCTGGTTCAAATCCAGGCTGTATCACAACTGGCCATGATTGGGAGTCCCATAGGGCAGTGCACAATTGTAAATAAGAATGTGTTCTTAAAACTGACTTGCCTAATTGAAATTGAATTGAGAAATGTAAAAACACAACGTAAAATAAAAAAAATACACACATATGTAGTTGTTTGAACTACTTGTTATTGTGTAACTGTTCGCCAAACTACCTTGTTTTGTTGTTTACTCAACTGTTACCTGAACTAAGACACTGTAGCTATGGTAACACTTCCTTACAGTCGCTCTAACTTGAGAAAACGTCTAGTAAAGATTCCCACTTTGCCTCATATGTTTATTCCGATATAAATGATTCCCTTAAAAAAAAAAAAAAAAAGACTCATGCAACTGTTTAGACAAACACACACATTAAACAGTGCTTTTAAACATACAACGTTTTTTTCACCGTACAGATGATTGACACACGTCGACGTACATATATGATGGGCGTAGCGGGAAGATTGGAATGCCGTGAACCATGAGGTCCAGGGCCCGAGTTTCAGAAACCCTTAAACTAAACAACTCCATTTATTTTATTTTTTTAAATTAAAATATGACCTTCCAGCCAACCGGGTAAATATCACACCAGGCTGGTGGTGAAGCCTTCTCCTTTCTCATTCCCAGCGTCACAAAATGCCACTCTATTTCCACATTCAGCGCACCACATTTTCAGGGCGTCTTGTCAAAACGGAGTGCACTATACAGGGTACAGGGCATCATTTGGAACAGCAGCCTCTCTCTTCCTTTTCTCCTCGTCCTGGCCAGAGTGGCATATTGATCGATGCTCCCTGGATCAATTAGCCCCTGCCGTCTTTAACAGATCTTAACCAATCACAATGTCACTTTAGTCAATGTTAAGTGCAGGGTAGCTTGGAAGTGGAACCCGTACCAGGCTGCAGCAGATACGGAGAGCAATACGTTTAGAACGTTGTATCGGTCGAGACGTATTAGAACCGGGAGATTTGCAATACAAGTACAGTAGGCTTATTACGATGATTGGATATAAATGACGGGGGGTGTGCATCATTTGGTTTGAACGCTCTTATCTGATTCGTTGACACTGTGAGGCCGTATGCGTGCTAAACAGACACACTCTTAGCTAAATTACTCCTGGTGGCTGAGCTGTCACATTCAAAAGGTAAACAAGAGACAGGCATGGAGGAAAGAGCCTATTGTAATGGTAATGTGTCTATGGTAATGTGTCTATGGTAATGGTAATGTGTCTATGGTAATGGTAATGTGTCTATGGTAATGGTAATGTGTCTATGGTAATGTGTCTATGGTAATGTGTCTATGGTAATGTGTCTATGGTAATGTGTCTATGGTAATGTGTCTATGGTAATGTGTCTATGGTAATGTATCTATGGTAATGTTGTAATGTGTCTATGGTAATGTGTCTATGGTAATGTGTCTATGGTAATGTGTCTATGGTAATGTGTCTATGGTAATGGTAATGTGTCTATGATAATGTGTATATGGTAATGGTAATGTGTCTATGATAATGTGTCTATGATAATGTGTCTATGGTAATGTGTCTATGGTAATGTGTCTATGGTAATGTGTCTATGGTAATGTGTCTATGGTAATGGTAATGTGTCTATGGTAATGGTAATGTGTATATGGTAATGGTAATGTGTCTATGATAATGTGTCTATGGTAATGTGTCTATGGTAATGGTAATGTGTATATGGTAATGGTAATGTGTCTATGATAATGTGTCTATGGTAATGTGTCTATGGTAATGGTAATGTGTATATGGTAATGGTAATGTGTCTATGATAATGTGTCTATGATAATGTGTCTACGGTAATGTGTCTATGTTAATGGCAATGTGTCTATGGTAATGGTAATGTGTCTATGGTAATGTGTCTATGGTAATGGTAATGTGTCTATGGTAATGGTAATGTGTCTATGGTAATGTGTCTATAGTAATGTGTCTATAGTAATGTGTCTATGGTAATGGTAATGTGTCTATGGTAATGGTAATGTGTCTATGGTAATGGAAATGTGTCTATGGTAATGGAAATGTGTCTATGGTAATGGTAATGTGTCTATAGTAATGTGTCTATGGTAATGTGTCTATAGTAATGTGTCTATAGTAATGTGTCTATGGTAATGGTAATGTGTCTATGGTAATGGTAATGTGTCTATGGTAATGGAAATGTGTCTATGGTAATGGTAATGTGTCTATGGTAATGGTAATGTGTCTATAGTAATGTGTCTATGGTAATGTGTCTATGGTAATGGTAATGTGTCTATGGTAATGGTAATGTGTCTATGGTAATGTGTCTATAGTAATGTGTCTATAGTAATGTGTCTATGGTAATGGTAATGTGTCTATGGTAATGGTAATGTGTCTATGGTAATGGTAATGTGTCTATGGTAATGGAAATGTGTCTATGGTAATGGTAATGTGTCTATGGTAATGGTAATGTGTCTATAGTAATGTGTCCATGGTAATGCGCCCATGGTAATGGTAATGTGTCCATGGTAATGTTGTAATGTGTCCATGGTAATGTGTCCATGGTAATGTGTCTATGGTAATGTTGTAATGTGTCCATGGTAATGTGTCCATGGTAATGTTGTAATGTGTCCATGGTAATGTGTCCATGGTAATGTGTCCATGGTAATGTGTCCATGGTAATGTGTCTATGGTAATGCGTCCATGGTAATGGTAATGTGTCCATGGTAATGTTGTAATGTGTCCATGGTAATGTGTCCATGGTAATGTGTCTATGGTAATGTGTCTATGGTAATGTGTCCATAGTAATGTGTCCATGGTAATGCCGTCTATGGTAATGGTAATGTGTCTATGGTAATGTTGTAATGTGTCTATGGTAATGTGTCTATGGTAATGTGTCTATGGTAATGTTGTAATGTGTCTATGGTAATGTGTCTATGGTAATGTTGTAATGTGTCTATGGTAATGTGTCTATGGTAATGTGTCTATGGTAATGTGTCTATGGTAATGCGTCTATGGTAATGGTAATGTGTCTATGGTAATGTTGTAATGTGTCTATGGTAATGTGTCTATGGTAATGTGTCTATGGTAATGTTGTAATGTGTCTATGGTAATGTGTCTATGGTAATGTGTCTATGGTAATGTGTCTATGGTAATGTGTCTATGGTAATGCGTCTATGGTAATGGTAATGTGTCTATGGTAATGTTGTAATGTGTCTATGGTAATGTGTCTATGGTAATGTGTCTATGGTAATGTGTCTATGGTAATGTTGTAATGTGTCTATGGTAATGTGTCTATGGTAATGTTGTAATGTGTCTATGGTAATGTGTCTATGGTAATGTGTCTATGGTAATGTGTCTATGGTAATGTTGTAATGTGTCTATGGTCATGTGTCTATGGTAATGTTGTAATGTGTCTATGGTAATGTGTCTATGGTAGCCTGGTGGTTAGAGCATTGGACTTGTAACCAGAAGGTTGCAAGTTCAAATCCCCAACCTGACAAGGTAAAAATCTGTTGTTCTGCCCCTGAACAAGGCAGTTA
Organism: Brachymystax lenok tsinlingensis; assembly: GCA_030435695.1. Classification (NCBI taxonomy): domain Eukaryota; kingdom Metazoa; phylum Chordata; class Actinopteri; order Salmoniformes; family Salmonidae; genus Brachymystax; species Brachymystax lenok. The sequence continues at coordinate 55,752,670 of CM059814.1, read as the reverse complement.
ACTAACTGTTCCCCGGGCGCCGTGGATGTCGATTAAGGCAGCCCCCTGCACCTCATTCGGTTGTACAACTGACTAATAATGGTGACTTTGTGTTGTTCTAAGGTAATAGTAATGTATCTATGGTAATGGGTCTATGGAATTGGTCATTTGTCTATGATAATGTGTATGTGGTAATGGCAATGTGTTTACGATAATGTGTCTGTGGTAATGTGTCTACGGAATTGGTAATGTGTCTATGGTCATGTGGTAATGTGTCTATGGAATTGGTCATGTGGTAATGTGTCTATGGAATTGGTAATGTGTCTATGGTCATGTGGTAATGTGTCTATGGAATTGGTAATGTGTCTATGGTCATGTGGTAATGTGTCTCATTGACATAAGGAAAGAAGGGAGGCTGCATTCTCACTATGTGTCCTGCTGCTGGCAGGACCGATTTACTTCCCAATGTCATTGTTTAGCTGTAAAGTCTGTTGTGATTTTGATTTGATTGACACATTTAGTGCAGGTATGTCCAAGATGGCCACCCATTGTCTTGTGGGATCATGGGAGATGTAGTTTTGAAGAAGGTAGACATTTTTTGGCCACCGTGTGACATGGTCGGATGGATGACAATACTCGTCCCAAGGTAAGCCTGGGAAAATGATTCATCCCTCAATTTCATCAAAGACAATAGGCACCTAATGAACTGATGAAACGTGTCCCTTTGTTCAGAGTCACTCCAGATGACAACAGAACATTATGTCCAAAGCCAAGCACAACAAATAAATTGTGAATGCTAAATGTTCGCCGCTATTTGTTGTTTCCTGGCAACTGTCCAGAGTATCGTCCCGGACTAGACTTAGGGGTATGACATGTTTCACGAGCTGATTACTTTCAGTGAGATCAAAGTATTTCTCTCCTTTGATCTCTCTCTCTCTCTCTCTCTCTCTCTCTCTCTCTCTCTCTCTCTCTCTCTCTCTCTCTCTCTCTCTCTCTCTCTCTCTCTCTCTCTCTCTCTCTCTCTCTCTCTCTCTCTCTCTCTCTCTCTGCCTCTCTCTCTCTCTCTCTCTCTCTCTCTATCCCTGCCTTCCTTTCTTTCTCCTGGCTGCGTTCGTGCAAGGGACACCGCCCGCTCTCTGAACCCATGAAGAAGAGGGCCAACAAAGACGATTAGAGGCCCGCTAAACAATGTGCCTGTGTTTGATTGGGCGAAGCGCTGGCGCCCGGTAAGCTTTGAACACTCCCCCGATGACAATGAAAACGGACAGACAAAAGTTAACAAGAGAGCCGCATCAATCGGCGAGAAATGAAACGATGAAAAGGGAATCAGCTAGAGACAAACAAACAAAGAGATGCTAAATAGGCACGGAGGGTGGCAGGGAAGACAGTGTCTGCATCCTAAAATGACAACCTTCTCCATACATTCTGCCTATGGGCCCTGGTCAAAAGTAGTGCACTACGTAGGGAATGGGGTGCCATTTGGGATGCCGACAAACAGACGAAGGGAATCTTTCTTTCTGCTTTCAGCTAACTAGTGGCCACAGAGAGGATAAACGGCCATATGGGAGTAAGGCTTAGACAGTGGGCTGTGATAACCAAATGGCACACTATTCCTTACATAGTGCACTACTTTTGAACAGAGCCCTATGGGTGTGTAGTGTCCCGTAGTGCACTATGAAGGGAATAGGGTACCATTTGGGACATACGCAGAGACCGAGGCAGACAGTTACAGCTTTAGTACACCGATCCAACAGCGTGATGTGGCTTCAAACAATGAGACCAGAAACAGACGTGAACAAACAAGAAGAGACCGTCTCTCCTGCGGTAGCTGCTTCAGGTGTCACTGGACATTTGTCTGAGTCCCAAATAGCACCTTATTCTCTACGCAGTGAATTACTTTTGACCAGGGCCAATAGCATAACGCTGCACAACGAGAGACGAGGTAAATTAACATGTTCTGTAAGGGTTTTAAGGCAGTTTTTAATCTGTCCTTTGATTTCTGCCATTAGCACTACACAGCTGATATCAATAATCAAAGCTTGATAATGAGTTGATTATTTGAATCAGATGTGTAGTGCCTGGAGCAACAACCATAATGTGCACCCCTTGGGGTCCCCAGGACCGAGTTCGGGGAAACGCTGGGTTAGGATTAGAGATTATTGTGATTTAAACAGTTGGTCAACACTACAAGATATAATAATTTGGTCAAATTGCAATCTTTTTTTTTATTCCCAAAGCAATATATTCAGTAAATTAAAGCCATGCAGGACTTCAACCTCTAACCCTGGTGTTGTCAACACTATGCAGGGCTTCAACCTCTAACCCTGGTGTTGTCAGCACTATGCAGGACTTCAACCTCTAACCCTGGTGTTGTCAGCACTATGCAGGACTTCAACCTCTAACCCTGGTGTTGTCAGCACCATGCAGGACTTCAACCTCTAACCCTGGTGTTGTCAGCACTATGCAGGACTTCAACCTCTAACCCTGGTGTTGTCAGCACCATGCAGGACTTCAACCTCTAACCCTGGTGTTGTCAGCACTATGCAGGACTTCAACCTCTAACCCTGGTGTTGTCAGCACTATGCAGGACTTCAACCTCTAACCCTGGTGTTGTCAGCACCATGCAGGACTTCAACCTCTAACCCTGGTGTTGTCAGCACTATGCAGGACTTCAACCTCTAACCCTGGTGTTGTCAGCACCATGCAGGACTTCAACCTCTAACCCTGGTGTTGTCAGCACCATGCAGGACTTCAACCTCTAACCCTGGTGTTGTCAGCACCATGCAGGACTTCAACCTCTAACCCTGGTGTTGTCAGCACCATGCAGGACTTCAACCTCTAACCCTGGTGTTGTCAGCACTATGCAGGACTTCAACCTCTAACCCTGGTGTTGTCAGCACCATGCAGGACTTCAACCTCTAACCCTGGTGTTGTCAGCACTATGCAGGACTTCAACCTCTAACCCTGGTGTTGTCAGCACCATGCAGGACTTCAACCTCTAACCCTGGTGTTGTCAGCACTATGCAGGACTTCAACCTCTAACCCTGGTGTTGTCAGCACCATGCAGGACTTCAACCTCTAACCCTGGTGTTGTCAGCACTATGCAGGACTTCAACCTCTAACCCTGGTGTTGTCAGCACTATGCAGGACTTCAACCTCTAACCCTGGTGTTGTCAGCACCATGCAGGACTTCAACCTCTAACCCTGGTGTTGTCAGCACTATGCAGGACTTCAACCTCTAACCCTGGTGTTGTCAGCACCATGCAGGACTTCAACCTCTAACCCTGGTGTTGTCAGCACCATGCAGGACTTCAACCTCTAACCCTGGTGTTGTCAGCACCATGCAGGACTTCAACCTCTAACCCTGGTGTTGTCAGCACCATGCAGGACTTCAACCTCTAACCCTGGTGTTGTCAGCACCATGCAGGACTTCAACCTCTAACCCTGGTGTTGTCAGCACTATGCAGGACTTCAACCTCTAACCCTGGTGTTGTCAGCACCATGCAGGACTTCAACCTCTAACCCTGGTGTTGTCAGCACTATGCAGGACTTCAACCTCTAACCCTGGTGTTGTCAGCACCATGCAGGACTTCAACCTCTAACCCTGGTGTTGTCAGCACTATGCAGGACTTCAACCTCTAACCCTGGTGTTGTCAGCACCATGCAGGACTTCAACCTCTAACCCTGGTGTTGTCAGCACTATGCAGGACTTCAACCTCTAACCCTGGTGTTGTCAGCACTATGCAGGACTTCAACCTCTAACCCTGGTGTTGTCAGCACCATGCAGGACTTCAACCTCTAACCCTGGTGTTGTCAGCACTATGCAGGACTTCAACCTCTAACCCTGGTGTTGTCAGCACCATGCAGGACTTCAACCTCTAACCCTGGTGTTGTCAGCACCATGCAGGACTTCAACCTCTAACCCTGGTGTTGTCAGCACCATGCAGGACTTCAACCTCTAACCCTGGTGTTGTCAGCACCATGCAGGACTTCAACCTCTAACCCTGGTGTTGTCAGCACTATGCAGGACTTCAACCTCTAACCCTGGTGTTGTCAGCACCATGCAGGACTTCAACCTCTAACCCTGGTGTTGTCAGCAGTATGTAGGACACAGTGAAGGTTACACTGTGTACAGAATTTTAAGTCCACACAATACATAAAACATAATGTAAGACAGAACTATAAAATATCAAAGGACAGAACTACATATTTAAAATCTACAAGTTATTTATGTTAGCTAGGGAAAAGGCTCTGTGCTGACAAACCACTCAGAAAAACCATATGACTTTATATAGACATACAAGTTATTTATGTTAGCTAGGGAAAATGCCCTGTCTTGACAAACCAATCAGGAAAACCATATGACTTTATATAGACATACAAGTTATTTATGTTAGCTAGGGAAAAGGCCCTGTCTTGACAAACCAATCAGGAAAATCATATGGCTTTACATAGACATAGAAGTTATTTATGTCAGCTAAATTACAGCTTTTTCTGATGTTTGCTTCGGTAATTTGCAATGGAAAGGCATTCTATGTCACCATGGCTTTATACATCGAGTGTACAAAACATTAAGAACACCTGCTCTTTCTATAACATGTGCTGTACAATACTGTTTGTTAATACCGTGTGTTAATGGCGTGTGTTAATGCCGTGTGTTAATGCCGTGTGTTAATACCGTGTGTTAATGCCGTGTCTTAATGCCGTGTCTTAATGCCGTGTGTTAATACCCTGTGTTAATACCGTGTGTTATTACCCTGTGTTAATACCCTGTGTTAATACCGTGTGTTATTACCGTGTGTTAATACCCTGTGTTAATACCGTGTGTTAATACCGTGTGTTAATACCCTGTGTTAATACCGTGTGTTAATACCGTGTGTTAATACCGTGTGTTAATACCGTGTGTTAATACCGTGTGTTAATGCCGTGTGTTAATGCCGTGTGTTAATGCCGTGTGTTAATGCCGTGTGTTAATGCCGTGTGTTAATGCCGTGTGTTAATGCCGTGTGTTAATGCCGCGTGTTAATGCCGCTGCGTGTTAATGCCGCCGCGTGTTAATACCGTGTGTTAATACCCTGTGTTAATACCGTGTGTTAATGCCGTGTGTTAATGCCGTGTGTTAATGCCGTGTCTTAATGCCGTGTCTTAATGCCGTGTGTTAATGCCGTGTGTTAATGCCGCGTGTTAAGGCCGCGTGTTAATACCGCGTGTTAATACCCTGTGTTAATACCGTGTGTTAATACCGTGTGTTAATACCGTGTGTTAATACCGTGTGTTAATACCCTGTGTTAATACCGTGTGTTATTACCGTGTGTTAATACCGTGTGTTAATGCCGTGTGTTATTACAGTGTGTTAATACCGTGTGTTAATACCCTGTGTTAATACCGTGTGTTAATGCCGTGTGTTATTACAGTGTGTTAATACCGTGTGTTAATACCCTGTGTTAATACCGTGTGTTAATGCCGTGTGTTAATACCGTGTGTTAATGCCGTGTGTTAATACCGTGTGTTAATACCGTGTGTTAATAATTGTGTTATTACCGTGTGTTAATACCGTGTGTTAATGCCGTGTGTTATTACAGTGTGTTAATACCGTGTGTTAATACCCTGTGTTAATACCGTGTGTTAATGCCGTGTGTTATTACAGTGTGTTAATACCGTGTGTTAATACCCTGTGTTAATACCGTGTGTTAATGCCGTGTGTTAATACCGTGTGTTAATGCCGTGTGTTAATACCGTGTGTTAATACCGTGTGTTAATACCGTGTGTTAATACCGTGTGTTATTACCGTGTGTTAATACCGTGTGTTAATACCGTGTCTTAATACCGTGTGTTAATGCCGTGTGTTAATGCCGTGTGTTAATGCCGTGTGTTGCCTTTAATTAGTTTTGTTCTTGGGGAATTTGAAGAGAACCCTGATGGCAGGTCAGGAGATCAGGAGGATACTGTAGCAGCTCATGTCTGGGTAAGATTGTCGGGATAATGTAAATGTCCCCGTGTGTGTCTGTATTTTCACGATGTTGGTTGAGTGCCATCTGGACTGAGAGCACTGGGTCTACGTTCCAAATGGCACCCTATGGCCCCCCCTGGTCAAAAGTAGTGCCCAAAATACAGAATAGTGTCCCATTTGGAACACAACCAGTATAATCAGGGGACCTGAGAGGGATAATGTTTTGTCTCAAATCCGAGGTGTGTGTCTGAACCCTCTGCGCTCACGTCGTTGCCCGAGTGGCGGGTTAGAACACAGTGTGTGTATGATGCCTGTACCACAGGCCTCTCCTCAGGTTTCATCCACTCTCTTGTGATGTGTCTGGCTCGTTGGAAGGGACGGGAAGTGTTTCTATGAGGAAGGTCAAGTGAATTGTCTCAGAGATAACAACAGAATCATGTGGTGGCTTTTCATGGTCCTGATTAATAATGCATGGAGAACAGGATAAAGGCTGGGGGTGTAGTTCGTAGTTAGTAGTAGCCTCCTGGTCTAGAGAGAAACACTGGCCTCCTGGTCTGGAGAGAAACACTGGCCTCCTGGTCTAGAGAGAAACACTGGCCTCCTGGTCTAGAGAGAAACACTGGCCTCCTGGTCTAGAGAGAAACACTGGCCTCCTGGTCTGGAGAGAAACACTGGCCTCCTGGTCTGGAGAGAAACACTGGCCTCCTGGTCTAGAGAGAAACACTGGCCTCCTGGTCTAGAGAGAAACACTGGCCTCCTGGTCTAGAGAGAAACACTGGCCTCCTGGTCTAGAGAGAAACACAGGCCACCTGGTCTAGAGAGAAACACAGGCCTCCTGGTCTAGAGAGAAACACAGGCCTCCTGGTCTAGAGAGAAACACTGGCCTCCTGGTCTACAGAGAAACACTGGCCTCCTGGTCTACAGAGAAACACAGGCCTCCTGGTCTAGAGAGAAACACAGGCCTCCTGGTCTAGAGAGAAACACAGGCCTCCTGGTCTAGAGAGAAACACAGGCCTCCTGGTCTAGAGAGAAACACAGGCCACCTGGTCTAGAGAGAAACACAGGCCTCCTGGTATAGAGAGAAACACAGGCCTCCTGGTCTAGAGAGAAACACTGGCCTCCTGGTCTAGAGATAAACACAGGCCTCCTGGTATAGAGAGAAACACAGGCCTCCTGGTCTAGAGAGAAACACAGGCCTCCTGGTCTAGAGAGAAACACAGGCCACCTGGTCTAGAGAGAAACACAGGCCACCTGGTCTAGAGAGAAACACTGGCCTCCTGGTCTAGAGATAAACACTGGCCTCCTGGTCTAGAGATAAACACTGGCCTCCTGGTCTAGAGAGAAACACAGGCCACCTGGTCTAGAGAGAAACACTGGCCTCCTGGTCTAGAGAGAAACACAGGCCACCTGGTCTAGATAGAAACACTGGCCTCCTGGTCTAGAGAGAAACACTGGCCTCCTGGTCTAGAGAGAAACACAGGCCTCCAGGTCTAGAGAGAAACACAGGCCTCCTGGTCTAGATAGAAACACAGGCCACCTGGTCTAGAGAGAAACACAGGCCTCCTGGTCTAGAGAGAAACACTGGCCACCTGGTCTAGATAGAAACACAGGCCTCCTGGTCTAGAGAGAAACACTGGCCTCCTGGTCTAGAGATAAACACAGGCCTCCTGGTATAGAGAGAAACACAGGCCTCCTGGTCTAGAGAGAAACACAGGCCTCCTGGTCTAGAGAGAAACACAGGCCACCTGGTCTAGAGAGAAACACAGGCCACCTGGTCTAGAGAGAAACACTGGCCTCCTGGTCTAGAGATAAACACTGGCCTCCTGGTCTAGAGATAAACACTGGCCTCCTGGTCTAGAGAGAAACACAGGCCACCTGGTCTAGAGAGAAACACTGGCCTCCTGGTCTAGAGAGAAACACAGGCCACCTGGTCTAGATAGAAACACTGGCCTCCTGGTCTAGAGAGAAACACTGGCCTCCTGGTCTAGAGAGAAACACAGGCCTCCAGGTCTAGAGAGAAACACAGGCCTCCTGGTCTAGATAGAAACACAGGCCACCTGGTCTAGAGAGAAACACAGGCCTCCTGGTCTAGAGAGAAACACTGGCCACCTGGTCTAGATAGAAACACAGGCCCCCATGCTAACCATTAGCCGCTAACCTCCTCCCTGTGTCTCTCTATGATAATGTGGTGCTAACCATTAGCCGCTAACCTCCACCCTGTGTCTCTCTATGATAATGTGGTGCTAACCGCTAGCCGCTAATCTCCACCCTGTGTCTCTCTATGATAATGTGATGCTAACCGCTAGCCGCTAACCTCCCCCCTGTGTCTCTCTATGATAATGTGGTGCTAACCGCTAGCCGCTAACCTCCCCCTGTGTCTCTCTATGATAATGTGGTGCTAACCGCTAGCCGCTAACCTCCACCCTGTGTCTCTCTATTGTAATGTGGTGCTAATCGCTAGCCGCTAACCTCCACCCTGTCTCTCTATGATAATGTGGTGCTAACCGCTAGCCGCTAATCTCCACCCTGTTTCTCTCTATGATAATGTGGTGCTAACCATTAGCCGCTAACCTCCACCCTGTGTCCCTCTATGATAATGTGATGCTAACCGCTAGCCGCTAACCTCCACCCTGTGTCTCTCTATGATAATGTGATGCTAACCGCTAGCCGCTAACCTCCACCCTGTGTCTCTCTATGATAATGTGGTGCTAACCGCTATCCACTAGCCTCCACCCTGTGTCTCTCTATGATAATGTGATGCTAACCGCTAGCCGCTAACCTCCACCCTGTGTCTCTCTATGATAATGTGGTGCTAACCGCTAGCCACTAACCTCCACCCTGTGTCTCTCTATGATAATGTGGTGCTAACCGCTAGCCACTAACCTCCACCCTGTGTCTCTCTATGATAATGTGGTGCTAACCGCTAGCCGCTAACCTCCACCCTGTGTCTCTCTATGATAATGTGATGCTAACCGCTAGCCACTAACCTCCACCCTGTGTCTCTCTTTGATAATGTGATGCTAACCGCTAGCCGCTAACCTCCACCCTGTGTCTCTCTATGATAATGTGGTGCTAACCGCTAGCCACTAACCTCCACCCTGTGTCTCTCTATGATAATGTGGTGCTAACCGCTAGCCACTAACCTCCACCCTGTGTCTCTCTATGATAATGTGGTGCTAACCGCTAGCCGCTAGCCGCTAACCTCCACCCTGTGTCTCTCTATGATAATGTGATGCTAACCGCTAGCCGCTAACCTCCACCCTGTGTCTCTCTATGATAATGTGATGCTAACCGCTAGCCACTAACCTCCACCCTGTGTCTCTCTATGATAATGTGATGCTAACCGCTAGCCACTAACCTCCACCCTGTGTCTCTCTATGATAATGTGATGCTAACCGCTAGCCACTAACCTCCACCCTGTGTCTCTCTATGATAATGTGATGCTAACCGCTAGCCACTAACCTCCACCCTGTGTCTCTCTTTGATAATGTGGTGCTGAATTCCAACTGAAAGTACCATGGCTGTTCCTGGGATCAGAGTTAGTCCGTGATGTCATTACAACGTCTGTCACAGCCTGCTGGATGCAATCAGCTGTCCTGCAGCGTTCTGCTCCGATCTGTGACACACACACACACTCCCGCTCTCACACACGCTCACACACACACACACACACATGCTGACACACACACACACACACTCCGCTACGATCCGTCACGCCATGGCCCTGAGAACTAAGGGACAGATTGTTTGGTGAGAGGTTAAATTGAAATCTCATCTCGTCCCGATGTAGCTATTCTGTTCACAAACAACAGAGAGAGCCCTGCCCTGGAATCTTTATCAGGGTGAATGGAGGGGAGACGTGCTAGGAACTGTGCCACTAGCATTATAGAATTGTCTCTCCATCCCTCCTTCTCTATCCCTCCATTTTTCTATCCCTCTGTCCCGCTATCCACCCATTCATCCCTCCATCCCTCCTTCTCTATCCCTCCTCCTCTACCCCTCCATCCCTCTATCCCTCCGTCCCGCTATCCACCCATTCATCCCTCCATCCCTCCCTCTATCCCTCCCTCTATCCCTCCATCCCTCTATCCCTCCGTCCCGCTATCCACCCATTCATCCCTCCATCCCTCCTTCTCTATCCCTCCTCCTCTACCCCTCCATCCCTCTATCCCTCCGTCCCGCTATCCACCCATTCATCCCTCGATCCCTCCTTCTCTATCCCTCCTCCTCTACCCCTCCATCCCTCTATCCCTCCGTCCCGCTATCCACCCATTCATCCCTCCATCCCTCCTCTATCCCTCCCTCTATCCCTCCATCCCTCTATCCCTCCGTCCCGCTATCCACCCATTCATCCCTCCATCCCTCCTTCTCTATCCCTCCTCCTCTACCCCTCCATCCCTCTATCCCTTCGTCCCACTATCCACCCATGCATCCTTTCATCCCTGTATCATTCCTCTTTCCATCCCTCCTCCTCTGTCCTATCCCTCCATCCCTACACCTCTATCCCTTCACCTCTATCACTAAATCCATCCATCCCTCCATCCATCCCTCCCTCCCTAAATCCATCCATCCATCCCTCTTTCCCTCTATCCCTCTATCCCTCCTCCTCTATCCCTCGATCCCTCCTCCTCTATCCCTCTATCCATCCTCCTCTATCTCTCTATCCCTCCTCTATCCCTCTATCCATCCTCCTCTATCTCTCTATCCCTCCTCTATCCCTCTATCCCTCTATCCCTCTATCCCTCTATCCCTCCTCCTCTATCCCTCTATCCCTCCTCCTCTATCCCTCGATCCCTCCTCCTCTATCCCTCTATCCCTCCACCCTCTATCCCTCTATCCCTCTATCCCTCTATCCATCCTCCTCTATCTCTCTATGCCTCCTCCTCTATCCCTCTATCCCTCTATCCATCCTCCTCTATCTCTCTATCCCTCCTCCTCTATCCCTCTATGCCTCCTCCTCTATCCCTCGATCCCTCCTCCTCTATCCCTCTATCCCTCCACCCTCTATCCCTCTATCCCTCTATCCCTCTATCCCTCCACCCTCTATCCCTCCTCCTCTATCCCTCTATCCATCCTTCTCTATCCCTCTATCCCTCCACCCTCTATCCCTCTATCCCTCTATCCCTCCTCCTCTATCCCTCTATCCCTCTATCCCTCCTCCTCTATCCCTCCTCCTCTATCCCTCTATCCCTCCTCCTCTATCCCTCTATCCCTCCTCCTCTATCCCTCTATCCCTCTACCCTCTATCCCTCTATCCCTCTATCCCTCCTCCTCTATCCCTCCATCCCTCCACTCTCTATCCCTCTATCCCTCTATCCCTCCTCCTCTATCCCTCGATCCCTCCTCCTCTATCCCTCTATCCATCCTCCTCTATCTCTCCATGCCTCCTCCTCTATCCCTCTATCCATCCTCCTCTATCTCTCCATGCCTCCTCCTCTATCCCTCTATCCCTCTATCCCTCCTCCTCTATCCCTCTATCCCTCCTCCTCTATCCCTCTATCCCTCCTCCTCTATCCCTCCTCCTCTATCCCTCTATCCCTCCTCCTCTATCCCTCTATCCCTCCTCCTCTATCCCTCCTCCTCTATCCCTCTATCCCTCCACCCTCTATCCCTCTATCCCTCTATCCCTCCTCCTCTATCCCTCTATCCCTCCTCCTCTATCCCTCTATCCCTCCACCCTCTATCCCTCTATCCCTCCACCCTCTATCCCTCTATCCCTCTATCCCTCTATCCCTCCTCCTCTATCCCTCGATCCCTCCTCCTCTATCCCTCTATCCATCCTCCTCTATCTCTCCATGCCTCCTCCTCTATCCCTCTATCCCTCTATCCCTCCTCCTCCATCCCTCTATCCCTCCTCCTCTATCCCTCTATCCCTCCTCCTCTATCCCTCCTCCTCTATCCCTCTATCCCTCCTCCTCTATCCCTCTATCCCTCCTCCTCTATCCCTCCTCCTCTATCCCTCTATCCCTCCACCCTCTATCCCTCTATCCCTCCATCCTTCCATCCCTCCTACTTCTGCCGCCCCCTCGCTTTTTGGTCTATTGTGGCCTCCCTGAATTTCTCTCACACCCACACAGACTCACACATAAACATACACATAAACATAATCTTCTATTAAAACAGTTACTCTCCTGTTCCATTGGAAGAGTTCTGTTCCAGGGACCATGGAGAAGTTTGATCAGTGTTCAACTAGACAGCAGAGTCCTACAGTACACCATGCTGCTGGAACACAGAGTCCTACAGTACACCATGCTGCTGGAACACAGAGAGTCCTACAGTACACCATGCTGCTGGAACACAGAGAGTCCTACAGTACACCATGCTGCTGGAACACAGAGTCCTACAGTACACCATGCTGCTGGAACACAGAGTCCTACAGTACACCATGCTGCTGGAACACAGAGTCCTACAGTACACCATGCTGCTGGAACACAGAGTCCTACAGTACAGTTCCCTCTGTGAATCCCACATGGCACCCTATTCCCTATATAGTGCACTACGTTTGACTTTGGCCTCTGACTGCAGCACACTTTTTCATACAAAGGTAGTACGCTATGTAGGGTTTAGGGTGCGGTATGTAGGGAATAGAGTACACTATGTAGGGAATAGGGTGCACTATGTAGGGAATAGAGTACACTATGTAGGGAATAGGGTGCACTATGTAGGGAATAGAGTGCACTATGTAGGGAATAGAGTACACTATGTAGGGAATAGGGTGCACTATGTAGGGAATAGAGTACACTATGTAGGGAATAGGGTGCACTATGTAGGGAATAGAGTGCACTATGTAGGGAATAGAGTGCACTATGTAGGGAATAGAGTGCACTATGTAGGGAATAGAGTGCACTATGTAGGGAATAGAGTGCACTATGTAGGGAATAGAGTGCACTATGTAGGGTTTAGGGTGCTCAATGTAGGGAATAGGGTGCACTGTGTAGGGAATAGGGTGCACTATGTAGGGTTTAGGGTGCGCTATGTAGGAAATAGGGTGCGCTATGTAGGGAATAGAGTGCGGTATGTAGGGAATAGGGTGCGCTATGTAGGGTTTAGGGTGCACTATGTAGGGAATAGGGTGCACTGTGTAGGAAATAGGGTGCGCTATGTAGGGAATAGAGTGCGGTATGTAGGGTTTAGGGTGCGCTATGTAGGAAATAGGGTGCGCTATGTAGGGAATAGGGTGCACTGTGTAGGGAATAGGGATGCACTATGTAGGGAATAGAGTGCACTATGTAGGGAATAGGGTGCTATGTAGGGTTTAGGAGTGCGCTATGTAGGAAATAGGGTGCTATGTAGGTAATAGAGTGCGCTATGTAGGGAATAGGGTGCGCTATGTAGGGTTTAGGGTGCGCTATGTAGGGAATAGGGTGCACTATGTAGGGAATAGAGTGCACTATGTAGGGAATAGAGTGCACTATGTAGGGAATAGAGAGCGCTATGTAGGGAGTAGGGTGCGCTATGTAGGGTTTAGGGTGCACTATGTAGGAAATAGGGTGCACTATGTAGGGAATAGGGTGCACTATGTAGGGAATAGAGTGCACTATGTAGGGAGTAGGGTGCGCTATGTAGGGAATAGGGTGCGGTATGTAGGGAATAGAGTGCACTATGTAGGGAATAGAGTGCACTATGTAGGGAATAGAGTGCACTATGTAGGGAATAGAGTGCACTATGTAGGGTTTAGGGTGCGCAATGTAGGGAATAGGGTGCACTGTGTAGGGAATAGGGTGCACTATGTAGGGTTTAGGGTGCGCTATGTAGGAAATAGGGTGCGCTATGTAGGGAATAGAGTGCGGTATGTAGGGAATAGGGTGCGCTATGTAGGGTTTAGGGTGCACTATGTAGGGAATAGGGTGCACTGTGTAGGGAATAGGGATGCACTATGTAGGGAATAGAGTGCACTATGTAGGGAATAGGGTGCGCTATGTAGGGTTTAGGGTGCGCTATGTAGGAAATAGGGTGCGCTATGTAGGGAATAGAGTGCGCTATGTAGGGAATAGGGTGCGCTATGTAGGGTTTAGGGTGCGCTATGTAGGGAATAGGGTGCACTATGTAGGGAATAGAGTGCACTATGTAGGGAATAGAGTGCACTATGTAGGGAATAGAGAGCGCTATGTAGGGAGTAGGGTGCGCTATGTAGGGTTTAGGGTGCACTATGTAGGAAATAGGGTGCACTATGTAGGGAATAGGGTGCACTATGTAGGGAATAGAGTGCACTATGTAGGGAGTAGGGTGCGGTATGTAGGGAATAGGGTGCGGTATGTAGGGAATAGGGTGCCATTTGGGACTCAGCCACTGCGTGCAATAAGAGCAGCACTCAACACAGTGTTGTTATTCATGTATGGGCAAGGTTATGTGGACTGCTAAGTACAAAGAAGAGCCCTCAGTACGTCTGTTCATAAATACTGCAGACTGACAAGTTCGATACGTCCCAAACGGTACACTATTCCCTATACAGTGCACTACTTTAGACAGGAGCCCCTGTGAAATGTCATATCAGGCCCTGGTCAAATGTAGTGCACTATATAGGGAATAGTGTACCATCTGGGAACCTTCCTGACGGTTTGTCTTCTGTGACGCTGTTAGAAGTGACATTCCTCCCAGTGAGCGACGGAGACAGTCGTGCCTTGGCAATATGCCCCCTGGCTGTACACCCCTGGTTCTGACAGCCCATCCGGACCTATTGCTGTCCCTGTTCCAATGCTTTCACTCCAACGCCACTCAAAATGCAGAGTGATGTAGTTCCTTACAAGGGAGGGAGGGAGGACGGGGAGGTGGGAGAGAGGGTGGGAACATGGGAGGGGAGGCCGGAGAGAGGGTGGGAACATGGGAGGGGAGGTGGGAGAGAGGGTGGGAACATGGGAGGGAGGTGGGAGAGAGGGTGGGAACATGGGAGGGAGGTGGGAGAAGGGTGTGAACATGGGAGGGGAGGAGGGAGAGAGGGTGGGAACATGGGAGGGGAGGCCGGAGAGAGGGTGGGAACATGGGAGGGGAGGTGGGAGAGAGGGTGGGAACATGGGAGGGGAGGTGGGAGAGAGGGTGTGAACATGGGAGGGGAGGAGGGAGAGAGGGTGGGAACATGGGAGGTGGGAGAGAGGGTGTGAACATGGGAGGGAGGAGGGAGAGAGGGTGGGAACATGGGAGGTGGGAGAGAGGGTGTGAACATGGGAGGGGAGGAGGGAGAGAGGTGTGAACATGGGAGGGAGGTGGGAGAGAGGGTGTGAACGTGGGAGGGGAGGTGGGAGAGAGGGTGGGAACATGGGAGGGGAGGTGGGAGAGAGGGTGGGAACATGGGAGGGGAGGAGGGAGAGAGGGTGGGAACATGGGAGGGGAGGCAGGAGAGAGGGTGGGAACATGGGAGGGGAGGTGGGAGAGAGGGTGGGAACATGGGAGGGGAGGAGGGAGAGAGGGTGGGAACATGGGAGGGAGGTGGGAGAGAGGGTGGGAACATGGGAGGGAGGCGGGAGAGAGGGTGGGAACATGGGAGGGAGGCCGGAGAGAGGTGGGAACATGGGAGGGAGGTGGGAGAGAGGGTGGGAACATGGGAGGGAGGTGGGAGAGAGGGTGTGAACATGGGAGGGGAGGCCGGAGAGAGGGTGTGAACATGGGAGTGGAGGAGGGAGAGAGGGTGGGAACGTGGGAGGGGAGGAGGGAGAGAGGGTGTGAACATGGGAGGGGAGGAGGGAGAGAGGGTGGGAACATGGGAGGGAGGAGGGAGAGAGGGTGTGAACATGGGAGGGAGGAGGAGAGAGGGTGTGAACATGGGAGGGAGGAGGGAGAGAGGGTGGGAACATGGGAGGGAGGTGGGAGAGAGGGTGGGAACATGGGAGGGAGGTGGGAGAGAGGGTGTGAACATGGGAGGGAGGCCGGAGAGAGGGTGTGAACATGGGAGGGAGGCGGGAGAGAGGGTGTGAACATGGGAGGGAGGAGGGAGAGAGGGTGGGAACATGGGAGGGAGGAGGGAGAGAGGGTGGGAACATGGGAGGGAGGAGGGAGAGAGGGTGAGAACATGGGAGGGAGGAGGGAGAGAGGGTGTGAACATGGGAGGGAGGAGGGAGAGAGGGTGTGAACATGGGAGGGAGGTGGGAGAGAGGGTGTGAACATGGGAGGGGAGGAGGGAGAGAGGGTGGGAACATGGGAGGGGAGGAGGGAGAGAGGGTGTGAACATGGGAGGGGAGGAGGGAGAGAGGGTGTGAACATGGGAGGGGAGGCCGGAGAGAGGGTGTGAACATGGGAGGGGAGGAGGGAGAGGGTGTGAACATGGGAGGGAGGTGGGAGAGAGGGTGTGAACATGGGAGGGAGGCCGGAGAGAGGGTGTGAACATGGGAGGGAGGCCGGAGAGAGGGTGTGAACATGGGAGGGGAGGCGGAGAGAGGGTGTGAACATGGGAGGGGAGGAGGGAGAGAGGGTGGGAACATGGGAGGGAGGAGGGAGAGAGGGTGGGAACATGGGAGGGGAGGAGGGAGAGAGGGTGAGAACATGGGAGGGGAGGAGGGAGAGAGGGTGTGAACATGGGAGGGGAGGAGGGAGAGAGGGTGTGAACATGGGAGGGGAGGTGGGAGAGAGGGTGTGAACATGGGAGGGAGGAGGGAGAGAGGGTGGGAACATGGGAGGGGAGGAGGGAGAGAGGGTGTGAACATGGGAGGGGAGGAGGGAGAGAGGGTGTGAACATGGGAGGGGAGGCCGGAGAGAGGGTGTGAACATGGGAGGGGAGGAGGGAGAGAGGGTGTGAACATGGGAGGGGAGGTGGGAGAGAGGGTGTGAACATGGGAGGGGAGGCCGGAGAGAGGGTGGGAACGTGGGAGGGGAGGAGGGAGAGAGGGTGGGAACATGGGAGGGGAGGAGGGAGAGAGGGTGTGGAAAGTTACAATATGATAGATTAGACTGTATGGTACCTGGCTAGGAAAGGACGATGACTGTTTGGTTTGGTACGGCTGACACGTGTTTCGCAAGGGGCTCCCCCGCCTCCATAGTCAGACAGATACGACGCTGCACTAAGCTCTTTAGGTCACTCACTGTTTCTCCCGCTGAGAGCCAGGTCCGTCTGTCGGCACGCCAAAGCGCTTAACAACTTTTAAACCCCCTCTCTGTCACCGTGTGAGGTGTCACTAAGTTAGAATAGGCATAGACTCACACCAAAAAGAGTGTGTGTCGTGTCGGCAGCTGTGCAGGTGTCGTGGCGTGAATGTTTGCGTTCCGAACCTCAGATCCTGACATTGTTTACACAGTGAGTTCAAAGCCGAGCGGCTTACAACCCCAACGTCTCTGCTTATTTGGATGAGCAGTAACACCCGTATTTGCATAAAACCTTTGATTTAGCACAGATGAATGCACTGCTGAGGAGAAAGCAGCCCGCTTTGTTGAGATTAGAAGAGTTTATTTGTCACATTAGGTAGAATTACCTGTGTTAGAGAGAGAGAGAGAGATACCCTGCCCTTGAAAAGAAGAGAAGACCGTGAGGGACTCTAGTAAACAACATAACATGGAGAGAAAAATCGCTCCTGCTTCCTACCTCCTCCTAGGAGGGCCTGACGTGTCTTCCACCAGAGACAGACAGACACGTAGGGCTGAAATACAAAGTAGAGGGGCAATGGAAGAGTAACATCCAACACTTTTGGGGAGCTGTGAAGGAGAGAGAGAAAGGGATGTGTAAAGGGGGAGAAATAAAGACAGAAGGAAAAGAGAGAGAGAGAGAGAGATGGCTGAGGACAAAGATCCAGAGAGAGGGAAAGACAGAGACAGAGAGAGAGAGAGAGAGAGAGAGAGAGAGAGAGAGAGAGAGAGAGAGAGAGACAGCGACAGACACAGAGACAGAGAGACAGAGACAAAGACACAGAGACAGAGAGACAGAGACAGAGAGACAGAGACAGAGACAGAGACAGAGAGACAGAGAGACAGAGAGAAGGGCTGGGGGCAAAGATCCAGAGAGATGACAGAGGGGTTGTGTTGACCATATGTCTTCCTTCCTTCCCATGTGACCTCTCTCAGTCCCTTCTGATTGGCTAGCTGATACAATAGGTAAAGAATAGCAGAGGTCACTGCGTCCCAAATCTCTGGGCTCTAGTCGTAAACAGATCTAGGGAAGGAGATTTACACTCGTCCTCTCAGGACTCAGGGCTGGACTGGGTACTGCACATTCTGGTAACTTGCCAATATTTTCCTTTTGTTTCCTTGTGAAAACTTGGAACACTTAGACTGGACTGTTCCCTAGACTGGACTGTTCCCTAGACTGGACTGTTCCCTAGACTGGACTGTTCCCTAGACTGGACTGACTGTTCCCTAGACTAGACTGTTCCCTAGACTGGACTGACTGTTCCCTAGACTGGACTGTTCCCTAGACTGGACTGTTCCCTAGACTGGACTGACTGTTCCCTAGACTAGACTGTTCCCTAGACTGGACTGACTGTTCCCTAGACTGGACTGTTCCCTAGACTGGACTGTTCCCTAGACTGGACTGACTGTTCCCTAGACTAGACTGTTCCCTAGACTGGACTGACTGTTCCCTAGACTGGAATGACTGTTCCCTAGACTAGACTGTTCCCTAGACTGGACTGACTGTTCCCTAGACTGGACTGTTCCCTAGACTGGACTATTCCCTAGACTGGACTGACTGTTCCATAGACTGGACTGTTCTCTAGACTGGACTGACTGTTCCCTAGACTAGACTGTTCCCTAGACTGGACTGTTCCCTAGACTGGACTGACTGTTCCCTAGATTAGACAGTTCCCTAGACTGGACTGACTGTTCCCTAGACTGGACTGTTCCCTAGACTGGACTATTCCCTAGACTGGACTGTTCACTAGACTGGACTGTTCCCTAGACTGGACTGACTGTTCCCTAGACTGGACTGTTCCCTAGACTGGACTGTTCCCTAGACTGGACTGACTGTTCCCTAGACTGGACTGTTCCCTAGACTGGACTGACTGTTCCCTAGACTGGACAGTTCCCTAGACTGGACTGTTGTGGACATTGCTGTCTGTCTGATTTGTATATCTCTTCCTGTTTTGGCTTTCTGTAGGCTACTCCCTGTGTGTTGGACTGGACAGTTGTGTGGTGCTCTGTCTGCTTTGGCGTTGTGGTAGTGGAACAGAAGGCAGCAGATGAACAGCATGACATTGACCACAGTAAAGGAGATCAAACTGACACTGGATTGTCAAGGATCTGCTTTTGAACACGTTCACCCAACCCCTCCTTCCAACCCATGTTGTGACCTCTCTCTCTCTCTCTCTCTCTCTCTCTCTCTGTCTCTGTCTCTGTCTCTGTCTCTGTCTCTCTCTCTCTCTCTCTCTCTCTCTCTCTCTCTCTCTCTCTCTCTCTCTCTCTCTCTCTCTCTGTGACCACCAAACACTCTGAAGCCATCACCAGCATGAGTCATCTCCTGTTTCTGGTGAGACGGACAAAAATAAAAAACTTGGGGTGCATTCTAAACGGCATCCTATTTCCTATAATGTTTCCGAAATTATTTCCTATAGCCCTTTGGGACGGTCAAAGCAAAGCCCTTAAGTAGTGCACTATAAAGAGAATAGGGTGCCATTTGGGAGTCAGTATATTTTATTTTGTTGCTACAAAGACCCCTTCCCCTCCCTCTAGTTCTCCACTGCTGTGTGCAATGTTTGTCCTCTCACTCACAGACAGAAAACCTACCATGCACCTGGCTGTGTTGTTCCATTGGTGAAGGTCAATTGGTCCATCAAAGCTGTGCAGGGAGCTGTGTGTGTTGGGAACTCTTGACATAGTTGTTTGATGAGTGTTCTCCGTCTCCTGGACAACACTTTTAGTTGCTCTCTGCCCAGTTCTATCTCCTGGCGTGGGAGAGGGGGGGATTATTCTGTCCCAAATGGAACCCTATTCCCTATATAGTGGACTACTGTTTTGACCAGGGCTCATAGGACTCTGGTCAAAAGTAGTGCACTATAAAGGGAATAGGGTGCCACAGGGCTCTGGTATGAAGTAGTGCCCTATATAGGGAATAGGATGCCATAGGGCTCTGGTCTAAAGTAGTGCCCTATATAGGGAATAGGGTGCCATAGGGTTCTGGTCTGAAGTAGTGCCTATATAGGGAATAGGGTGCCATAGGGCTCTGGTCTAAAGCAGTGCCTATATAGGGAATAGGATGCCATAGGGCTCTGGTCTGAAGTAGTGCACTATATAGGGAATAGGGTTCCATTTGGGATGCATCCAATGAGTCTGTCCAAGCTGTGGATGGACGCTGCTGCAACACACTGTTAACACTCTCCCTCTTTCTCTCTCTCTGTCTCTCAGTCTGTCTCTTGTCCTAACCCCCTCTACCTCTCTCTCTCCCTCCCCTCCTCCCTCCTCAATGTCGGGTCACGCTTCATGGTCGCTGCGTTTGAGTTATTTCTCATAAAATTGGAGTTTGAACCTTCTTGTACTCTCTCTCTCCCCTCTTATGCAGAACCTATGTTGCTAAGCTGCGTACACATTTAGTTGTCAGTCAGTCACCCGGCCCACCTCTCATCTGGCTGTCACAGCTGCTGATGAGAAAAGAGTCTAACCTCTATTCTCATAAAGAGGTCTGGCAGAATAACGCAGACCCCCATCAATCCAGACCCCATCAGCCTGACAGAGCCGTAATAACACAAATCACTGTGACTTTCAAATGCAAAGTGAAGGTGCGGTTCTGCAGTCAGCTCACATTGCAGCATTTCACTATTTCAGTTCCCGGGTCCCTTCATGTTTTTATAAAGCTTCCTGGATAAAATTAAATAAACGTTTGGATAAAATAAATGTTGTATAGCCAACGCTGAATGGCTATGTTCATACCTTCAAGGTAACTTGGGGTATCAACTTAGAGACAGGGAGGAAAATATCAGAAAAATATCGCTTTCAACGTTTTTTTACCAATCCAACATCAGAAACCCCCTGAATCTACAGTATGTTTAACGATGCCAGCACGGAGGCTTCAGTCTCCAGATTGCTTTGCCAAACCCTGTTCCTCAGGTTGTTTCCCAAATGGCACCCTATTCCCTACGTAGTGCACTACTTTTGACCAGAGTTGGCACCCTATTCCCTACGTAGTGCCCTACATTTGAGCAGGGTCCATCAGTTACAGAGTGATGCGGTCTAAATGTGCCATGTGTTGCCTTCGTCTCTCTATTCAAAACGTGCACCGGGCCGAATAATCAGATTGTCCCACCTTTTTATGCCCGGAATGTGAAAAGCTGGAAAGCACCGTCGGACCTAGCCATGCCAAGACAACATGGATCCGTCCAAAATACACATTTACACACTCATTAGTCTGTTGTTTTTAATCGAGATAAATATTATGTTGCAGAATGATGTTGCTGTTACGTGTCCAAGACAGGTCTAATATCAGCTGGTGACGTGTTGTAGATCCAAGACAGGTCTAATATCAGCTGGTGAAGTGTTGTAGGTCCAAGACAGGTCTAATATCAGCTGGTGAAGTGTTGTAGATCCAAGACAGGTCTAATATCAGCTGGTGAAGTGTTGTAGGTCCAAGACAGGTCTAATATCAGCTGGCGAAGTGTTGTAGATCCAAGACAGGTCTAATATCAGCTGGTGAAGTGTTGTAGGTCCAAGACAGGTCTAATATCAGCTGGTGAAGTGTTGTAGATCCAAGACAGGTCTAATATCAGCTGGTGAAGTGTTGTAGATCCAAGACAGGTCTAATATCAGCTGGTGAAGTGTTGTAGGTCCAAGACAGGTCTAATATCAGCTGGTGAAGTGTTGTAGATCCAAGACAGGTCTAATATCAGCTGGTGAAGTGTTGTAGGTCCAAGACAGGTCTAATATCAGCTGGTGAAGTGTTGTAGATCCAAGACAGGTCTAATATCAGCTGGTGAAGTGTTGTAGATCCAAGACAGGTCTAATATCAGCTGGTGAAGTGTTGTAGGTCCAAGACAGGTCTAATATCAGCTGGTGAAGTGTTGTAGATCCAAGACAGGTCTAATATCAGCTGGTGAAGTGTTGTAGGTCCAAGACAGGTCTAATATCAGCTGGTGAAGTGTTGTAGATCCAAGACAGGTCTAATATCAGCTGGTGAAGTGTTGTAGGTCCAAGACAGGTCTAATATCAGCTGGTGAAGTGTTGTAGATCCAAGACAGGTCTAATATCAGCTGGTGAAGTGTTGTAGGTCCAAGACAGGTCTAATATCAGCTGGTGAAGTGTTGTAGATCCAAGACAGGTCTAATATCAGCTGGTGAAGTGTTGTAGATCCAAGACAGGTCTAATATCAGCTGGTGAAGTGTTGTAGATCCAAGACAGGTCTAATATCAGCTGGTGAAGTGTTGTAGATCCAAGACAGGTCTAATATCAGCTGGTGAAGTGTTGTAGGTCCAAGACAGGTCTAATATCAGCTGGTGAAGTGTTGTAGATCCAAGACAGGTCTAATATCAGCTGGTGAAGTGTTGTAGATCCAAGACAGGTCTAATATCAGCTGGTGAAGTGTTGTAGGTCCAAGACAGGTCTAATATCAGCTGGTGAAGTGTTGTAGATCCAAGACAGGTCTAATATCAGCTGGTGAAGTGTTGTAGATCCAAGACAGGTCTAATATCAGCTGGTGAAGTGTTGTAGATCCAAGACAGGTCTAATATCAGCTGGTGAAGTGTTGTAGATCCAAGACAGGTCTAATATCAGCTGGTGAAGTGTTGTAGATCCAAGACAGGTCTAATATCAGCTGGTGAAGTGTTGTAGATCCAAGACAGGTCTAATATCAGCTGGTGAAGTGTTGTAGATCCAAGACAGGTCTAATATCAGCTGGTGAAGTGTTGTAGGTCCAAGACAGGTCTAATATCAGCTGGTGAAGTGTTGTAGGTCCAAGACAGGTCTAATATCAGCTGGTGAAGTGTTGTAGATCCAAGACAGGTCTAATATCAGCTGGTGAAGTGTTGTAGATCCAAGACAGGTCTAATATCAGCTGGTGAAGTGTTGTAGATCCAAGACAGGTCTAATATCAGCTGGTGAAGTGTTGTAGATCCAAGACAGGTCTAATATCAGCTGGTGAAGTGTTGTAGATCCAAGACAGGTCTAATATCAGCTGGTGAAGTGTTGTAGATCCAAGACAGGTCTAATATCAGCTGGTGAAGTGTTGTAGATCCAAGACAGGTCTAATATCAGCTGGTGAAGTGTTGTAGGTCCAAGACAGGTCTAATATCAGCTGGTGAAGTGTTGTAGATCCAAGACAGGTCTAATATCAGCTGGTGAAGTGTTGTAGATCCAAGACAGGTCTAATATCAGCTGGTGAAGTGTTGTAGATCCAAGACAGGTCTAATATCAGCTGGTGAAGTGTTGTAGATCCAAGACAGGTCTAATATCAGCTGGTGAAGTGTTGTAGATCCAAGACAGGTCTAATATCAGCTGGTGAAGTGTTGTAGATCCAAGACAGGTCTAATATCAGCTGGTGAAGTGTTGTAGATCCAAGACAGGTCTAATATCAGCTGGTGAAGTGTTGTAGGTCCAAGACAGGTCTAATATCAGCTGGTGAAGTGTTGTAGATCCAAGACAGGTCTAATATCAGCTGGTGAAGTGTTGTAGATCCAAGACAGGTCTAATATCAGCTGGTGAAGTGTTGTAGATCCAAGACAGGTCTAATATCAGCTGGTGAAGTGTTGTAGGTCCAAGACAGGTCTAATATCAGCTGGTGAAGTGTTGTAGATCCAAGACAGGTCTAATATCAGCTGGTGAAGTGTTGTAGGTCCAAGACAGGTCTAATATCAGCTCAGCTGGTGAAGTGTTGTAGATCCAAGACAGGTCTAATATCAGCTGGTGAAGTGTTGTAGATCCAAGACAGGTCTAATATCAGCTGGTGAAGTGTTGTAGATCCAAGACAGGTCTAATATCAGCTGGTGAAGTGTTGTAGGTCCAAGACAGGTCTAATATCAGCTGGTGAAGTGTTGTAGATCCAAGACAGGTCTAATATCAGCTGGTGAAGTGTTGTAGATCCAAGACAGGTCTAATATCAGCTGGTGAAGTGTTGTAGATCCAAGACAGGTCTAATATCAGCTGGTGAAGTGTTGTAGATCCAAGACAGGTCTAATATCAGCTGGTGAAGTGTTGTAGATCCAAGACAGGTCTAATATCAGCTGGTGAAGTGTTGTAGGTCCAAGACAGGTCTAATATCAGCTGGTGAAGTGTTGTAGGTCCAAGACAGGTCTAATATCAGCTGGTGAAGTGTTGTAGATCCAAGACAGGTCTAATATCAGCTGGTGAAGTGTTGTAGGTCCAAGACAGGTCTAATATCAGCTGGTGAAGTGTTGTAGATCCAAGACAGGTCTAATATCAGCTGGTGAAGTGTTGTAGATCCAAGACAGGTCTAATATCAGCTGGTGAAGTGTTGTAGATCCAAGACAGGTCTAATATCAGCTGGTGAAGTGTTGTAGATCCAAGACAGGTCTAATATCAGCTGGTGAAGTGTTGTAGATCCAAGACAGGTCTAATATCAGCTGGTGAAGTGTTGTAGGTCCAAGACAGGTCTAATATCAGCTGGTGAAGTGTTGTAGGTCCAAGACAGGTCTAATATCAGCTGGTGAAGTGTTGTAGGTCCAAGACAGGTCTAATATCAGCTGGTGAAGTGTTGTAGGTCCAAGACAGGTCTAATATCAGCTGGTTGAAGTGATGCAATAATCACTGTCACTCTCTTTGGCGTCAGGGTGGTGAGTACATGGATGTTGATTGGCCGGTTTTGCCAGCCTCATAAGGCCAAACATCTGTAGCATCTGTAGTCAGTTTAGTGAACGGCTCTCTGGCTCCGGACGGATAGAGGGACATATGGTGTCAGGGCTGCACCTGCACTCAGAAACCCTTCTCATCTGCTGATGGTCAAACACACTAATAAAGACACCCTTCTCATCTGCTGATGGTCAAACACACTAATAAAGACACCCTTCTCATCTGCTGATGGTCAAACACACTAATAAAGATACCCTTCTCATCTGCTGATGGTCAAACACACTAATAAAGACACCCTTCGCATCTGCTGATGGTCAAACACACTAATAAAGATACCCTTCTCATCTGCTGATGGTCAAACACACTAATAAAGACACCCTTCTCATCTGCTGATGGTCAAACACACTAATAAAGACACCCTTCTCATCTGCTGATGGTCAAACACACTAATAAAGACACCCTTCTCATCTGCTGATGGTCAAACACACTAATAAAGATACCCTTCTCATCTGCTGATGGTCAAACACACTAATAAAGACACCCTTCTCATCTGCTGATGGTCAAACACACTAATAAAGACACCCTTCTCATCTGCTGATGGTCAAACACACTAATAAAGACACCCTTCTCATCTGCTGATGGTCAAACACACTAATAAAGACACCCTTCTCATCTGCTGATGGTCAAACACACTAATAAAGACACCCTTCTCATCTGCTGATGGTCAAACACACTAATAAAGACACCCTTCTCATCTGCTGATGGTCAAACACACTAATAAAGACACCCTTCTCATCTGCTGATGGTCAAACACACAACATGGTGGAAACAATAACAAACACCGTCTGACGGACAAATCAAATTCCAGTCATTCGCTACCTGCCCGAATGCATAGTGCACGCTGTAAAGTTTGGTGGAGGAGGAATAACGTTCTGGGGCTGTTTTTCACGGTTCGGGCTAGGCCCCTTTAGTTCCAGTGAAAGGAAATCTTAATGCTACAGCATACAATGATATTCTAGACGATTCTGTGCTTCCAACTTTGTGGCAACAGTTTGAGAAAAGGTCCTTTCCTGTTACAGCATGACAATGCCCACATGCACAAAGCCAGGTCCATACAGAAATGGTTTGTCAAGATCGGTGTGGAAGAACTTGACTGGCCTGCACAGAGACCTGACCTCAACCCCATCGAACACCTTTGGGATGAATTGGAATGTCAACTGCGAGCCAGGCCTAATCGCCCAACATCAGTGCCCGACCTCACTAATGCTCTTGTGGCTGAATGGAAGCAAGTCCCCACAGCAATGTTCCAACATCTAGTGGAAAGCCTTCTCAGAAGAGTGGAGGCTGTTATAGCAGCAAAGGGGGACCAACTCCATATTCATGTCCATGATTTTGGAGTGAGATGTTCGATGAGCAGGTGTCCACATACCTTTGGTCATGTAGTGTACCTGGTGGAAACACAAACTAGAAGAAGACCAGGGCTGGTATGATGTGCTGCACCTGCCCACGGCAAGCTTGTCAACGAGTTTGTGACAGACCAAAATACTGTAAGTATTGTAAACACTACTTGATTAAATCTGATTAAAGTTACAGTGGCACGGAACCACCGTCACCACAACATATGTTATGCTGCTATGTTGGCAGGATATATAGAGCCAGTCCTGGCATTGTATATGATGTGCTTTTATTTAATGTCTCTTAGCTGTGAGTGGAAACATGAAGGATGTGACTTGAAGGATATCTTTTGCTAGTTAGAGTAAAACTATAGTCACTGGCCAGAATTCAATCATGGAGCATAAGATATTTCTGCATAATTGGAGATATCTCGGCCTACGTGATATCCCAGCTGTCCGTCCATCCGTCCGTCCATCCTAGAATTGCATAATTGGAGATATCTCGGCCTATGTGATATCCCAGCTGTCCATCCATCCGTCCGTCTATCCTAAGGTTGCAAAACTTCATAACCTTACTAAAATTCCAAGGTTTTCCAGAAAAATTCTGGTTGGAAGATTCCTGGAAACACAGGGGGATAAGCAGGGAATCCTTCAACCGGAATGTCTGGAAAACCTGGGAATTTTAGGGAAAGTTACCATAATTTTGTAACACTAATTCATCCGTCTGTCCATCCATCAGTCTCTCCTTCAGTCTGTCCGTCTGTCCATCCATCAGTCCCTCCTTCAGTCTGTCCGTCTGTCCATCCATCAGTCCCTCCTTCAGTCTGTCCGTCTGTGTACAGCAGCAGCAGTCCTCCTGGGCGTCTCCAGACATCATGACATCATTTCTGGTACAGCCAGTCAAACACACAGTCACTTCACTCTGCTCATCTTTACATCTGTTCTCTCCCAAAACCCTTCACACCCCCCCAGCATCAACCCCTCTACACACTGTAACCAAGCAGAGCCATACACACACACACACAACATCAGCCCCTCTGCACACTGTAACCAAGCAGAGCCATACACACACACCCAACATCAGACCCTCTACACACTGTAACCAAGCAGAGCCATACACACACACACACACACACACAACATCAGCCCCTCTACACACTGTAACCAAGCAGAGCCATACACACACACACACACCCAACATCAGCCCCTCTACACACTGTAACCAAGCAGAGCCACACACACACACACCCAACATCAGCCCCTCTACACACTGTAACCAAGCAGAGCCACACACACCAAACATCGTTTAGGATGTATGGCTCATCTGTAAACCAAGGGGCCATCTGTTGATGGTGGGGGTTGTGTGTGGCTTTGCCTCTGCTCCAGATGTAACATTGAGTCAAGGTTGGTGAGAACGAGGGCATTGGTAAATCTGGAGGGGTTTGTGGGATGGAGAGGTTCAGAGGGGCCAATGGGGAGGAGAGAGAGAGAGAGAGAGAGAGAGAGACCATTGTAAAAACAACCCATATTGTTGAGGGGAGGAGAAGGAGAGGAGAGGGGACGTTAGGTCAGCCAGCCGGCTGGCCAGGGGAGGGGAGGGGAGGGCACAGCCATATGGGAGGGTAAGCAGCTGATGTATGAAGTATCAATAGTCAGCCCTACTCTACTGCGTGTGTGTGAGAGAGAGAGAGAGAGAGAGAGAGAGAGAGAGAGAGAGAGAGAGAGAGAGAGAGAGAGAGAGGGAAAAGGCACCTTGGCTGGGCTTGTCGTCACCACCGGGACAAACACTGTCAAACCCTCTCATTTACAGCAGCTCATTAGTTAGAGTGGTGGTGAGGGGAGGAGCGTGTTCATGCTCACCTCCCAGGCCCTGAGTGACAGACTGGGACCAGAAATCACACCGTATTTTGGGGGATTTTTGTTATTTTAAATCAGCTACTGAGAGAGAGGATGACAGTGGGGTGAGATAGAGGTTGTGTCAAGGGGCAGTAGGCCGGATTTGAACCGATGTTGACGCTGTAGACGTGTGTTTCGGAGGCTGTGGCATCACCTCTGCAGACCAATCAGGCCACAGGCTTTTCAACACACAGCTGATTTTCTATTTGTTTTGCCAAGTAATAATCATTCGGCACCAACAGAACCTCATTTAGACTGGCCCACTGTGCTAAAGATGGACCAGCCCATCTGGCATTTGCCCAAATTGCCCTATTGCCAGTCTGTTCAGTCTTTTAGACAGCAGGGAGAACTGGGATGTGTTTACCGTTTTGTTGTCACTAATTTACCAACACTTGTTGTAACATGAATTTACCTTTTTGTTCCATGAGATATTAAAAGATTGGAGTGGTTTGATGTAAGCATCTGCTGTTTCCCTTTGATAAATAAGTTAATTTCTGACAAATACTACTGAGCCCTATGGGCTCTGGTCTAAAGTAGTGCACTGTATAGGGAATAGGGTGCCATTGGGCTCTGGTCTAAAGTAGTGCACTGTATAGGGAATAGGGTGCCATAGGGCTCTGGTCTAAAGTAGTGCACTATATATGGAATAGGGTGCCATAGGGCTCTGGTCTAAAGTAGTGCACTATATAGGGAATAGGGTGCCATTGGGCTCTGGTCTAAAGTAGTGCACTGTATAGGGAATAGGGTGCCATAGGGCTCTGGTCTAAAGTAGTGCACTGTATAGGGAATAGGGTGCCATAGGGCTCTGGTCTAAAGTAGTGCACTGTATAGGGAATAGGGTGCCATAGGGCCCTGGTCTAAAGTAGTGCACTATGCAGGGAATAGGGTGTCATTGTGGACTCACTCACAAGGATAGATGTGTTTGTTGTTGAGTGCTGCAGTTGTTTTGTTCTCCTTCATAGAAATAAACATCAGTTTATGTTTTTCTTCCTGGCCCTTCATGATGAGTAATATGATGTCAAATGCATCTGCCTACACTGAGGAAGATTCCCAAATGGCACCCTATTCCCTATATAGTTCCAGATGGCACCCTATTCCCTATATAGTTCCAGATGGCACCCTATTCCCTATATAGTTCCAGATGGCACCCTATTCCCTATATAGCTCCAGATGGCACCCTATTCCTATATAGTTCCAGATGGCACCCTATTCCCTATATAGCTCCAGATGGCACCCTATTCCCTAAATAGTTCCAGATGGCACCCTATTCCCTATATAGTTCCAGATGGCACCCTATTCCTTATATAGTTCCAGATGGCACCCTATTCTCTATATAGTTCCAGATGGCACCCTATTCCCTATATAGTTCCAGAAGGCACCCTATTCCCTATATAGTTCCAGATGGCACCCTATTCCTTATATAGTTCCAGATGGCACCCTATTCCCTATATAGTTCCAGAAGGCACCCTATTCCTTATATAGTCCCAGATGGCACCCTATTCCCTATATAGTTCCAGATGGAACCCTATTCCCTATATTGTCCCAAATGGCACTCTATTCCTTATATAGTTCCAGATGGCACCCTATTCCCTATATAGTTCCAGATGGCACCCTATTCCCTATATAGTTCCAGATAGCACCCTATTCCTTATATAGTCCCAAATGGCACCCTATTCCCTATATATTCCCAAATGACACCTTATTCCCTATATAGTCGCAAATGGCACTCTATTCCTTATATAGTACCAGATGGCACCCTATTCCCTATATAGTTCCAGATGGCACCCTATTCCCTATATAGTTCCAGATGGCACCCTATTCCCTATATAGCTCCAGATGGCACCCTATTCCTATATAGTTCCAGATGGCACCCTATTCCCTATATAGCTCCAGATGGCACCCTATTCCTAAATAGTTCCAGATGGCACCCTATTCCTATATAGTTCCAGATGGCACCCTATTCCTTATATAGTTCCAGATGGCACCCTATTCCCTATATAGTTCCAGAAGGCACCCTATTCCCTATATAGTTCCAGATGGCACCCTATTCCTTATATAGTTCCAGATGGCACCCTATTCCCTATATAGTTCCAGAAGGCACCCTATTCCTTATATAGTCCCAGATGGCACCCTATTCCCTATATAGTTCCAGATGGAACCCTATTCCCTATATTGTCCCAAATGGCACTCTATTCCTTATATAGTTCCAGATGGCACCCTATTCCCTATATAGTTCCAGATGGCACCCTATTCCCTATATAGTTCCAGATAGCACCCTATTCCTTATATAGTCCCAAATGGCACCCTATTCCCTATATATTCCCAAATGACACCTTATTCCCTATATAGTCGCAAATGGCACTCTATTCCTTATATAGTACCAGATGGCACCCTATTCCCTATATAGTTCCAGATGGCACCCTATTCCCTATATAGTTCCAGATGGCACCCTATTCCCTATATAGCTCCAGATGGCACCCTATTCCCTATATAGTTCCAGATGGCACCCTATTCCCTATATAGCTCCAGATGGCACCCTATTCCCTAAATAGTTCCAGATGGCACCCTATTCCCTATATAGTTCCAGATGGCACCCTATTCCTTATATAGTTCCAGATGGCACCCTATTCCCTATATAGTTCCAGAAGGCACCCTATTCCCTATATAGTTCCAGATGGCACCCTATTCCTTATATAGTTCCAGATGGCACCCTATTCCCTATATAGTTCCAGAAGGCACCCTATTCCTTATATAGTCCCAGATGGCACCCTATTCCCTATATAGTTCCAGATGGAACCCTATTCCCTATATTGTCCCAAATGGCACTCTATTCCTTATATAGTTCCAGATGGCACCCTATTCCCTACATAGTTCCAGATGGCACCCTATTCCCTATATAGTTCCAGATAGCACCCTATTCCTTATATAGTCCCAAATGGCACCCTATTCCCTATATATTCCCAAATGACACCTTATTCCCTATATAGTCGCAAATGGCACTCTATTCCTTATATAGTTCCAGATGGCACCCTATTCCCTATATAGTTCCAGATGGCACCCTATTCCCTATATAGTTCCAGATAGCACCCTATTCCTTATATAGTCCCAAATGGCACCCTATTCCCTATATATTCCCAAATGACACCTTATTCCCTATATAGTCGCAAATGGCACCCTGTTCCACATATAGTTCCTATGGGCCCTGGTCATAGGTAGTGCACTATGTAGGGAGTAAGGTGCAATTTGATATGCAGACAACGCGTGATATTGTCGTTCAATTTATTCACATCGCCAACATGCCAGATTGAAGTTTTTCTTTCCATTGGTTCGGATTAGAGCCATTTTTCTGAAGGTAATGTTTTCTGGTGCTTGAAATATGACGAACAAAACATGACTATCCGATCAGCGGCGTACAAAACATGCAAGGACAAAGTTAGTTGTTTAGTCCCCTGTGAAACGTGGAAGAAAAAGTTTGAGTAGATGTTGTAACTCTGTGTTGGTGACTAACAGTCTGCTCTCTCTCTCTCTGTCAGAAGAGCAGCTAATGTTTGAGTAGGTGTTGTGACTGTGTGTTGGTGACTAACAGTCTGCTCTCTCTCTCTCTGTCAGAAGAGCAGCTAATGTTTGAGTAGATGTTGTGACTGTGTGTTGGTGACTAACAGTCTGCTCTCTCTCTCTCTGTCAGAAGAGCAGCTAATGTTTGAGTAGGTGTTGTGACTGTGTGTTGGTGACTAACAGTCTGCTCTCTCTCTCTCTGTTAGAAGAGCAACTAATGTTTGAGTAGGTGTTGTGACTGTGTGTTGGTGACTAACGGTCTCCTCTCTCTCTCTCTGTTAGAAGAGCAGCTAATGTTTGAGTAGGTGTTGTGACTGTGTGTTGGTGACTAACGGTCTCCTCTCTCTCTCTGTTAGAAGAGCAGCTAATGTTTGAGTAGGTGTTGTGACTGTGTGTTGGTGACTAACAGTCTGCTCTCTCTGTCAGAAGAGCAGCTAATGTTTGAGTAGGTGTTGTGACTCTGTGTTGGTGACTAACGGTCTCCTCTCTCTCTCTGTTAGAAGAGCAGCTAATGTTTGAGTAGGTGTTGTGACTGTGTGTTGGTGACTAACAGTCTGCTCTCTCTGTCAGAAGAGCAGCTAATGTTTGAGTAGGTGTTGTGACTGTGTGTTGGTGACTAACAGTCTGCTCTCTCTCTCTCTGTCAGAAGAGCAGCTAATGTTTGAGTAGGTGTTGTGACTGTGTGTTGGTGACTAACAGTCTGCTCTCTCTCTCTCTGTTAGAAGAGCAGCTAATGTTTGAGTAGGTGTTGTGACTGTGTGTTGGTGACTAACGGTCTCCTCTCTCTCTCTGTTAGAAGAGCAGCTAATGTTTGAGTAGGTGTTGTGACTGTGTGTTGGTGACTAACAGTCTGCTCTCTCTGTCAGAAGAGCAGCTAATGTTTGAGTAGATGTTGTGACTCTGTGTTGGTGACTAACGGTCTCCTCTCTCTCTCTGTTAGAAGAGCAGCTAATGTTTGAGTAGGTGTTGTGACTGTGTGTTGGTGACTAACAGTCTGCTCTCTCTGTCAGAAGAGCAGCTAATGTTTGAGTAGATGTTGTGACTCTGTGTTGGTGACTAACAGTCTGCTCTCTCTCTCTGTCAGAAGAGCAGCTAATGTTTAAGTAGATGTTGTGACTGTGTGTTGGTGACTAACAGTCTGCTCTCTCTGTCAGAAGAGCAGCTAATGTTCGAGTAGGTGTTGTGACTGTGTGTTGGTGACTAACGGTCTCCTCTCTCTCTCTGTCAGAAGAGCAGCTAATGTTTGAGTAGGTGTTGTGACTGTGTGTTGGTGACTAACAGTCTCCTCTCTCTGTCAGAAGAGCAGCTAATGTTTGAGTAGGTGTTGTGACTGTGTGTTGGTGACTAACAGTCTCCTCTCTCTCTCTCTGTTAGAAGAGCAGCTAATGTTTGAGTAGGTGTTGTGACTGTGTGTTGGTGACTAACGGTCTCCTCTCTCTCTCTGTCAGAAGAGCAGAGTGTGCTTTGTCACCAAGATGTATTGTCGGCGGAGAGAAAAAGTTTTGCAGGTTGTTAGGATTTTATATCACCCATTTTGATGGACGATTATAGGGAAGGAGGAAGAGCTTTTCAAGCCATTACTCGAGGCCGCGTCAATTTAAGCCTAAGCAGTTTCAACGTTTATGTTTACTAATTCTCCAGGTGATATAAAAAGGGGGACAGGAAATGTCAGTCTGCAGCAGCCATGAAGAGGACGAGAGGAGGGTGAGGAAGGAGAGGGAGGAGAGAGGGATGGGGGAGGAGAGAGGGAGGAGAGGGAGGAGAGAGAGGGATGAGGGAGGAGAGAAAGAGCAGTAGAGGAGAGAGGGATGAGAGAGGAGAGAGGGAGGAGAGAGGGAGGAGAGAGTGATGAGGGAGGAGAGAAGGAGGAGTAGAGGAGAGGAAGGAGAGAAGGAGAAGGGAGGAGAGAAGGAGGAGAGGGAGGAGAGAGGAGA
Organism: Brachymystax lenok tsinlingensis; assembly: GCA_030435695.1. NCBI lineage: Eukaryota > Metazoa > Chordata > Actinopteri > Salmoniformes > Salmonidae > Brachymystax > Brachymystax lenok. The sequence goes on along the minus strand of CM059814.1, from coordinate 55,719,320 downwards.
GGGATGAGAGAGGGATGAGAGAGGAGAGAGGGAAGAGAGGGAGGAGAGAGGGATGAGAGAAGAGAGGGAGGAGAGAGTGATGAGGGAGGAGAGAAGGAGGAGTAGAGGAGAGGAAGGAGAGAAGGAGAAGGGAGGAGAGAAGGAGGAGAGGGAGGAGAGAGGAGAGAGGAGAGGGGTTGTTTTTTCCTTCATCACACCCCATGCTGCATATGTAATCGTGTCAGAGGAAAGACACACAGCTACCGTCTGGTTCTATGAACCTGAAACAGGGACCGGGATTGAATAAACTGCACGCACACACACACACACACACACACACACACACACACACACACACACACACACACACACACACACACACACACACACACACACACACACACACACACACACACACACACACACACACAGTGTAGCATCTGAGCTAATGCAGCTGGGCTAAAGTAAACACTTGCTTTAGTATTCTGGTAGCGTCAACAACATCTCATTCTAATTCTGCTCTCTTCTATGTACAGGACCCTGGTAGAATACTAATCTAGGATTTGGTTTTGGATGGTTACTTTCCTTTCCTCCACCTCAAACAGTTGCTGTTCTACCCCTCTCTCTCTCTCTCTCTCTCTCTCTCTCTCTCTGTCTCTCTCTCTCTCTCTCTCTCTCTCTCTCTGTCTCTCTCTGTCTCTCTCTGTCTCTCTCTCTCTCTCTCTGTCTCTCTCTCTCTCTCTCTCTGTCTGTCTGTCTCTCTCTCTCTCTCTCTCTCTCTCTCTCTCTCTCTCTCTCTCTCTCTCCCTCTCTCTGTCTGTCTCTCTCTTTCTCTCTCTCTTTCTCTCTCTCTCTCCCTCTCTCTCTCTGTCTCTCTCTCTCTCTCTCTCTCTCTCTCTCTCTTTCTTACTTTTTCTTTTTCTCTCTCTGTCTCGCTCCATTTCAGCAAATACACAAAGCCTGATCTCTCCAGATTGCTATTGCTGATACCCTCACTGATTAGATTTCATATCTTGTCTCAAATTCTTGTCTCTCGGTTTGGTTCGGCCTATGGCCATTAGAATGTTGTTTAGCTAGGTTCAGTTAGGTTCAGCCTATGGCCATTAGAATGTTGTTTAGATGGTGGGATTGTAGCCTTGGACTCGTGGCTTTGACCACTACAATACTTTTGACCTTCCAAAACAAATTAAAAACCCATCAATTCAAAACCGGAAAAATCCAGATTTCAGCATAACATTTTCTAGTCTAATCACTGACAATGTATCACATGAACAGAACCTCTTAAGGATCCGCCCTTTTTTTCAATTTTCGCCTAAAATGACCCAAGTCTAACTGCCTGTTGCTCAGGACCTGAAGCAAGGATATGCATATTCTTGATACAATTTGAAATAAACACTTTGAAGTTTGTGGAAATGTGAAATGAATGTAGGAAAATATAACACATGAGATGAAATACAAATAAAAAAACAGACTGATTAGACTGATCCAATGAATCATTGCATTTCAGTTAAAAATGTTGTATCAAGACTGGCCAAATGTGCCTAATTGGTTTATTAATAACTTTTCAAGTTCATAACTGTGCACTCTCCTGGCATGGTATTCTTTCACTCTAATAGCTACTGTAAATTGGACAGTGCCCGTTAGAATAACATGAATTGAAGCTTTCTGCCAATATCAGAGGTTTAAATCTTGGGAAATGTTCTTACAACCTCATGCTAATCGCATTAGCCTACGTTAGCTCAACCGTCCTGAGGGGGACCCACCAATCCTGTAGAGTTGAAGTCACTGTTTATTCAATGTATACAGAGACAAACAAAGAAAACATTAACCCTGATGGTTTTCTTTATGATATTGACTTTTGAGATGAAGAAAAAAAGACATAAACAACACGGCACTAACACCAAGCGTCTCAGACATAAACAACACGGAGCTAACACCAAGCGTCTCAGACATAAACAACACCAAGCGTCTCAGACATAAACAACACCAAGCGTCTCAGACATAAACAATATGGAGCTAACACCAAGCGTCTCAGACATAAACAACACGGAGACAACACCAAGCGTCTCAGACATAAACAACACCAAGCGTCTCAGACATAAACAACACCAAGCGTCTCAGACATAAACAACACCAAGCGTCTCAGACATAAACAATATGGAACTAACACCAAGCGTCTCAGACATAAACAACACCAAGCGTCTCAGACATAAACAACACCAAGCGTCTCAGACATAAACAACACGGCACTAACACCAAGCGTCTCAGACATAAACAACACCAAGCGTCTCAGACATAAACAACACCAAGCGTCTCAGACATAAACAACACGGCACTAACACCAAGCGTCTCAGACATAAACAACACGGAGACAACACCAAGCATCTCAGACATAAACAACATGGAACTAACACCAAGCGTCTCAGACATAAACAACACGGAGACAACACCAAGCATCTCAGACATAAACAACACAGAACTAACACCAAGCGTCTCAGACATAAACAACACGGCACTAACACCAAGCGTCTCAGACATAAACAACATGGCACTAACACCAAGCATCTCAGACATAAACAACATGGAACTAACACCAAGCGTCTCAGACATAAACAACATGGCACTAACACCAAGCATCTCAGACATAAACAACACGGAGACAACACCAAGCATCTCAGACATAAACAACACGGAGACAACACCAAGCGTCTCAGACATAAACAACACGGAGCCAACACCAAGCGTCTCAGACATAAACAACACAGAGCCAACACCAAGCGTCTCAGACATAAACAACACGGAGCCAACACCAAGCGTCTCAGACATAAACAACACGGAACTAACACCAAGCGTCTCAGACATAAACAACACGGAACTAACACCAAGCGTCTCAGACATAAACAACATGGAACTAACACCAAGCGTCTCAGACATAAACAACATGGAACTAACACCAAGCATCTCAGACATAAACAACACCAAGCGTCTCAGACATAAACAACACCAAGCGTCTCAGACATAAACAACACGGCACTAACACCAAGCGTCTCAGACATAAACAACACGGAGACAACACCAAGCGTCTCAGACATAAACAACACAGAGACAACACCAAGCGTCTCAGACATAAACAACACGGAGCCAACACCAAGCGTCTCAGACATAAACAACACGGCACTAACACCAAGCATCTCAGACATAAACAACACCAAGCGTCTCAGACATAAACAACACCAAGCGTCTCAGACATAAACAACACGGAGACAACACCAAGCGTCTCAGACATAAACAACACGGCACTAACACCAAGCGTCTCAGACATAAACAATATGGAGCTAACACCAAGCATCTCAGACATAAACAACACGGAGACAACACCAAGCGTCTCAGACATAAACAACACCAAGCGTCTCAGACATAAACAACATGGAGACAACACCAAGCGTCTCAGACATAAACAATATGGCACTAACACCAAGCATCTCAGACATAAACAACACGGAGACAACACCAAGCGTCTCAGACATAAACAACACCAAGCGTCTCAGACATAAACAACACCAAGCGTCTCAGACATAAACAACACGGAGACAACACCAAGCGTCTCAGACATAAACAACACCAAGCGTCTCAGACATAAACAACACCAAGCGTCTCAGACATAAACAACATGGCACTAACACCAAGCGTCTCAGACATAAACAACACGGCACTAACACCAAGCATCTCAGACATAAACAACACGGAGACAACACCAAGCGTCTCAGACATAAACAACACCAAGCGTCTCAGACATAAACAACATGGCACCAACACCAAGCGTCTCAGACATAAACAACACGGCACTAACACCAAGCATCTCAGACATAAACAACACGGAGACAACACCAAGCGTCTCAGACATAAACAACACGGAGACAACACCAAGCGTCTCAGACATAAACAACATGGCACTAACACCAAGCGTCTCAGACATAAACAACATGGCACTAACACCAAGCGTCTCAGACATAAACAACACGGCACTAACACCAAGCGTCTCAGACATAAACAACACCAAGCGTCTCAGACATAAACAACATGGAGCCAACACCAAGCGTCTCAGACATAAACAACACGGCACTAACATCAAGCATCTCAGACATAAACAACACGGAGACAACACCAAGCGTCTCAGACATAAACAACACGGCACTAACACCAAGCGTCTCAGACATAAACAACACGGAGACAACACCAAGCGTCTCAGACATAAACAACACCAAGCGTCTCAGACATAAACAACATGGCACTAACACCAAGCGTCTCAGACATAAACAACATGGAACTAACACCAAGCGTCTCAGACGTAAACAATACAGAGCCAACACCAAGCGTCTCAGACATAAACAACACCAAGCGTCTCAGACACTAATTGGGTAGAGAGAGAGAGTCCAGGGATGAAAAATGGCAGCCGTTGCAGTCTAATTAGACAGCTTTATATTTCCATTTCATCAATTGATTTTCCATCAGTTGTGTAACGCATCGGCTCTCTGAAAAGGTCTCAATAAATTCCCCATTGATTAGCCTTTTCCTTTCTACTGTAAGAAACGTAACCAGACGTTACCTACTCTCTTCAGGACTGTAACCAACATTACCAGTCTAGTGAACTAGTCTCTTCAGGACTGTATCCAACATAACCAGTCTAGTGAACTAGTCTCTTCAGGACTGTATCCAACATAACCAGTCTAGTGAACTAGTCTCTTCAGGACTGTATCCAAACATAACCAGTCTAGTGAACTAGTCTCTTCAGGACTGTAACCAACATAACCAGTCTAGTGAACTAGTCTCTTCAGGACTGTATCCAACATAACCAGTCTAGTGAACTAGTCTCTTCAGGACTGTAACCAACATAACCAGTCTAGTGAACTAGTCTCTTCAGGACTGTAAACAACATAACCAGTCTAGTGAACTAGTCTCTTCAGGACTGTATCCAACATAACCAGTCTAGTGAACTAGTCTCTTCAGGACTGTAACCAACATAACCAGTCTAGTGAACTAGTCTCTTCAGGACTGTAACCAACATAACCAGTCTAGTGAACTAGTCTCTTCAGGACTGTATCCAACATAACCAGTCTAGTGAACTAGTCTCTTCAGGACTGTAACCAACATAACCAGTCTAGTGAACTAGTCTCTTCAGGACTGTATCCAACATAACCAGTCTAGTGAACTAGTCTCTTCAGGACTGTAACCAACATAACCAGTCTAGTGAACTAGTCTCTTCAGGACTGTATCCAACATAACCAGTCTAGTGAACTAGTCTCTTCAGGACTGTAACCAACATAACCAGTCTAGTGAACTAGTCTCTTCAGGACTGTAACCAACATAACCAGTCTAGTGAACTAGTCTCTTCAGGACTGTAACCAACATAACCAGTCTAGTGAACTAGTCTCTTCAGGACTGTAACCAACATAACCAGTCTAGTGAACTAGTCTCTTCAGGACTGTAACCAACATAACCAGTCTAGTGAACTAGTCTCTTCAGGACTGTAAACAACATAACCAGTCTAGTGAACTAGTCTCTTCAGGACTGTATCCAACATAACCAGTCTAGTGAACTAGTCTCTTCAGGACTGTAACCAACATAACCAGTCTAGTGAACTAGTCTCTTCAGGACTGTAAACAACATAACCAGTCTAGTGAACTAGTCTCTTCAGGACTGTAACCAACATAACCAGTCTAGTGAACTAGTCTCTTCAGGACTGTAACCAACATAACCAGTCTAGTGAACTAGTCTCTTCAGGACTGTAAACCAACATAACCAGTCTAGTGAACTAGTCTCTTCAGGACTGTATCCAACATAACCAGTCTAGTGAACTAGTCTCTTCAGGACTGTAACCAACATAACCAGTCTAGTGAACTAGTCTCTTCAGGACTGTAAACAACATAACCAGTCTAGTGAACTAGTCTCTTCAGGACTGTATCCAACATAACCAGTCTAGTGAACTAGTCTCTTCAGGACTGTAACCAACATAACCAGTCTAGTGAACTAGTCTCTTCAGGACTGTATCCAACATAACCAGTCTAGTGAACTAGTCTCTTCAGGACTGTATCCAACATAACCAGTCTAGTGAACTAGTCTCTTCAGGACTGTAACCAACATAACCAGTCTAGTGAACTAGTCTCTTCAGGACTGTAACCAACATAACCAGTCTAGTGAACTAGTCTCTTCAGGACTGTAACCAACATAACCAGTCTAGTGAACTAGTCTCTTCAGGACTGTAAACAACATAACCAGTCTAGTGAACTAGTCTCTTCAGGACTGTAACCAACATAACCAGTCTAGTGAACTAGTCTCTTCAGGACTGTAAACAACATAACCAGTCTAGTGAACTAGTCTCTTCAGGACTGTAAACCAACATAACCAGTCTAGTGAACTAGTCTCTTCAGGACTGTATCCAACATAACCAGTCTAGTGAACTAGTCTCTTCAGGACTGTATCCAACATAACCAGTCTAGTGAACTAGTCTCTTCAGGACTGTATCCAACATAACCAGTCTAGTGAACTAGTCTCTTCAGGACTGTAACCAACATAACCAGTCTAGTGAACTAGTCTCTTCAGGACTGTATCCAACATAACCAGTCTAGTGAACTAGTCTCTTCAGGACTGTATCCAACATAACCAGTCTAGTGAACTAGTCTCTTCAGGACTGTATCCAACATAACCAGTCTAGTGAACTAGTCTCTTCAGGACTGTATCCAACATAACCAGTCTAGTGAACTAGTCTCTTCAGGACTGTAACCAACATAACCAGTCTAGTGAACTAGTCTCTTCAGGACTGTATCCAACATAACCAGTCTAGTGAACTAGTCTCTTCAGGACTGTAACCAACATAACCAGTCTAGTGAACTAGTCTCTTCAGGACTGTAACCAACATAACCAGTCTAGTGAACTAGTCTCTTCAGGACTGTATCCAACATAACCAGTCTAGTGAACTAGTCTCTTCAGGACTGTAAACAACATAACCAGTCTAGTGAACTAGTCTCTTCAGGACTGTATCCAACATAACCAGTCTAGTGAACTAGTCTCTTCAGGACTGTAACCAACATAACCAGTCTAGTGAACTAGTCTCTTCAGGACTGTAACCAACATAACCAGTCTAGTGAACTAGTCTCTTCAGGACTGTATCCAACATAACCAGTCTAGTGAACTAGTCTCTTCAGGACTGTATCCAACATAACCAGTCTAGTGAACTAGTCTCTTCAGGACTGTATCCAACATAACCAGTCTAGTGAACTAGTCTCTTCAGGACTGTAACCAACATAACCAGTCTAGTGAACTAGTCTCTTCAGGACTGTAACCAACATAACCAGTCTAGTGAACTAGTCTCTTCAGGACTGTAACCAACATAACCAGTCTAGTGAACTAGTCTCTTCAGGACTGTAACCAACATAACCAGTCTAGTGAACTAGTCTCTTCAGGACTGTAACCAACATAACCAGTCTAGTGAACTAGTCTCTCCAGGACTGTATCCAACATAACCCGTCTAGTGAACTAGTCTCTTCAGGACTGTAAACAACATAACCAGTCTAGTGAACTAGTCTCTTCAGGACTGTAACCAACATAACCAGTCTAGTGAACTAGTCTCTCCAGGACTGTAACCAACATAACCAGTCTAGTGAACTAGTCTCTCCAAGACTGTAACCAACATAACCAGTCTAGTGAACTAGTCTCTCCAGGACTGTATCCAACATAACCCGTCTAGTGAACTAGTCTCTTCAGGACTGTAACCAACATAACCAGTCTAGTGAACTAGTCTCTCCAGGACAAGAGGACAAACAATGCAGTGAAGCATTGTGCACTGATTAGTCCTGATGTTCCTCTGATTATTCCTCATGTAACCATGCCTAGGTTGTATCTTAACAGGCTAATCTGGTGGTGGTGGTGGTGGTGTCCTATATAACCGTGTCCTAGTTGGACCTTCAGCTTCCTACCTCCTGTGTTCTCCCAGCACCGTGAGACTGAGCCAGGCCTACAGATTGCTGCACCACGCACACAGACATGTGGGGGTAGAAAGATGTGTTGAGCCACTTTACACACTGCTAACTCATTACTGCATCTTTCATCTACAGCTACAGACACATATGGTGTCTCTCCCTCTCTGAAACAGAACCACAGCCTGTGTTTGAGTGTGTGTGTGGTGCGTGTGGTGTGGTGTGTGTTGTGCGTGCGGTGTGGTGTGTGGTTTTTGTTGTGTTTGTGGCGTGTGTGTGTGGTGTGGTGTGTGTGGTGTGTTTGGTGTGTGGGGTGTGGTGTGGTGTGTGTGGTGTGGTGTGGTGTGTGTGTTGTGGTGTGTGTGGTATGTATGGTGTATGTGGTGTGGTGTGTTTGGTGTGGTGTGTGTGGTATGTATGGTGAGTATGGTGTGGTGTATGTGGTGCGGTGTGGTATGTATGATGTATGTGGTGTGGTGTGTGTTGTGTGGTGTGTGTGATGTGGTGTGTGTGGTGTGGTGTGTTTGGTGTGTGGTGTGTGTATTGTGGTGTGTGTGGTATGTATGGTGTATGTGGTGTGGTGTGATGTGGGGTGGTGTGGTGTGTATGGTGTGGTGTATGTGGTGTGGTGTGTGTGGTGTGGTGTGTTTGGTGTGTGGGGTGTGTGTGGTGTGGTGTGTGTATTGTGGTGTGTGTGGTATGTATGGTGTATGTGGTGTGGTGTGATGTGGGGTGGTGTGGTGTGGGGTGGTGTGGTGTGGGGTGGTGTGGTGTGGTGTGATGTGGGGTGGTGTGGTGTGGGGTGGTGTGGGTGGGGTGGTGTGGTGTGGGGTGTGGTGTGGTGTGGGGTGGTGTGGTGTGGTGTGGTGTGATGTGGGGTGGTGTGGTGTGATGTGGGTGTGGTGTGATGTGGTGTGTGGTGTGGTGTGGTGTGGTGGGTGGTGTGGTGGTGTGGTGTGGTGTGGTGTGGGGTGTGGTGTGGTGTGGTGTGTGGTGTGGTGTGGGGTGGTGTGGTGTGGGGTGGTGTGGTGTGGGGTGGTGTGGGGTGGTGTGTGTGGTGTGGTGGTGTGGGGTGGTGGTGTGTGGGGTGTGGGGGGTGTGTGGGGTGGGTGGTGTGGTGTGGTGTGGGTGGTGTGGGTGGTGTGGGGTGGTGTGGTGTGGGGTGGGGTGGTGTGGGGTGATGTGGTGTGGGGTGGTGTGGGGTGGTGTGGTGTGGGGTGGTGTGGGGTGGTGTGGGGTGGTGTGGTGTGGGGTGGTGTGGTGTGGGGTGGTGTGGGTGGGGTGGGGTGGTGTGGGGTGGTGTGGGGTGGTGTGGTGTGGGGTGGTGTGGGGTGGTGTGATGTGGGGTGGTGTGGGGTGGGGTGGGGTGGTGTGGGGTGGTGTGGGGTGGTGTGGTGTGGTGTGGGGTGGTGTGGGGTGGTGTGGGGTGATGTGGGGTGGTGTGGGGTGGTGTGGGTGGGGTGGTGTGGGGTGGGGTGGTGTGGGGTGGGGTGGTGTGGTGTGGGGTGGGGTGGTGTGGGGTGGTGTGGGGTGGTGTGGGGTGGGGTGGTGTGGGGTGGTGTGGTGTGGGGGTGGTGTGGGGGTGGGAGTGGTGTGGGGTGGTGTGGTGGTGTGGTGTGGTGTGGTGTGGTTTGGGGTGGTGTGGTTTGGGGTGGTGTGGGGTGGGGTGGTGTGGTGTGGGGTGGTGTGGGGTGGTGTGGGGTGGGGTGGGGTGGTGTGGGGTGGTGTGGTGTGGTGTGGGGTGGTGTGGGGTGGTGTGGGGTGGGGTGGTGTGGGGTGGTGTGGTGTGGGGTGGTGTGGTGTGGGGTGGGGTGGTGTGGTTTGGGGTGGGGTGGTGTGGTTTGGGGTGGTGTGGTTTGGGGTGGTGTGGGGTGGGGTGGTGTGGTTTGGGGTGGTGTGGGGTGGGGTGGTTTGGTTTGGGGTGGTGTGGGGTGGTGTGGGGTGGTGTGTACATATAAACACATTCAAAAGAAACCACACACAAATACACACTGATATTGTGTTCAAGCTAGAATTATCCACATTCTTTTGAATGTGTTTATATGTACAGTTTCAGTGTGTGTGTGTGTGTGTGTGTGTGTGTGTGTGTGTGTGTGTGTGTGTGTGTGTGTGTGTGTGTGTGTGTGTGTGTGTGTGTGTGTGTGTGTGTGTGTGTGTGTGTGTGTGTGTGTGTGTGTGTGGTGAAAGCCTACCATACGTGCCTGCATAATGTAGTGTGGTGTGTTTCAGTGAGTGATGGTGATATCTCCACGATGGCACTTGAAATCAGGCCTTCAATTCCCTATGATAGTTGAGAGGCCTGCTAGTCTGATTGGAGATTCTTGATAGCTCTCTCCTCTCTCTCTCTCTCTCTCTCTCTCTCTCTCTCTCTCTCTCTCTCTCTCTCTCCCTCGCTCTCTTTCTCTCTGTTCTCTCTCTCTCTCTCTCTGTCTTCTCTTCCTCCATCTGTTCTTGTATATCTTCCTCTTTATTCTACCTTTGTCTCTTCTGATGTGAAAAACACACATAGCTGTGTCCCAAATGGCAACCGTTTCCCAGTGAACTACTTTAGACCAGGGCCCAGATGGAATAGGCTGCCATTTGGGACTATATAGGAATTAGGGTGGATTTTGCCATTATATAGGGATTTGGGAGCCTTTTGGGACTATATAGGAATTAGGGTGGATTTTGCCATTATATAGGGATTTGGGAGCCTTTTGGGACTATATAGGAATTAGGGTGGATTTTGCCATTATATAGGGATTTGGGAGCCTTTTGGGACTATATAGGAATTAGGGTGGATTTTGCCATTATATAGGGATTATGGAGCCATTTGGGACTATATAGGAATTAGGGTGGATTTTGCCATTATATAGGGATTATGGAGCCATTTGGGACTATATAGGAATTAGGGTGGATTTTGCCATTATATAGGGATTAGGATGCCATTTTGCCATTATATCGGGAATAGGATACCATTTTGCCATTATATTATATATATATATATTGTCAGGTAGTATCTCTTATCTGGTATTTTAAAGAAAACTGCCTTCAGTTAAAAAATGTCCTCAGTATAAATAATGATGTATTGGTTCATTCCTGTTGGATTCACACATGTAATACACATCCACATCTATAAAGTTCTTGACTGCGATATGCATTTGTTTATGTACCTTAGTTGAAGTCGCTCTGGATATATGTAAAGTAAATCAATGCAATCCTTTTTCTGACATTTAGTTTTGACTGGTGGCGTTGACCTCTAAGGATAAATTCAGGTATAACATCGATTATGTTTCTCAATGAAGAGGAGAGGCGTCATTGGTGAATTCCTAAACACTATCAATCAATCAAATGTATTAATAAAGCCCTTCTTACATCAGCTGATGTCACAGAGTGCTGTACAGAAACCCAGCCTAAAACCCCAAAAAACAGCAAGCAATGCAGGTGTAGAAGCACGGTGGCTAGGGGAAAACTCCATCTCACGATTTCTAGACTGTTTTTGACAAATCCATAGCGTTCTGTGACAGTATGGACAACTGCGGTCATCCTCAAACAGTTTAGGGCTTAATGAACAAACTGTTGATGTCTTCGCGACTAGATATAGCAACGCAACCTCCAACAGGAATACTTGCAAATATACACTACCGGTCAAAAGGTTAAGAACGCCTACTCATTCAAGGGTTTTTCTTTATTTTGACTATTTTCTACATTGTAGAATAATAGTGAAAACATCAAAACTATGAATTAACACATATGGAATAATGTAGTAACCAAAAAAAAGTGTTAAACAAATCAAACATTTTATATTTGAGATTCTTCAAATAGCTACCCTTTGCCTTAATGACAGCTTTGCACAATCTTGACATTCTCTCAACCAGCTTCTTGAGGAATGCTTTTCCAACAGTCTTGAAAGAGTTCCCACATATGCTAAGCACTTGTTGGCTGCTTTTCCTTCACTCTGCAGTCCGATTCATCCCAAACTATCTCAATATGGTTGAGGTCTGGTGATTGTGGAGACCAGGTCATCTGATGTAGCACTCCATCACTCTCTTTCTTGGTCAAATTGCCCTTACACAGCCTGGAGGTGTGTTGCGTCGTTGTCCTGTTGAAAAACAAATGATAGTCCTACTAAGCCCAAACCAGATGGGATGGCGTATTGCTGCAGAATTCTGTGGTAGCCATGTCAGTTGTGTACCTTGAATTCTAAATAAATCAATGTCACCAGAAAAGCACCCCCCACACCATAACACCTCCTCCTCCATGCTTCACGGTGGGAAATAAACATGCAGAGATCATCCGTTCACCGTTCGGTTGGAACCACGAAGGCCTGATTCACAAAGTCTCCTCTGAAAAGTTGATGTTGAGATGTGTCTGTTACTTGAACTCCGTGAAGCATTTATTTGGAGCGGAAATTTCTGAGGCTGGTAACTCAAATGAACTTATCCTCTGCAGCAGAGGTAATTCTGGGTCTTCCTCTCCTGTGACGGTCCTCATGAGAGCCAGTTTCATCACAGCGCTTGACTGCACTTCTTGAAATGTTCCGTATTGACTGACCTTCGTGTCTTAAAGTAACGATGGACTGTTGTTTCTCTTTGCTTATTTGAGCTGTTCTTGCCATAATATGGACTCGGTCTTTTACCAAATAGGGCTGTCTTCTGTATACCCCCCCTACCTTGTCACAACACAACTGACCTGCTCAAAATCATTAAGAATGAAAAATAATTCCACAAATTAACTTTTAAGAAGGAACACCTGTTAATTGAAATGCATTCCAGGTGACTACCTCATGAAGCTGGTTGAGAGAATGCCAAGAGTGTGCAAAGCTGTCATCAAGGCAAAGGGTGGCTACTTTGAAGAATCTCAAATATAACATTTATTTTGATTTGTTTAAGACCTTTTTGGTGTCTACATGTTTCCATATGTGTTATTTCATAGTTTTGATGTCTTTACTATTAAAAATAAAGAAACAATGAGTAGGTGTTCTAAAACTTTTAACCGGTCGTGTGCAGTGGTTCTTCAGGTGCATGCTACTGCTTAATTATACTGAGACTTGCGCAAATCTATGTAATTGTTTAATTTATATTTTTTTAATCATATTTTACATTTAGTATCAACATGTCATGCACTTGATGGAGTTAGTTTATCACTATTCACTGTTGACCTCTGCAGTTCCCTGTCATTCAACCATCAATCTGTCCATGGTTAGTGTATAGATCATTCAACCATGGACATCATCAACAGCCCAGGCCTCATTAACCTAGCCTGACCTCTCTGTTCCAAATGATTCAACTCCTGTTGTTTACTACCTCCGGGGGTAGGGGGGGAGGGGTCCAGTCATCCCTCCATCCCTCTATTCCTCCCCCCTCTCCTCCATCATCTCTCCATCCGTCACCTGTCTCTGACAGGCCAGCCAAATGCCATGGAAGGTGAACAGCATGCTGTATTGATCTCTTATCAAGGATGGGAAGGAACAGGGCAGGCCAGGAAGAAGCAGATATTATTACAGTATTACAGGGGGGACGACCTTTCTTTCACCATCTCTCTCTCTCTCTCTCTCTCTCTCTCTCTCTCTCTCTCTCTCTCTCTCTCTCTCTCTCTCTCATATCAGTTCAAGAGGCTGTATTTGCATTAGAAAGATATGTTTACATTGCCAAAGCAAGTGAAATAGATAATAAACAAAAGTTGAATAAACAATGAAAATGAACAGTAGACATTACACTCACAGAAATTCCAAAGGAATAGAGACATTTCAAATGTCATATTATGTCTATATACAGTGTTGTAACGATGTGCAAATAGTTAAAGTACAAAAGGGAAAATAAATAAACATAAATATAGGTTGTATTTATAATTGTGTTTGTTCTTCACCGGTTGCCCTTTTCTTGTGGCAACAGGTCATAAATATTGCTGCTGTGATGGCACACTGTGGTATTTCACCCAGTAGATATGGGAGTTTATCAAAATTGGATTTGTTTTCGAATTCTTTGTGGATCTGTGTAATCTGAGGGAAACATGTGTCTCTAATATGGTCACACATTTGGCAGGAGGTTAGAAAGTGCAGCTCAGTTTCCACCTCATTTTGTGGGCAGTGTGCACATAGCCTGTCTTCTCTTGACAGCCAGGTCTGCCTACAGCGGCTGCTCTCATTAGCAAGGCTATGCTCACTGAGTCTGTACATAGTCAAAGCTTTCCTTAATTTTGGGTCAGTCACAGTGGTCCCCCTCCTCCACCCTTCCAAATGACAACCATTCCCTCATGAATATATCCCCATAGAGCTTTGGTCAAAAGTAGTGCACTATTTGAGTAGAAGGTTTCCATTTGGGACACAGGCCCAGCAGCCTCTCATCCAGGCATATAGAACTTCCCCCCACGTTCCCCTCTGCTCTCAGGCAATGTGTTCATTTCCTTAGCTTCAATAGAACAAGATATTTTGTCCACAAAAGAGGGGAATTTGCATAGTGGTTAAGTGCTAATAGAAGGTAAAAGAGAATCCAATTTTAACTAAGGCAGTTATTTCTGGCAGCAGCTAGTGCTTCGCTTCTTCATTGGAATTCATAATTTTTGTTTTGATATTAAATGGAGAGGTTGTGTGTGTGTGTGTACAGTGTGTGTGTGTACAGTGTGTGTGTGTGTACAGTGTGTGTGTGTGTACAGTGTGTGTGTACAGTGTGTGTGTACAGTGTGTTTGAAGATAGGTTACATGTCTAATTGTAATGAAGCTCTTATAGTCGAGCAGTTTAAACAGGGTAATAGAAAGAGGAAACTGGCCACCGTGTGCGTTTGAGGAGCTAGAAGTATGTATGTACCTCTCCTCTCCTCTCCTCCTTCCCTCCACCTCTCCTCTCCACCTCTCCTCCTCCTCTCCACCTCTCCTCTCCTCCTCCCCTCCACCTCTCCTCTCCTCTTCTCTTCTCCTCTCCACCTCTCCGCTCCACCTCTCCTCTTCTCCTTTCCTCTCCTCTCCTCCTCCTCCCCTCCACCTCTCCTCTCCTCTCCTCTTCTCCTCTCCACCTCTCCTCTCCACCTCTCCTCCCCTCCACCTCTCCTCTCCTCCCCTCCACCTCTCCTCTCCTCCTTCCCTCCACCTCTCCTCTCCTCCTCCTCTCCACCTCTCCTCTTCTCCTCTCCACCTCTCCGCTCCACCTCTCCTCTTCTCCTTTCCTCTCCTCTCCTCCTCCTCCCCTCCACCTCTCCTCTCCTCTTCTCCTCTCCACCTCTCCTCTCCACCTCTCCTCCCCTCCACCTCTCCTCTCCTCCCCTCCACCTCTCCTCTCCTCTTCCCCTCCACCTCTCCTCCTCTCCTCTCCTCTTCTCCTCTCCACCTCTCCTCTCCACCTCTCCTCCCCTCCACCTCTCCTCCCCTCCTCTTCTCTCCTCTCCTTCCCCTGTGTGACTTCCCTCCCTCCGTGACAGAGAGCCACACAAACACAGAGAAGGAGCCAAAGGAGCTTCTGATTGAAGACTCTCATCTGTCATCTGGATGTTTCGTAGTGTCGCCAGAACACACACACACACACACACACACCACTCTCTGCCAGCAGCCAAGACGTCACAGTGGCATGCACAGGGGCTGTTGTGGGGCCTAATCAGGATGGGTTTTGTGGTACAGCCTCTGAGTGGCAGCGCTATCTCAATAGGCACTTACAGGATTTAACCATCTGGCCTGGGCCTAGCTGACTATCACTCCAACCAGACAGTATATGATCCCACATGACTGGGGTCTGGGACTGCATGGGGCTAGCGATGGGTCTAGGACTGGGACTGCATGGGGCTAGGGATGGGTCTAGGACTGGGGCTGCATGGGGCTGCATAGGACTAGGGAGGATCTAGGACTGGGGCTGCATGGCGCTAGGGCTGATCTAGGACTGGGACTGCATGGGGCTAGGGATGGGTCTAGGACTGGGGCTGCATGGGGCTAGGGCTGGGGGATAGGACTGGGGCTGCATGGAGCTAGGACTGGGTCTAGGACTGGGGTCTAGGACTGGGGCTTCATGGGTCTAGGGCTGGGTCTAGGACTGGGTCTGGGACTGGGGGATAGGACTGAGGCTGCATGGGGCTAGGGCTGGGTCTAGGACTGGGGTCTAGGACTGGGGCTGCATGGGGATAGGACTGGGTCTAGGACTGGGGTCTAGGACTGGGGGATAGGACTGGGGCTGCATGGGGCAAGGGCTGGGGGATAGGACTGGGGCTGCATGGGGCTAGGGATGGGTCTAGGACTGGGGTCTAGGACTGGGGCTTCATGGGTCTAGGGCTGGGGGATAGGACTGGGGCTGCATGGGTCTAGGGCTGGGGCTGCATGGGGCTGCATGGGGCTAGGGATGGGTCTAGGACTGGGGCCTAGGACTGGGGCTTCATGGGTCTAGGGCTGGGGGATAGGACTGGGGCTGCATGGGGCTAGGGATGGGTCTAGGACTGGGGTCTAGGACTGGGGCTTCATGGGTCTAGGGCTGGGTCTAGGACTGGGTCTGGGACTGGGGGATGGTTAAGGTTAATGATGGTTAGTCAGGTCAATGATGGTTAGTCAGGTCAATGATGGCTAGTCAGGTCAATGATGGTTAGTCAGGTCAATGATGGCTAGTCAGGTCAATGATGGCTAGTCAGGTCAATGATGGTTAGTCAGGTCAATGATGGTTAGTCAGGTCAATGATGGCTAGTCAGGTCAATGATGGTTAGTCAGGTCAATGATGGCTAGTCAGGTCAATGATGGTTAGTCAGGTCAATGATGGTTAGTCAGGTCAATGATGGTTAGTCAGGTCAATGATGGCTAGTCAGGTCAATGATGGTTAGTCAGGTCAATGATGGCTAGTCAGGTCAAAGATGCCATAATGGGAGGACTGATGATCATTTTGAATACACCCATAGCAAGAAGACAAAGTACAACGTCAGAGGCTCTATGTCCTTTCTGGTGATTGTATTTCTTTGGTCTGTACCCGTTTTCCTGGCTCTCCATCCTCATCGCTCCGCCCGCTAGCGTTTGTTATGGAGAGATGGATGGAGAAGATGAATTAAATTCAGGATGAGTCGTCAGCCAACTGGACTGTAGCAATGCACTGGTCTTTTGTTCTGCTAACACTGGTTATCAGTGGAGATTCATCATATCGCTTCACTCACGCTGCATGGAAATCTGGTGGGGATTTCATTTGGAAGACAATGGCAGAAGCGAAGGGTATGTGTTATTTAATTGACCTACAGGAGTCAGAGTGAAGTGTTTCTCTACATTGAAATGGACGAGGGGTTAATCTCCTAACCTAGATGCTTTAGGGCTTTTCTATTGGTTAGTTAGAAACCTGACATGTCTTCTGAGGAGGGAGGTGTTGAATATCCTCTCTCTCTGTCTACATTTCTCTCTGTCTGTCTCTGTCTGTCTCTCTCCGCCTCTGTCTGTCTGTCTGTCTCTCTCTCTCTTTTGTTCCAGTGCCAGGCGATCACCTTCTGTGGTCCGAGTCTTTCAAGTGCCAGATGTGCTCTGTTGGAGGTTTGCCAAGGGCGTGTGTTGGCACGCAGAGGGGCACACAGACACACTCACCTACAGACTCACATGGAAACGCGCACGCACACACTCGCATGCAACACATTGCTCACATACACACATACAGTACATGCATGCTGGTTCACTGATCAAAGACACAATAAACATATACTGGAGAGGTGTGACCCTCTCTGACAGAAGATAACATACTGCTGCTGAATGTCCTCTAGAGAGCAAGATGGAGAGGAGAGAGAGAGAGAGAGAGAGAGAGAGAGAGAGAGAGAGAGAGAGATAGACAGACAGACAGAGAGACAGAGAGAGACAGAGAGACAGAGAGAGACAGACAGACAGACAGATTCCAGTTGGCTATACCTAAACTCTTTAACATCATCCTTAGCTCTGGCATCTTCCCCAATTTTTGGAACCAATGACTGATCACCCCAATCCACAAAAGTGGAGACAAATTTGACCCCAATAACTGCCGTGGGATATGCGTCAACAGCAACCTTGGGAAAATCCGCTGCATTATCATTAACAGCAGACTCGTACATTTCCTCAGTGAAAACAATGTACAGAGCAAATTGCAAATTGGCTTTTTACAAAATTACTGTACGACAGACCACGTATTCACCCTGCACACCCTAATTGACAAATAAACAAACAAAGGCAAAGTCTTCTCATGCTTTGTTGATTTAAAAAAAAGGCCTTTGACTCCATTTGGCACGAGGGCCTGCAATACAAATGGATGGAAAGTGGTGTTGGGTGAAAGATCCATGGACCGTCCACTTAAAATAGGGAAACAACACACATTTCTTCCCACAGGGTCGTGGGGTGAGACAGGGATGCAGCTTAAGCCCAACCCTCTTCAACATATATATCAACGAATTGGCGAGGGCACTAGAACAGTCTGCAGCAGCCGGCCTCACCCTACTAGAATCTGAAGTAAAATGTCTACTGTTTGCTGATGATCTGGTGCTTCTGTCCTCAACCAAGGAGGGCCTACAGCAGCACCTAGATCTACTGCACAGATTCTTTCAGACCTGGACCCTGACAGTAAATCTCAGTAAGACTAAAATAATGGTGTTCCATAAAAGGTCCAGTTGCCAGGACCATGAATACAAATTCCATCAAGACACCGTTGCCCTAGAGCACACAGAACTATACATACCTCGGTCTAAACAGGTAACTTCCACAAAGCTGTGAACGAGCTGAGAGACAAGGCAAGAAGGGCCCTCTATGCCATCAAATGGAACATAAAATTCGACATACCAATTAGGATCTGGCTAAAAATACTTGAATCAGTTATTGAACCCAATGCCCTTTATGGTTGTGGGGTCTGGGGTCCCGCTCACCAACCAAGAGTACAGAAAATAGGACAAACACCAAATTGAGACTGCATGCACAATTAATCTGTGTACAACGCAAAAAACAAATAATGCATGCAGAGCAGAATTAGGCCGATACCCGCTAATTATCAAAATACAGAAAAGAGCCGTTAAATTCTACAACCACCTAAAAGGAAGCGATTCCCAAACCTTCCATAACAAAGCCATCACCTACAGAGAGATGAACCTGGAGAAGAGCCCCCCTAAGCAAGCTGGTCCTGGGGCTCTGTTCACAAACACAAACAGACCCCACAGAGCCCCAGGACAGCAGCACAATTAGACCCAACCAAATCATGAGAAAACAGAAATATAATTACTTGACAGATTGGAAAGAATTTACAAAAAAACAGATCAAACTAGAATGCTATTTGGCTCTAAACAGAGAGTACACAGTGGCAGAATATCTGACCACTGTGACTGACCCAAACTTAAGGAAAGCTTTGACTATGTACAGACTCAGTGAGCATAGCCTTGCTATTGAGAAAGGCCACCGAAGCCAGACCTGGCTCTCAAGAGAAGACAGGCTATGTGCACACTGCCCACAAAATGTGTTGGAAACTGAACTCCACTTTCTAACCTCCTGCCAAATGTATAACCATATTAGAGACATATGTTACCCTCAGATTACCTAGACCCACAAAATAATTTGAAAACAAATCCCATTTTGATAAACTCCCATATTGATTGGGGTGAAAAAATTAGAGAGAGAGAGAGAGAGAGAGAGAGAGAGAGAGAGAGAGAGAGAGAGAGAGAGAGAGAGAGAGAGAGAGAGAGAGAGAGAGAGAGAGAGAGATGGACGGGGAGAGAGGGAGGGTAGAGATGGGGGATAGATAGAGGGAGACAGATGGGAGGGAAGGGGAGAGAGAGAGATGGGAGAGAGGGAGGGGAGAGGAGAGGCAGAAGGAGGTAGGCCTACATGATTTCCCTATTTGTACGCAAACACATTTCTTGTTGTTGAACAATTTATCAGCTTATGAGCTTCTGCTCTGCTGTCTGCATGTTGTGCTGTATACAGGGAATGTCCCTGACTGGTGACAGTCTGATACTCTGACATGAACCCATAAGGAAAACATGCCCTGTTATTCAACAATATCGTATATCAGCATTAGACTGTACCGTTTGCGGCACACTGGAAATGTCCTAGACCAGTGACATAGACTGGTGACATAGACTGGTGACATAGACTGGTGACATAGACTGGTGATAGTCTGACGTTAGGCTTTAAGACACCATAAGATGATGAAGGATGTGGACCAGTCTTTGGGTTAGGGTTACAGACAGTCTTCATGACCTCAGTCTTTGCCTTGACCTCATGTTATCAGGTAAGGTTTGAAGATTGAAGGCAGGAGGAGAAGGCAGGAGGAGAAGATTGGCTGGAGGAGAAGATTGGCTGGAGGAGTGGATTGGCTGGAGGAGTGGATTGGCTGGAGGAGTGTATTGGCAGGAGGAGAAGATTGTCTGGAGGAATGGATTGGCTGGAGGAGTGGATTGGCTGGAGGAATGGATTGGCTGGAGGAGTGGATTGGCTGGAGGAATGGATTGTCAGGAGGAGAACATTGTCAGGAGGAATGGATTTGCAGGAGGAGAATATTGGCAGGAGGATAAGATCGGCTGGAGGATAAGATTGGCAGCAGGAGTGGATTGGCTGGAGGAATGGATTGGCAGGAGGAGAAGATTGGCAGGAGGAATGGATTGGCTGGAGGAATGGATTGGCAGGAGGAATGGATTGGCAGGAGGAGAAGATTGGCAGGGGGAATGGATTGGCTGGAGGAATGGATTGGCAGGAGGAATGGATTGGCAGGAGGAGAAGATTGGCAGGAGGAATGGATTGGCAGGAGGAATGGATTGGCTGGAGGAGTGGATTGGCTGGAGGAATGGATTGTCAGGAGGAGAACATTGTCAGGAGGAATGGATTTGCAGGAGGAGAATATTGGCAGGAGGATAAGATCGGCTGGAGGATAAGATTGGCAGCAGGAGTGGATTGGCTGGAGGAATGGATTGGCAGGAGGAGAAGATTGGCAGGAGGAATGGATTGGCTGGAGGAATGGATTGGCAGGAGGAATGGATTGGCAGGAGGAGAAGATTGGCAGGGGGAATGGATTGGCTGGAGGAATGGATTGGCAGGAGGAATGGATTGGCAGGAGGAGAAGATTGGCAGGAGGAATGGATTGGCAGGAGGAATGGATTGGCTGGAGGAATGGATTGGCAGGAGGAATGGATTGGCAGGAGGAGAAGATTGGCAGGAGGAATGGATTGGCAGGAGGATAAGATTGGCTGGAGGAATGGATTGGCAGGAGGAATGGATTGGCAGGAGGAATGGATTGGCAGGAGGAATGGATTGGCAGGAGGAATGGATTGGCTGGAGGAATGGATTGGCTGGAGGAATGGATTGGCAGGAGGAATGGATTGGCTGGAGGAATGGATTGGCTGGAGGAATGGATTGGCAGGAGGAATGGATTGGCAGGAGGAGAAGATTGGCAGGAGGAATGGATTGGCAGGAGGAATGGATTGGCAGGAGGAATGGATTGGCTGGAGGAATGGATTGGCAGGAGGAGAAGATTGGCAGGAGGAGAAGATTGGCAGGGGGAATGGATTGGCAGGAGGAATGGATTGGCAGGAGGAATGGATTGGCAGGAGGAATGGATTGGCAGGAGGAATGGATTGGCTGGAGGAATGGATTGGCAGGAGGAATGGATTGGCAGGAGGAATGGATTGGCTGGAGGAATGGATTGGCAGGAGGAATGGATTGGCAGGAGGATTGGATTGGCAGGAGGAATGGATTGCTTGAGGAGTGGAGGACGTTGGGAGATGCCTTCATAACCGGCCGCTGGGGGCAACAGCAGGCGCTATTCTCATCAATAGACTTGGGTTCAGCGAGGGCGTTGTGGACGGGGATGGCAGATGGAAGTAAGAGCTCTGGCTCCTAGGGTTGTTTTTAAATCCCAGCGCTAGGCACGCATGCTGTTTGTTTTTCTTTTAACCGTATCCCATACCTTAACCCTTCACTTAAATATTCAGAACGAATGCCTAAAGTTACCCTTTGTAATGTGACGTGTACGGACGAGACGTTGGATTCGGCAGTGAGACTGTGAGAGCTTGTTGGATGGATATACGGAGGCTGATAAGTGACTTTGTCCACTCCCGAGAGAGACAGTAAGGCTGCTTTTTGCGTTTCCATTAATTGCGCCTGTCGTACGTGGTTTAGGCGAGCTTCATCGCCGGGGACGACTGAGGCTCCTCCTGTCCGCCTGGCGATGCCAGATTGACAGACAGACGCGCGGCGTCACGGCAACGGAACACTCTCTGTCAACGTCAGACACAGGGTCGTCAGGGATAAGGAATAATGGAAGGATGGAGGTGGAGGGATGACAGACAGACAGTTAACTTAATAAACAGAGAGAGAGAGACGACTTCATAAAGCTTCTGCTCTCTTCTGTCTTATATCACGTTGAAAATGATATCAGAACAGAACAGCCTTGACTGACAGAGATATGTAGAACTAGTATAATAGAACAGCCTTGACTGACAGAGACATGTAGAACTAGTATAATAGAACAGCCTTGACTGACAGAGATATGTAGAACTAGTATAATAGAACAGCCTTGACTGACAGAGACATATAGAACTAGTATAATAGAACAGCCTTGACTGACAGATAAATATATAGAACTAGTATAATAGAACAGCCTTGACTGACAGAGACATGTAGAACTAGTATAATAGAACAGCCTTGACTGATAGAGACATATAGAACTAGTATAATAGAACAGCCTTGACTGACAGAGATATGTAGAACTAGTATAATAGAACAGCCTTGACTGATAGAGATATGTAGAACTAGTATAATAGAACAGCCTTGACTGATAGAGATATGTAGAACTAGTATAATAGAACAGCCTTGACTGACAGAGATATGTAGAACTAGTATAATAGAACAGCCTTGACTGATAGAGATATGTAGAACTAGTATAATAGAACAGCCTTGACTGACAGAGACATGTAGAACTAGTATAATAGAACAGCCTTGACTGACAGAGACATATAGAACTAGTATAATAGAACAGCCTTGACTGACAAAGACATATAGAACTAGTATAATAGAACAGCCTTGACTGACAGAGACATATAGAACTAGTATAATAGAACAGCCTTGACTGACAAAGACATATAGAACTAGTATAATAGAACAGCCTTGACTGACAGATAAATATATAGAACTAGTATAATAGAACAGCCTTGACTGAGAGACATATAGAACTAGTATAATAGAACAGCCTTGACTGACAGAGACATATAGAACTAGTATAATAGAACAGCCTTGACTGACAAAGACATATAGAACTAGTATAATAGAACAGCCTTGACTGAGAGACATATAGAACTAGTATAATAGAAGCCTTGACTGACAGATAAATATATAGAACTAGTGTAATAGAACAGCCTTGACTGAGAGACATATAGAACTAGTATAATAGAACAGCCTTGACTGACAGACTCCTCTGAGGGTTAGGTCTGTATTGGCCACTCCTCTGAGGGTTAGGTCTGTAGTGGCCCCTCAACTGAGGGTTAGGTCTGTAGTGGTCCCTCCTCTGAGGGTTAGGTCTGTAGTGGTCCCTCCTCTGAGGGTTAGGTCTGTAGTGGTCCCTCCTCTGAGGGTTAGGTCTGTATTGGCCACTCCTCTGAGGGTTAGGTCTGTAGTGGTCCCTCCTCTGAGGGTTAGGTCTGTAGTGGTCCCTCCTCTGAGGGTTAGGTCTGTAGTGGCCCCTCCTCTGAGGGTTAGGTCTGTAGTGGTCCCTCCTCTGAGGGTTAGGTCTGTAGTGGTCCCTCCTCTGAGGGTTAGGTCTGTAGTGGCCCCTCCTCTGAGGGTTAGGTCTGTAGTGGCCCCTCCTCTGAGGGTTAGGTCTGTCGTGGTCACTCCTCTGAGGGTTAGGTCTGTAGTGGTCCCTCCTCTGAGGGTTAGGTCTGTAGTGGTCACTCCTCTGAGGGTTACAGTAGGCCTGCTGCTGATGGCTGAAAAACACCAACACACACACAGTACAAACACACACACACACTGTACACACACACACACACAGTACACACACACACTCATAGTACAAACACACACACACACAAACTGTACACACAATGCACACTAACACACACACTAACACACACACAATCTCTGTACAAGCACACACACACTGTACATACACACACACACACTGTACACACACACACACACACACACACACACACACACACACACACACACACACACACACACACACACACACACTGTACACACACACACAATCTCTGTACAAGCACACACCCACACTAACACACACGCGGGTGCATAAGCGTCTCTCTGAGAAGAGATGACGGGCCACGTTGTCCTCCCGATCGCCTCCTATCTGTATTCTAAATGGTACCCTTTGACCTCTATCGTGCACTACTACCCACAGGGCTCTGCTCTAAGGAAGTGCACTATATAGGGAATAGGGTGCCATTTGGGATTCGACTGTCCTCTGCATTACGTGCTTCAGTGAACAGAACCCTATCAGAGAGGTATTACGCTTCGGGAAGCCAGTCCTTCCACCCTTCAATGCACAAAGAGGTCTCTCTTTATTGAATCATCACAAACCCTCACTCCCCCACCCCCACCTCTCTCTCTCACTCCACCAACTCCCTCTCCCCTCTCACTCTCTCTCTCTCTCCTCCCCTCTCTCTCTCTATTACATCAAAACGGTCCTCAGGCAGGAATCACATTTACTTTGTACAACCGTGAAATTTAGATTTTCAGGCTATAGCTATAGAAAAACTAAATGATTACCTCTTGGATTACTTTCAATTCAGAAAGGATGTTTGGGAAAAGAAAATACATTAAGACACCTTTCTGTTTTCTCAATTACATCAGATTCTGCATGGAACAAAGAGATTGCATTTAATTATTGAGTTTGGGTAATACCAAAGTTACGTTACTGATTACAGATTTAGACAGGTGGCTAGTAACTATAACGGATTACCTCCTTAACACTGTGTGTGTGTTTGTGTGTGTGTGTGTGTGTGTGTGTGTGTGTGTGTGTGTGTGTGTGTGTGTGTGTGTGTGTGTGTGTGTGTGTGCGTGCGTGCGTGCGTGCGTGTGCGTGAAGGTTGTGTGTATATACCTGAATGCTTGACTGTGTCCATGAATGCGATCAAGATTGACAGCGAGAGCGAGAGAGAGGAGTGAGAGGGAGAGACGATGCACAGAGAGGAAGTGTTTGTGAATTCCTGTCCCCCCCCTGTATTCAGCATCTTGTACAACCTCCCTGTTAACCAGAGTCGGGCCGTGTGGTTCTGACCGCGCCCTGACACCTTGACACCCTGGCCTGGATCAACGCCCAACGCCACTGGGAGGTGTGAGGCTAGAGGAACTACACAGGGTCACGTAGACAGGCCAAAGAGGGCTAGGCCAGGGCAGCGGCTCTGGCTCTGGGTCACGGGTGGAATAACAAGGTGGTTGACCCCCACCCACCCACACCAATGACCCCTAATTAACACCAACGTCAGGTAAACAGAAAACTGGCAGATCTGATGTAATTGGATCTGGCCGGTAGCGGCGTTAACTACCGGAGTGGAACGGCTGCTTGAATGTGAGTGTTTTGGAAAGTAAAGTGAAAAAAGTCCATCAGGATATAGGATGTATCTATCTGATATATCTTGAGGGAAGCATCTAGGAAAATGTCCGCCACACATACAGTCATTACAATATCTATACAGCGTATTTGCACTGGTCCTTCTTACTGTATACGTCTGTCCCAAATAGCACTCTATTCCCCAATGTAGTGCACTACTTTGGACCAGGGCTCTAGTCAAAAGTAATGCACTATCTAGAAAAATAGGTCCGATAATGCTGCTCCGCTAGTTTTTACAGTGCTTAGCTTCCACTTTCCTCTAGCCACTCCTGGGTAGTGAAGACGGTTCCAGGATGGTTCTGAATTTTGAGGAACAACATCACCATTTAGCACATCACTTCCATGCTAGGATCCAATTACATCAAAATCACATTTTATTTGACACACGCACATATTTAGCAGAAGTTATTACGACCAGGAGAGAGTCAGAGATGGGGACATCAGGAGGGACCAGGAGAGAGTCAGAGATGGGGACATCAGGAGGGACCAGGAGAGAGTCAGAGATGGAGACATCAGGAGGGACCAGGAGAGAGTCAGAGATGGAGACATCAGGAGGGACCAGGAGAGAGTCAGAGATGGAGACATCAGGAGGGACCAGGAGAGAGTCAGAGATGGAGACATCAGGAGGGACCAGGAGAGAGTCAGAGATGGGGACATCAGGAGGGACCAGGAGAGAGTCAGAGATGGAGACATCAGGAGAGACGACCAGGAGAGAGTCAGAGATGGAGACATCAGGAGGGACCAGGAGAGAGTCAGAGATGGGGACATCAGGAGGGACCAGGAGAGAGTCAGAGATGGAGACATCAGGAGGGACCAGGAGAGAGTCAGAGATGGGGATATCAGGAAGGACCAGGAGAGAGTCAGAGATGGGGACATCAGGAGGGACCAGGAGAGAGTCAGAGATGGGGACATCAGGAGGGACCAGGAGAGAGTCAGAGATGGAGACATCAGGAGGGACCAGGAGAGAGTCAGAGATGGGGACATCAGGAGGGACCAGGAGAGAGTCAGAGATGGGGACATCAGGAGGGACCAGGAGAGAGTCAGAGATGGGGACATCAGGAGGGACCAGGAGAGAGTCAGAGATGGAGACATCAGGAGGGACCAGGGGAGAGTCAGAGATGGGGACATCAGGAGGGACCAGGAGAGAGTCAGAGATGGGGACATCAGGAGGGACCAGCAGAGAGTCAGAGATGGGGACATCAGGAGGGACCAGGAGAGAGTCAGAGATGGAGACATCAGGAGGGACCAGGAGAGAGTCAGAGATGGGGACATCAGGAGGGACCAGGAGAGAGTCAGAGATGGGGACATCAGGAGGGACCAGGAGAGAGTCAGAGATGGGGACATCAGGAGGGACCAGGAGAGAGTCAGAGATGGGGACATCAGGAAGGACCAGGAGAGAGTCAGAGATGGAGACATCAGGAGGGACCAGGAGAGAGTCAGAGATGGAGACATCAGGAGGGACCAGGAGAGAGTCAGAGATGGGGACATCAGGAGGGACCAGGAGAGAGTCAGAGATGGAGACATCAGGAGGGACCAGGAGAGAGTCAGAGATGGAGACATCAGGAGGGACCAGGAGAGAGTCAGAGATGGAGACATCAGGAGGGACCAGGAGAGAGTCAGAGATGGAGACATCAGGAGGGACCAGGAGAGAGTCAGAGATGGAGACATCAGGAGGGACCAGGAGAGAGTCAGAGATGGGGACATCAGGAGGGACCAGGAGAGAGTCAGAGATGGGGACATCAGGAGGGACCAGGAGAGAGTCAGAGATGGAGACATCAGGAGGAACCAGGAGAGAGTCAGAGATGGAGACATCAGGAGGGACCAGGAGAGAGTCAGAGATGGGGACATCAGGAGGGACCAGGAGAGAGTCAGAGATGGGGACATCAGGAGGGACCAGGAGAGAGTCAGAGATGGAGACATCAGGAGGGACCAGGAGAGAGTCAGAGATGGAGACATCAGGAGGGACCAGGAGAGAGTCAAAGTGCAGACAAGTATACGTCGCTGATGAAGAGTTGCTGTTTGTGTTGGCTGATGGTTACTGGCTCAATTACTTCTGGACCAATTCCCAGAATTCTGCTCAGATTTATCTCCCAGTCTACTGTGTATCCAGTGGCCAACATAAGCAATAAGGCCAGAGGGAGTATGGTACACGGCCAATATACCACGGCTAAGGGCTGATCTTAAGCGCGACGCAACACGGAGTCCCTGGACACAGCCCGTAGCCGTGGTATATCGGCCATATATCACAAACCCCCGAGGTGCCTTATTGCTAATATAAACTGGTATAAACTGGTTCCCACATAATTAGAGCAGTAAAAATAAATATTTGGTCATTCCCGTGGTATACAGTCTGATATACCACGGCTGTCAGCCAATCAGCATTCAGGGTTCAAACCACCCGGTTTATAATACACGTCTAGATGTTTCTGATTACAGGTGTGTTATATTACTCTACCAGTCTATATCCAGTAGTCTAGATGTTTCTGATTACAGGTGTGTTATATTACTCTACCAGTCTATATCCAGTAGTCTAGATGTTTCTGATTACAGGTGTGTTATATTACTCTACCAGTCTATATCCAGTAGTCTAGATGTTTCTGATTACAGGTGTGTTATATTACTCTACCAGTCTATATCCAGTAGTCTAGATGTTTCTGATTACAGGTGTGTTATATTACTCTACCAGTCTAGAAAACGTTTCCACGGTTAGTTAGGTCTGTGTAGGTACTGGGTAGTTCACTAGTTGGATGAGGAGACTCTAGTAAACCTCTCCGTGGTTAGTTAGGTCTGTGTAGGTACTGGGTAGTTTACTAGTTGGATGAGGAGGCTCTAGAAAAAGTTTCCACGGTTAGTTAGGTCTGTGTAGGTACTGGTGTGTGTTGGTTTATCCACTATTCAGTTTGTCTCGCTGAGGTAATCTGGTGCCATTTTACCCATTCTGCCCAGGGCGCTGGTTCCTGGCCAAGTGTAAAAAAACTACGAGGTTCAGTCTGTAAGTCACTAGACTGTCATTCAAAGGGGGTTTTAATAAACTCTCTTTTTTAAAGTAAGAATGCTGAGCCACTGGGTTTAAGGACGTCAGTCAACCCTGATCCAAAATATAGTTTTCTCTTACCCAAAGATATTTCAGTCATAACCAGAACTACTCTGTTGTGTTACTACAGTAGTATGGGATCCCTACAGTACAGATGGCATCCTTCACTCTGATGTCCTTGTGTGACTACAGTAGTATTGGATCCCTACAGTACAGATGGCATCCTTCACTCTGATGTCCTTGTGTTGCTATAGTAACATTGAATCCCACAGTACAGATGGCATCCTTCACTCTGATGTCCTAGTGTTACTACAGTAGTATTGGATCCCTACAGTACAGATGGCATCCTTCACTCTGATGTCCTTGTGTTGCTATAGTAACATTGAATCCCACAGTACAGATGGCATCCTTCCCTCTGCTCTGGTGTGGTCAACAGTTCTCCTAATGTCTTTAACAGTTCACTAAGTCCTCCTTTATAAACTACCAATTGGCTCATTAGAAAGAACTTTCAAGGTATTTTAATGAAACTTGAAATACTGTGTACACACAGGTCCTAACCATAATTGGATGATAGCAAAAATGGACACTCTCTCTCTCTCTCTCTCTCTCTCTCTCTCTCTCTCTCTCTCTCTCTCTCTCTGTCTGTGTAGGTACTGGGTAGTCTCTCTCTCTCTCTCTCTCTCTCTCAGCTCCAGGCCTCGTTCGCCCTATTTATATTTCGCATACTATATTTTTTTGAACTCATCCATTTTCACCTGCAGTAGTCGGCATCCTAATTGGCACCCTATTCCCTACATAGCGCACTACTTTAGACCAGGGCCCACTTTTCGACCTGGGCCCCCCACTATATAGGGAATAGGGGGCCCATTTGGGACACACATACTCCTACTTGGCCCTCTTCTAAGTATGGCGGAGGTTATCGAACGTCGGGGGGGGCGTTCGACACCGGGGGAATAGCAAGGGGGCAGGGAGAGCGATCTATTTTGGTTTCATCTATTCAATATGTAGGTCTAGGTGATTAAAATTCCCACAATACGTCTTCATAAAGACAGTGGCCCCGGGGTTGGGCGCTGGCGGAGCATTCTGTCTTCTTCACATCTGTTCTAAATTATAAGGATTTCAGAGGGATTTGACATTCATGATTGAAGCCTCTGCGCTGTGAGTCGCGAGGCAGAGACCTATTTGCCCACAATCATGTTAAAAAAACGCTTCACAGAGGAACTGAGTGAATGAGAGGAGGAGGAGGAAGAGGAGGAGGAGGAGGAGGAAGAGGGAGAGGAGGAGGAGGAGGAGTGGAAATAAAATATTGTTCTCTCACTATGCCATCTCTTCTTTCTTCCATCGCATTGAGTATGGTCGCATCTCAATTGTTACCCTACTTCCTAAATAGTGCACTACTTGTGACAATGGTTCATAGGGCTCTGGTCAAAAGTAGTGGGCTTTATAGGGAATAGGGTGCCACTTGGATTGCGTACCCTATAGCTCCCCAGTACAGAAGAGGCTAGGAAGCCAGATTGCCTCTCGTGGGTCTTCCCAGTCTAACCTCAATCCTTAATTTAGCTTGAGAAATGGCTGGCAGAGAAGAGCCCAAGAGACCACAGAAGAAGAATGTCTCCTCTCTCGCTCTCTTCTCTCCGTATCGCTTTACTTATTAAATATAACATCTCCTCTTATTCCTCTCTCCCTTCCTTCCTCCTCAGCTCGCACCCCGGTCTACCCTCAGGACGGCGAGAGGGAGGCGGAGGAAGAGAGGGTCTGGCAGTGGAGTAGTTAGTGTACTGGACATCAGCCTTCCTCTCCACCCTCCTCTTCACTCTAACCAGTACTAACCCTCTCCACCCTCCTCTTCACTCTAACCAGTACTAACATTCTTCACCCTCCTCTTCACACTAACCAGTACTAACATTCTCCACCCTCCTCTTCACTCTAACCAGTACTAACCCTCTCCACCCTCCTCTTCACTCTAACCAGTACTAACATTCTCCACCCTCCTCTTCACTCTAACCAGTACTGACCCTCTCCACCCTCCTCTTCACTCTAACCAGTACTAACCCTCTCCACCCTCCTCTTCACTCTAACCAGTACTAACATTCTCCACCCTCCTCTTCACTCTAACCAGTACTAACCCTCTCCACCCTCCTCTTCACTCTAACCAGTACTAACACACTCCACCCTCCTCTTCACTCTAACCAGTACTAACCCTCTCCACCCTCCTCTTCACTCTAACCAGTACTAACCCTCTCCACCCTCCTCTTCACTCTAACCAGTACTAACATTCTCCACCCTCCTCTTCACTCTAACCAGTACTGACCCTCTCCACCCTCCTCTTCACTCTAACCTGTACTAACACACTCCACCCTCCTCTTCACTCTAACCAGTACTAACATTCTTCACCCTCCTCTTCACTCTAACCAGTACTAACATTCTCCACCCTCCTCTTCACTCTAACCAGTACTAACACTCTCCACCCTCCTCTTCACTCTAACCAGTACTGACCCTCTCCACCCTCCTCTTCACTCTAACCAGTACTAACCCTCTCCACCCTCCTCTTCACTCTAACCAGTACTAACCCTCTCCACCCTCCTCTTCACTCTAACCAGTACTAACCCTCTCCACCCTCCTCTTCACTCTAACCAGTACTAACATTCTCCACCCTCCTCTTCACTCTAACCAGTACTAACCCTCTCCACCCTCCTCTTCACTCTAACCAGTACTAACATTCTCCACCCTCCTCTTCACTCTAACCAGTACTAACACTCTCCACCCTCCTCTTCACTCTAACCAGTACTGACCCTCTCCACCCTCCTCTTCACTCTAACCAGTACTAACCCTCTCCACCCTCCTCTTCACTCTAACCAGTACTAACCCTCTCCACCCTCCTCTTCACTCTAACCAGTACTAACCCTCTCCACCCTCCTCTTCACTCTAACCAGTACTAACATTCTCCACCCTCCTCTTCACTCTAACCAGTACTAACCCTCTCCACCCTCCTCTTCACTCTAACCAGTACTAACATTCTCCACCCTCCTCTTCACTCTAACCA